>LPNX010975825.1:295565-318988 GCA_001517045.1 Pseudotsuga menziesii | reverse complement strand
AAATTTTTATAAGTAGCTTCAAGCCTATGCAAAACCGGCTGAAGTGAAACTCATAAATTTGTTCATTAAACCAGCAATCAGTTAAACTCAGTTTTTCAACATAAATGACCTTGATATGGTCATTAATCCTATACCTTAATGCACTTTTGCTCTTCCCTTTGTTTATATGCATAATCCAAGACCTAGTTCACTCCATCACATGATCTATGGACAGATTTTGTGTCACGTCCTCGACCCTCAAACCGGCGAAGATGACACGACCAACACAGCTAACACGGGCAAACAGCCCCATGAATCATGAACAAGGATTAAATGCTGATATTAAATTGCTTAAACATATATAGCAGGATGCATGATCCATCATACAAAGATGCATAAAACATCAACATACAGCAAAAGCAAACACACATGCAATTCCAACATTCAACATGTTCATTACAATTCATTTGACATCAATATAATTGCAGAGATGAAGTAACCAGCAGCACTTATCTTTTGATGAAGAGTTTACCCCGCAACCAGCGACGTCGCTGCAACGTTCCACCCAACCATAGGCCAACGTGCTTATCAATCTCTCAGCAACGCTGCCACCCCCGAGCTGGGCATGATTCCTCCAAGGATAGGGGTCAGTGCAGGCTTACACCTAGCCAAGGGACACAAATCAGTCAAACCAACACAGCTGGGTTTATCAGGCCATCAACCGATCGACCAAGCCAGCACAGTCCAAGGGACAACCACTGCATACCCACAGTAAAAAAATTTCCTTCACAGCTCTATGATGAAGGCATAAACAACAGGGTGGCAACCCCAAACCGAAATGAGACACAACTCAAGCCCACAGGGCTATTCAGAGTTGTTCTCGGCCCTAACGTGGCCAAAACAACTCAACAACAACCCAAACCAGGGTGCACCAACAACCCACACTCACAATGCAAACGATGGCAACTACATAGTCCCAAAGCAGGGAAGAAGACACAACCAACAGATGTGGAAATCAGCAGCCATCCATAGTCCCAAAACAAGGAAAAGCCGAACTCCCAGCACAGTCCACAGACCAACAATTACACGCATGTAACCACTCAGCAATTACAGTCTAACATGGAAAACAACTTCCAAGCGGCTTCCAACAACCCCCAAACGTAGCAGCAACCGCAATCACCACAATGAAATGCAAACAACAGTCCATCCTGGACAATTAAGAAAACAGAAAGACTTAAGTAGTTCCCCACTGGGGAAAAAGCTACCTACTCCTCGTCTGTGCGTGAGGAGGGACAACTCTGCTTATGCACGCGGATGGACAGACAACCGTGAGAGTAAACTCGCTTCCCTCTGCACGCGGATGAGGAACAGACCACGATGGGGAATGAACAACCCACCGAGAGCACACGCGGTGAGAAGCATGACCAACTGCCTGCGTGAGGATGAAAACAAACCGTCTCCCTCTCTACGTGAGAGTGAGCAGCCAACAAGAGGAACGAACCGACCCAGGAGAGAATGCACGGTGGGGAGAATGGAAGGTCGCGTGAGAGTGGAGTGCAAGCAGTTGTGGGTGGAGTGGACGTGTGGGCAAGGGACTGACAGCCCTGCCACCCCACTCCCAATGACAATAACTGCCCTAACCACTAGCAGCCATTCTCCATGAGGGTGGTTGGATAAAACAATAAAGAGGTTGACAAGGGAAGATGGAAAAACAAAACAAGGTGGCAACAGATGGGTTTTTCCCCCATAGATCAAGGTTTGACATCCCCCACCCCTTATCCTTTGGAACCATGTCCTTTTCATTCAACGTTGCACTGCCGTAGCTGGTTGTGGTTCATTTTATTTGATGTGCGTATTTACATGATGCCACATTATAATGTGCTGGATAGCACGACATACCATCGACAATTATCCCTATTGCCAAAACATACACAACCAAATCGATGGTGGGGCTTTTGGCTTTAGCTCCTCACCACGATTAACTACATTATATACATCATGCGAATGTGCTCAAAACCGGGACGTTACATTCCCCTCCCCCTTGGAATAACACCGTCCTCGGTGTTCCATTACATATATACAATGCATATACAATTGCACATCAAAATTTCAAAATTGCAGATCTGTCCCACGTCCAATCATTTACTTTGAACGTTCACGACCAAGCCCCTTGGCTTCCATGAACTTCTCCCGCGGGTTCTCAGCTTCCAGCTGATCCGGAAGTCTAGGAACTTTGCGGCTATTGCCTTCATCATGTTCCCTCATTGGGCAGTCCCGGCGTAAATGATGTCCTCCGCATCCCCAACATCTTACTGGCTGCTTCATCTTTACCTACTCAATTTCCTTTGAGTTTTCATGCCTGGACCGTTTCCTATCGGGTCGCTTGGACAGTTGTCCTATTGCTGATCCACCTTCCTTTCTTTTGCCGATTGCTCCCAGAAGGCTTTTCACCTCCCTTTGCAAACCAATAGTCTTGCAAAAATCTGGTGGTTCATTTCACTCTGCCTCTTCTGTATCTTGAGCATCTCCCCAAGATTTTCTTGGGTCTTGGCAATCATTTGGAGGAGACTTCCAGCTAAGTCCAACAACTTTTGATCTGCTGCCATAATCAACGTGCACCTCCTGGTTTCACTTTTCTCACCTGTGAAATGCACCATTGAAATTCTATTAGACCAAACATAATGTAGACATTAAAATTAGTCAATTAATTTCTCCATTTGGCATGACAGTCCAAGTCTCATCAATGAGGCTTTCATATTTTTCATGCCTTCCCAATAGGCACATGAGCTCATTCATGTCCATTCCTGGGCAGGGAATTAACTATTCCAGCATTCACAATTTTACTTAAGCATATACACATTTCATTCTCAATCATGCATGCATTCAACAATCCTTTGTTTTCACAATGCATAAACACACACACACACACACACACACACACACATATATATAATCAGAAGGAAAGAGAGAGCAGTAAGAGTTTTTCCCCTCTTTGTTTTGTTCAATCCTGGAACCCACATCACCGCAGTGGCTTTTCATGCTCTCAGCCTCTTTCACTTCACCATGAATGCTGGACCAATACCTCTTGGTCATGACACTTAGTGTCTTCGGTCCATTCTAGACCTCTAAACCATGGAGTCTTTCCACATGGTTTGTCTCGGCTGCTAGGACTCCCCGTCTTAATAGCACCTTTTTCATTACCGCTCATTCCGAGCTTTCCAGGACAGTCACATGTCCACATGCACCCCTAGAATGCTCTCATGGTCCTCGCTCCCAGCGATACTTATATCCAAACATTGAATAAATTCACATGTTTAGTTTATTCACATCAGTTTTATCTCTAGAACAAGAGCTTAAAACATCATAACCAAATCATATACACATGTATTTTCATAAGCAAAATAATCCAATACTTATTTGTATTGTGCGTTTCCTCGTTCGTCCACAGGATCCTGCTTCGCTTTGCAAGCCTTGGGATCGCCTATGGACTTAGATGTTAGGTCAGCAAGCCGGCTGCTCCACAACATCAATAGTTAATGTCCAGCCAGTACACAATCTTGTCAGCTGGGCTTGGAACCTTTACCGTGACCATTTCCAGGTCTAGGATCTACTATGGATCCTCAGGCATATCATAGCCCATCATACACTTATACCAATACACTTATATCAACATTAACCCTTACTCCGCAACCCCTCACAACAACCATTTACCCTTTACCTTTTACCTTTTACCTCTACCTTTAGCCTGTCAACACAAGCAACACAAGCAATACAAACAAACTCATCAGCGTTATTGCTCAAAAATTGTAATCACATTTCTCATCATTCACTATCAAGTATTGAGACACCAGGAGTGTGTCCACTCCCTAGGGTGTAATCAATATTGACAACCCTTTCATGATCCAACATCGGAAAAGTGTGCACCCATTCCCGGTGTGTGCCATGCAGGCCCTATGCATATTCAAGCAATCAGTCATAATGGATATTAAATCAAAACATGTTCTGCATATGGAATTTAATAATAAAACATGCATATTCTTAGCAAGGGTCACAGAACACTTATCCATTTGCCGTCACAGTATGCCTTTGTTATGGAGGAATGGAGGCTCCTTCCCTGAGTTAACAGTCCCTCAGTTAGCCATCCCAACTCCTTTTTACATTCCTCATTCACACGTCTTACCGACATAACCCATACCATCTCACTCATGTTATTACCAAACATGTAGTGCAGATGAGACATTTTCAAAATGTCCAATGGCGTTTCACGCAAAACCCATTTCCAAGGGAAAACCTTCCCATGAAGTTTGGCTCTTGCAGGTCATCACATATGATCTTCCTGCAATGTGTACCCCTGACACATTCATCAAATAACCAAACAGTCAATCATTACCTGATACTACAATCCAAATTGATCGCTTCATAACCAAGCAATGACATTAGGAATCAAATTCATTAGGAATTTACTATTCTGTTTACTACAAAAATTGACTTGTTCAATTGTGGGTTTCTTGTAAGCAGCACTACTATGCCCATTATAATTTTATGCTTACTATCATAACATGAATACCCACTTACCGTGCGTCCCTCCTGACACATCTCATACAAGCCAACAATGATTAGTAGTCGTCAGTACTTTCTTAAATCCGAAATCCACAATTAAAATTTAACAACCAACTATTTTCACAACCATGAGACTCTTCTCATAAGGTTTGGCTCTTTCATATGGTAGATTCTGGCATTGGTCAGGGTCTTACCTCTCATTGCCATGCTCGAAATAATCTACATGAAACCTGAGTTTCAATCAACCAAACACAATCTTGTGCAAGCCAATAGTGACTAGTAGTTGTCAGTAATTCCTTAAATTTGAAATTCACAATTCAAATTTAACAAGCTCTTTCACATGGTAGATTCTGGCATTGGTCAGGGTCTTACCTCTCACTGCCATGCTCGAAATAATCTACCTGAAACATGAGCTTCAATCAACCAAACACTTGGTAAGTTCGGATAACATTTTCATTGCTCCAACCATCACTGAAGCATTTTCAGAATTTATAAAATTCAAATACTTTCAGCTGTTAGTCACATCAACATTACCAAAACTCATTTTCTTCATTCAATCATCATCATATTAACATTGCAAGGCATAGTCATATCATTCATGTAATTAAATGAAATGTTCAGATACTCCTTACTTCACAAGCGTATCATTCATACCACCTTGCTCTCCCATAGAGCATTTCTGGCAGCCAATTGATCATGACTATCCTGCATTCATAGCAACCTCTGAAGTGGTTCCTGAATTGTCATTAATTCATCATTTCAGCCATTAGTCATTCGTAATATCACATGCATTCATCTCAATGCATTCAACATACCATGCATGGCCTAACCATGTCCACTTCATATAGGATGCATTAATGTCATCAACATATACATGCATGCCACCGTTCTACATTCCACTATTCACATGGTATGAGGTCTCTTACCTTTACGAATCCATGGAATTTGTCATAAGCAAACTCTTACCTGCATGGGTCTTACTTACACCCTTAACATGACCAATTTGGTTGGTCATTGCAGGAGATTACTGAATTTTGCTCACCAACTTTTGCTATGGACTTGTTGCTTTATCCCTTTCTCTATAGGGTCGCTGGTCTCATTCATCAGCATCAGCAACATATTCATCCGGGTCCATGTCATCGTTGGTTTTGCCACTAATGCCAACATCAAAGCAATGATTATCATTAGTGGTTCATTATAAATATATAATTTCGAATATTCTTACCAACATGCAATATCCTATCCATGCAATACATATCCTCATGCATTTCAAGCATAAACTTAGGAAATGTAGTTATAATCAGCAAGATAGGGTCTAATGAAAACTTCCCTTTCAAATCCCTCATCTTTTTATGGAATTCCTCTTCCACACAGCAGCTGGTTGACTTCATAGTCCTTGCTACCTCTGGGCATGCAATTGTTCAGATTTGTCCATTTGATAACGGCGGCCATCACTAGCACTTTGTTGCTTCATGCTCAGATTCTGGTGTCTTACCCTTGTTCCCCATTGGATAAGCTTTCCAACGCCTATCCACATGCTTCATTTCGATCTCGGATGTGAAAACCACACTTCTAAAAATAAAGACTTTCACCAAATCTTTGCATTTTTACACACTGCTGCATTTTGGATTGGGCGCCAGCTTCAGCCAACTTCAGCGACCTGTAACCCACTGAATACAGCTGAAAATCCCACCGGAAGGCAGTCGAAATCTGCTGGAAATCCCACTGAAAACCACTGAGAAATCCCCTTTGAAAAACTCAATTTTCCCTTTGCAGAATCGACTCTCACTTCATCTATCCATCCGACGTATCGGCTGTCAAAACAGCTACTCCTTTCGCCGTTTCGGGCCTCATTTCAACTAATCTTCCGCAGTTTATCGACTCTCAAAACCACTAATCCTTCCACCGTTTCGGATCCCCAAACGGCTAACTTCTTCCGCGGTTTCGGGCCTCAAATGGCTAACTTCTTCCGCGGTTCATCGGCGGTCGGGTGCACTTTTCATCGGAAGGACAATCCACTAAACAGCCGCAACGACGGAACGCGATCTTCAATCTTTCTCCGATTCGGCAGCACAACCAGATTGGTGTCAGCAGACTTTTCACATCGGCGAGCTAGTGCCTTTAGGTTCTGCAACGGCGGAACATCAAACCTCCATTTTCTTTCGATTTTGGCTGCCGCATCGGCTACCCAAACATCTAAACGTTCCGACGGTTTCCAGCAGATGGCATCGGAAGTCTAGTTCTTTAGACTTCCACAACGGTGGCAGACGAACAGCTTTAAGCTTCCGACGGCCGATGTTTTTCAGACATAGAGAAATTTTCAAAAATTCCCCTTTCTTTTGCTGCTTGGTCGGCTCCACCATCTTTATTTCCATCGGTGAAACAGTTTATCAACAGCTACAATGGCGGCCCACCGACTCCATTCTTCTTCCGATCGGTGGACTTATTCTAACTGGCTTCAGCAACCCTTTTACATCAGAAGACTAGTGGTTTTAGTTTCCGCAACAACGGCTCGCGGAACCACTATTTCTTCCGATCGGTGACTATTTACTTAAAAATTTTTCTAACTTTCCTCATGGCGTCGGCTGTCGGAGGTCTTGCTCTTCGGACGACTTAGTGCTCCCATCCTCCGCAACGGCGGCGCTCAAACGACTAAACATCGGCGACTGGAAGGACTAGCATCGGCGGAATAGTTCATTCCGCAGCCGCAACGGCGGCACTCGTTCCACCTTTTTCGTCGACGATTTCCTCACTTAGACAAATTTTTACATTTGTCTTTCTTCTTTTCGCCGAATATAACACCTGTCGGCCTATCGGCGGTCGGAACCATTACTGCATCGGCGTCCTAGTCCTTTTGGCAGCCGCAATGGCGGACTGTCAAACGCTACATCTTCCGCGGGGTCGACGGTCTTTCCACATCGGAAGACTTAGTGCTTTTGGCTTCCGTAACGGCGACGCACAAACCACTTTCTCTTCCGACGACCAATTGTTACTTAGAAAAAATTTGAACTTTCTTTCACGGCATCGACAGCCTTTGCACTTCGGAAGGCTAGTGCCTTTGGCTTCCGCAACGGCGGCACACCAAACACTAATTCCTTCCGACGGACGCGAATCGCTTGGAAAATTTTTTCGATTTCCTTTCCAACTGCTCCCGTCGGCACGCCTTCGCCTAACTCTTCCGCTACGGCAACAGTCCATTCCACTAACTCTTCCGCCACAACGGAAGTCAATTCCACTTAGTGGTCCGATGAGCCGACCGTTCCAACACTTAGAAGAAAAATTTGGAATTTCCATCCAACGGTTTCCGTCGGGTATACTTCTGCCTAACGCTTCCGCTACAGCGGAAGTCTTTCTCACTAAGTGTTCTAGTGAACTGAACCGACAGTTCAAACACTTAGGCAATTTTTGAAGTTTGCTGGTGCCATCTCAAATTCTGATCTATGCTGGACAGAAGGCAATTCTGCTTCTGTCACTGCATCTTCTTGGCCCATAGAGGCCCATTGTTGCAACCTTTGCTTTGATACCATTCTGTCATGTCCCCGACCCTCAAACCGGCGAAGAGGACGCGACCAACACAACTAACACGGGCAAACAACCCCATGAATCATGAACAAGGGTTAAATGCTGATATTAAATTGCTTAAACATATATAGCAGGATGCATGATCCATCATACAAAGATGCATAAAACATCAACATACAGCGGAAGCAAACACACATGCAATTCTAGCATTCAACATGTTCATTACAATTCATTTGACATCAATATAATTGCAGAGATGAAGTAACCAGCATCACTTATCTTTTGATGAAGAGTTTACCTCGCAACCAGCTACGTCGCTACAATGTTCCACCCAACCATAGGCCAACGTGCTCATCAATCTCTCAGCAACGCTGCCACCCTCGAGTTGGGCATGATTCCTCCAAGGATAAGGGTCAGTGCAGGCTTACACCTAGCCAAGGGACACAAATAAGTCAAACCAACACAACTGGGTTTATCAGGCCATCAACTGATCGGCCAAGCCAGCATAGTCCAAGGGACAACCACTGCATACCCACAGTAAAACAAATCCTTCATAGCTCTGTGATGAAGGCATAAACAACAGGGTGGCAACCCCAAACCGAAATGAGACACAACTCAAGCCCACAAGGCTATTTAGAGTTGTTCTCGGCCCTAACGTGGCCAAAACAACTCAACAACAACCCAAACCAGGGTGCACCAACAACCCACACTCACAATGCAAACGATGGCAACTACACAGTCCCAAAGCAGGGAAGAAGACACAGCCAATAGATGTGGAAATCAGCAGCCATCCATAGTCCCAAAACAGGGAACAACCGAACTCCCAGCACAGTCCGCAGACCAACAATTACACGCATGTAACCACTCAGCAATTACAGTCTAACATGGAAAACAACTTCCAAGCAGCTTCCAATAGCCCCCAAACGTAGCAGCAACCACAATCACCACAATGAAATGCAAACAGCAGTCCATCCTGGACAATTAAGAAAACGGAAAGACTTACTCAGTTCCCCACTGGGGAAAAAGCTACCTACTCCTCGCCTGTGCGTGAGGAGGGACAACTCCGCTTATGCACGCGAATGGACAGACAACCGTGAGAGTAAACTCGCTTCCCTCTGCGTGCGGATGAGGAACAGACCACGATGGGGAACGAACAGCCCATCGAGAGCACGCACGGTGAGAAGCCCGACCAACTGCCTGCGTGAGGATGAAAATAGACCGTCTCCCTCTCTGCATGAGAGTGAGCAACCAACAGGAGGAACGAACCGAACCAAGAGAGAATGCATAGTGGGGAGAATGGAAGGTCGTGTGAGAGTGGAGTGCAAGTAGTCGTGGGTGGAGTCGGCGTGTGGGCAAGGGACTGACAGTCCTGCCACCCCACTCCCAAGGACAATAACTGCCCCAACCACCAGCAGCCATTCTCCATGAGGGTGGTTGGATAAAACAATAAAGAGTTTGACAAGGGAAGATGGCAAAACAAAACAAGGTGGCAACACATGGGTTTTTCCCCCATAGATCAAGGTTTGACATCCCCCACCCCTTATCCTTCGGAACCATGCCCTTTTCATTCAACGTTGTACTGCCGTAGCTGGTTGTGGTTCATTTTATTTGATGTGCGTATTTACATGATGCCACATTATAATGTGTCGGATAACATGACATACCATCGGCAATTATCCCTATTGCCGAAACATACACAACCAAATCGATGGTGGGGCTTTTGCCTTTAGCTCCTCACCACGATTAATTACATTATATACATCATGCGAACGGGGTCAAAACCGGGACGTTACATTTTGTTTTTGTTTTTGGGAACACGTGGCCTCCTAGTTCCTCCACGCATCTCGTCGTCTTAACTCACCATCCTCTCAGGCTTTATTGCGGGCTTAGTCGGCACGCTTCTCGTCAACGACAACAAAGTACCATGGCCTCTTCTGGAAGTTTCACTTGCCCTCTCGCCCTTCTTGATAGTCATTTGGGCTTAAACCTTCACGCTGCTGCTTTGGAGGAAAATCTAACAAACGACAGGATTGATATTGAAGACGGTCCCCCCCTTCAGCTTGGTTTTTTGTAGGAATTTCCTTGGGAAGCTTTGCCTCAGCTAAGGGGTTTTGTGAAAGAAAGATTGGCTTTGATAGCCCTCTTGAATTGCCATTGTTTTTCTTGCTGCGTCTCTGGCACTCCTTGGCGTTCAACTTCAGGCTCTGTTACGGACTTCCCCTTCGCACAACTTCTTTTGGAAGGTAATACATTGACCTTTGGTTGTGATTGTATTCGCTGGGAAGATGACGCAATAGGCACCATTTCTTGTTGAAGCCTAAGGGAATCTGAAAACCTCCAGCAAGAATTTCTCATTATCAGGTCCTCTTTCTCTAGTATGTCCCCTCGAAGTAGGTGTTGTTTTTTCTGTCGTGGACAAGTCTTTGTTTCGCCCAGACCGGTGCCCACCTAGCTGTCAAGTTTGAGCATTCACAACCATAATTTGGGTTGCTACCTACATCAATTCTAGGAAATGGAATGTGAAGGGAACAACGAAGGGATTGCAGAACTAAAGGTGAACATTCGGTGCCTGTATGAGATGGTAGCCATAGGGATAATGGACGCTAGAGAGACAACTAAAGAGGTTAAAAATCTTGTTGATATTTAATTAGATGATAATGAAATGAACTCGAAGGAATTAATGGGGAAGGTAGATCGTATTTAGGAGGATCTGCAGCGCCTGGTGCAGATGAATCAAGGAAGCCAAGTTCTGGAGAACCCGATAGGTGCAATTCAGAATATGGAAGAGGAGTTAGTCATTCAGCCCGTGGAGCACCCAGGCAATCCTTGATGTGTCTCATTTCAGTCTATGTTTTTTTGTGTCTTTCTTAGTCAACAATTTGTTAGAGTTTACTCTTCGTTTGCAATTACTGGAAACATAAGAACCTTATGAGGCATATTAAGGCCTATCTTCTGGCCTAATTTTGTTTCTCTTTTCTTTGAACAGCATGAATTCCTCAGTAGTAGTATTTTTGTAATATATGGCTGTGCACAACCTGTTTAATATAAATCTTGTTTCAGTTTCTGTTAAAAAAAAACATTAAATCAACATTCCTTGGATATTCAAATATAAGAAAATAATAAATAGTAGGAAAAAAGAGCACCTACATAATCCCAACATTAAATCAACATCCTTGAATATTCAAATATAAGAAAACACTATCTGTTTTGCGGTGGACAAAGTAATTGCAACAATTGATCACTTTATTAAGAGGTGCACTATGGAAGTGGTGGAGATTGAAAATCAAAATAATAATTTAAATAGGGGGAATGGACTACAAAGCAGTGACATTTGTAAGCCTATTCTTCAAGTTCAACCTAATTAACTATAAGTTGCAAGGTTAAGGAATTGGTTGTATATGTTAAAGAGTCGAGTCCTAAATTTTATCTTTGTGAAGGAGTTGACTAATTGTGAACATTAATGGTTAAATATATGTTAAATATTTCATCTTTGAAGATGCTTCTTGTAGATTCTGTAAACATTACAGTTGGATTGAATGCACCAAGAATCACAAACAAGTTTTCACAAGCAAGATGACCATTGAAGTGCAAACCACTAATCACAAGTACTTTCTTTCAACTAAGTTGTCAAGGGCACTCATACATCAAAATCACCCATGATTTCCATTGAAATGCAATTGCTTATTTGTGCTTATGGGGACACAATCATGATGGCTGCATTGACAAGCTACCTTCTTCCAAAGCTAAACCACAACCCTACTCTAGTAGTAATCAATGTTTAGGACCATTACTGTTTGAATTTTGTGTTTGTGCTCTTTACTATTAGCTATTAACTTAAGTGTGGTGATAATTTTTTTTTTGAAGTTGCTTCCTTTAGATTCCATAAACATTACAATTGGAGGGCAAACCACTAATCACAAGCACTTACTTTCAACTAAGTTGTCAAGGGCACTTGTACATTAAAATCACTCATGATTTATATTGAGACATAATTGCTTAGTTGTACTTTTGAGGACATTGAACCTTAATGAACAGACTAGCTTGCCACCTTCTTCATAGTTGAACCATAACCTCATTCTAGTAGTAATCAATATTTAGGACCACTATTAAAGGGTGGTAATAAATTATTCATTTTTTTGATGGTGTTTCCATTATGTTCCATAAACATTACAATTGGATCGAATGCATCAAGCATCACACTCTTGTTTTCACAATTTAGATGACCATTTGTTGTAGCGTAAATTGGCATTTCCTTATGATGTGGCAACAATACCCCTAGATGACACTAAAGTGTCCATGATTGTTCTCAAACATGAACCTATCAAGCAAAGAAGAGCCCTTAAATTGTTCTTATTGGATGGTCTGAACACCATTGAGAAAAACCCAACGCTTTTTCTCTTGAATGTTTGAGTTTGGAGCACAAAAGAGGCCTCACACTCCTAAGTAGGGTGCATGGGCCCTGAAAATGATTGAAAATATAAAATAGCTTGAAATTTTGCAAGTTGAGATAGATTTTGGGTGGTTGACTTCAATTCTAACTCACAAAACTGTTTGGTAACCTCTCAACTATCCTAAACACTAACTAAAAATGGATAGAAGGGGCTAAGTGAGGGAGAGATACCTTGAATATTATCACGCTGGAGAAATGTTCATACTATTTTCAAATCTACTCATCCCTATTGCCCCTTATTGACACACCTTTGGAAGACAAGTGATTGGAGGAGATTCAATAACAGAGGAACTTGATCTTAAGCTTCGAATGTTGCCGAAGCTGAAGTAGCAGAAAAGTAATTGTGTATCATCTACTTTTATTTATTAATGGAAATTTATGATCTTTTCCTACCCATATGTAGGTGTTGATGTGTTGGAAACCTAATCTTAGGGATTATGGTTCTACTAATAATTTTGTAAATATTATAAATGATTTTTATTTTGTTAAGGAGAAGATGAAGAGTCTCCTCGTTCCAACGGATCTATTGGAAGCTAAAGCCCAAGAGACAAGCTCATTGTATAAAATAAGGAGTTGGATCATCAATAAATCCATTTGGGAGTTATCTCTGACAACGGTATTAGAGCCTCTGGCCATAACTCCTGCCTGCCTGTGCAATCCGCCCTTTGCTTGCACAGTCCTATCGTTCTACATGCATATGAATTGTGCAACGAGTCTACCATATTCCTTTCAGCCTGCTTGACAGTCCATGCTTAGGCCAAGAGATTGTAACTTGTCTCTCTCCCATAGACCAAGACTCTCCATTCAATTTTTGTTGTGTATTGCTGTTGCAACGTTTACCCATTCTCCTTCGCACATGCTATTTTCCCACTCCATTCATTGCTGCTGACTGTTGTGAGATGCATACTTCCTTGAAGAGTTGAGGGCATTGAATTGTATCCCTACTTGAGTGGAGACCGTTGAATGCAATTGGAATTGTTGAGACTGGAGGTCAATTGAATGTATTGTTGGCCGTCATGACCGAGACTGGAAAGCTAGTAGATGTTGCTTCATTTTCATTTGTTGATGAGGTCTCCACAAGCATTGTGCATGGGTTGGGCTCTCTCCTCATAGGCGTAAACCCTATTCCATGTAAGTGCTAGAGTTGCTCCGTATCATTTTTTTAAGCTTATGGGTGGAAGAGTGGACACACTACGTTTTCATTTTTTTTTAAATTTTCTCCACAAGTGTTATTCTGTAGTGCTTGGAGACTGCATTGTGCTTCGCTGCGTATTGGAGAGAGTGATTATTTTAAAGTCTGGTGAACACCCTCTTTGCTGCTGCTAACTGTAAGAATGTATACTGGTGGACTCTCTCGATTAACTGCTTGATCTCTGCTGCATGGTATCCATGGTCTCCTACGTGCGAGTGTGTTGTCCGGAGTTGCGAGTGTGCGTGGAGCTGGTATCATTTGGAGCATCAACATTGAAGCTTGAGTAGAGATTGGAATGAGTGTTAGAGAAACCTGTGTTGGTTACTATTGCAACAGTGAAGATGACTGCGATTTATGCGAGCTACGAACCCTATTTCCTCCTCCTCGTATATGGTTTGGGTACTATTGCAACAGTGAAGATGACTGCGATTTATGCGAGCTACGAACCCTATCTCCTCCTCCTCGTATATGGTTTGAGCCTTGTGGAGTGGTCGGTTGCTTGCTGTTGTGTTGAAGATTGTAGACTGCATCGTGAGGAGATAAATGGTACCTGCATCCCATTTTTTTAAAATTCTGGTACTGCTTATCATGGAGACCCTTTGCAATTGAAATCTGGAGCTGCGTTTGAGCTGGTTTAAAGTTTTGTATACACTCAAATCTCAATTCTTTTTAGAAGAAGGTGTACTTTTTTTTGAGTCTCAGGGTTTGCACCCTAGCGATTATAAACATATGCCTAGTTTTGGAATTAGTATTAGTTGCAACAATGGTATAGAGTATGAAGAAATACTATGTAAGTGTGCAAAAATATTATAGTCTGTAGAAAGAAAATCTTATTGTATTGGTTTGTAGAGACGTAGACCTGCACCATCTTTGTTTCCCAAACACTGTTAAAATGCAGGTGACAGTTGTAGAAGAAGAATTCTATAATTGGACCAGTACCCACGGGAGTGTCCCTTTGCCCTGCTCTGAAAGCAAAGAACCAGTCTAAAGACTCTTCCAAGGGAGAGAACAGTAAAGTATGACGCAGAAACAACTCAAGCAAGAGACCATATTTATAGTGTAAGCGTTGTGGTAGAAATAGACATATAACAAATCAGTGTTGGCCCCTTGGGATTTCATCAAAGAAAGAAATAATGAGAAGTAAAAGTAAAGACGTTGGTAAAGCTTGTGGATATGTTCATTGTATTGTTGCACATTGTTGGTCTTAGGAAAAGATAAACATAATTTTTTTTTCTTGGAAAAATGAAGATTTCTGTCGCAAGAAGAGCAAAGGCCGCCGTGGAAGAGGTTGGGACAAAAGAGGGGAAGAGGAAGTTGAAACGAGGAGTTCCACAAAGTTTTGGGTATAAGGTAGTTAGACTAATAGTCTATTTTGGGAATAAAGACTCTTTTTACCCCTTTTGCTCGCTATTACCTAGATGCTCCAGTGGAACCTTTAAAAAATACATTTTTATATGTATACGCGGGTCAAAAGTCTACAACCTGCATATACGCAGGTTGCACCACTGTCACCCGCGTATATCGAGATTTATGCTCAAAAAAGAAAAATGTTTGGAGCTTTCCTTGGCCTTCCATATGTTGGAAACGTTCCATTTCGACCCTTCACTTCCATTGAGGGTCTATATATTTAGCTACTATGAAACATTGAAGGAGGAGAATTTTGGAGAGAAAACATACTATAGTGGAATTGTGCCCCATTCTTATATACTTGAGTCTGCATCCCTTTGTCCTTGAAGCAACCATTAGTGTTATTTCCCAAGCTTGCCTTTGTATGGAGGATTGAAGTGGTGGAGGCCCAAGTGGAGGGACATAGTTTCTCGATTTCGACAAGGTGCCGACAGAAGTTGTCATTTGTATCTCTGTTTATATTAATAGAAATATCCATTTCTCGTCCATTGCATGTGTAATTATGAATATTCTTATCCATGGATGTAATTACTTTGTTTATGTATTGGAATATAACATGCTAGATTAGATTCTAACGCTTTACATATATCATGTTTGTATAAATTGTTGTTGTTGAGGGAAATCTGTAGGTACAATTTTGATTGAAATCTCATCAAGGATCTACTTCAAACGTTCGGAATAAGGTACGCGTCTTGTCCCTTAGTGTTAGTTTCGTTTATATATTTAGCATGCTTGGAAATGAGTTAATTTCTGGTGTCATCATGTCTGTTGTGGTCGACCCCAAGCCATAGGAGATCTTCTTCGTAACATGGTTCATAGTCACAAACAATAACTTATAAAACATTCACAAATCCATTAGCAACAGAGCTAGGTAAAGAAGAATTCGAGTATATACCTTTTACCAGCAAAGTCAAACTTTCATTACTTCCTCAGATTCAACCTGTTTCAGTTCAATCTATACCTTCTCAAGTAATACCAGTAGATACAACATCTCCTCATCCCTTCAGCAGTTAAATCAATACTAAATATGGCAGCAGCTTAACCTAATAGGATGCAAGCTATCATTGTTGCTAGGTATGCTCCATTAGTACTACTCGATCCCCTAAATCCATTGTTGGTGGTGATTATTTAAAATATCTTCAAGGTTTAATGGACTAAGTGAAACTTCAACTGAAGAACTTTGGAATACATATTATAGTTATGTTGATAATCAGAATATTGAAAATGAAGATGCATGGATGTGTGTGTTTGTGCAAATCCTAGATGGGAAGCTAGGAAATGGTTCATGTGATTACCTACTGGGTCAATAAATGGTATTGAAGTGTTAGAAGTGGTTTCTATGAAACAATGGGGAGACGTGAAAGACCATTTATATTACTTAACATAATTTTCATCTTTGAAAAGAAATCCCGAGGAGTCGGTTATTGATTTTTCAAAGCGTTTTAATAAGATGTATTGATAAGATTCCTGCAAAGATAAAGCTAACAGAATTTTCAGCTAAGCTTGATTATGCAAATTCTTTTTATGCATATTTTTCATTATTAATGAGAGAAAGAAAACCTAACACCCCTATGAATATGCAGGAAGCAACTCTAAAAATGAGTTAAACATTGGAGCAGCAAAAATACTTAGGGGAAAGTCTCAGCATGAAGAATGTGAGAAGAAAAATAAAAGAGAATTAGGTCCTACTTCCTCAGGTTCAAAAGCAAACGACAATAAGAGTTGATGAAATGTCTAATATTATTAAAACTTTGTCTTCAAAGATTTATAAGTTGGAGATGGAAAATAAAAATCAGAACAATCCAATTCAAGACAATGATAATCGAAATCCCAATCAATTTAGAAGGCCATTCAACCCCATAATTCTGCCTAGAGATAAGAGGAATAACAAGGATCAAAATATATAACCTCCTTTTCAAAATAACATGGTGGAAAATGATGGATCGAATGAAATAAATGAACTTGAGATGGAATATTTGGATCCAAATATTGATCAGTTTAATGATAATCTTACTTCCAATTTCTTAATTAGGTATGATTATCATTATGTGAAATTTTCTAATAATTATAAAAATAATAATATATATTTTAAGGTCACCGCCAAGAGAGACACCAATTGGTGTATGAGACCCCCTTGTTTGTGGGACAAAGGGACCCCCCTCTACGTAATGATTTAATTGCTAAAGTCTACAGAGGTGTACATACCCTTCCCCCCTTTGTATTTGAACCTATGACCTCCTAGGAGGAAACCCATGCTCTTAACCATTAGGCCCTATAAGCTTTTGAGCAGGTTTCATACATCCCTGATGTTTATCAAGCAGCTCCACAAGAGCTTATGGTCTCAGATATGGAATTAAGCAAGTGCACAAGACAAGCAAAGAGGGAGAAATATTCCTACAAAACAAGGGTTAGCCCTTGAAAAGAAACATGACCAACATGGAAGAAAAGACAAATATGCAGATATGGAAGAGGAAGGTAAACTTTCTTTTGGATTCAATCTTGAACATCGAATCAACAAGATTAAAATTCCCATTTCATTGATTGAACTCATAAAAAATCAGTCATATCGAGAACCTACTCTATAGATTTTGAATCCTTCTACCAATTTGAACCTACTCTATAGATTTTGAATCCTTCTACCAATTTGATCCCTACAAATACTGTCAATCTACAAGATGAGCATCCCATTATCATTTTTGGCCCTAAATCATTTGATAATTTACCTGATAAGTTAGAGTTTTCTCCCCCATTTTATATTACTCTTACAGTTCATGATCATATGCTACATAATTGTCTTTTAGATTCTTGTGCTTAACACAATCTCATGCCTAAGACAATTATGGAAGCTTTAGGGCTAAGTGTCACCAAACCTTACCATTATTTGTATGCTTTCGATTCCAGAGTAGTTAAATGTCTTGGGGTTATAAAGGATCTTGTTGTCAATCTTACACAATTACCAATGAAAAGTGTGCTCATGGATGTTGTTATCGCTGATACCGCACCTAAATTTGGTATGCTATTGTCAAGATCATGGGAAAAAAGGGTAAGTGGAACTTTGTAGCTGGATCTTTCTTATGCGATGATTTTGGTGTTTGGAGGAGAATATAGAAGACTTTATAGGGAGGTACGACTTGATTATTTGGTAAGTGATAATCAAAACCCCACAAATCATCCTATATATGCAGTCCAAGAAGGCATGGGTTCTTGTATGTTACATTTGAGTGATGATAACACATGTATTTTACAAGTTGAAAAGAACATCCAGTTCAACATAGAATGGAAATTAATGATTGTTTGTGGCAGATGTATTTCAATGGTTCATTGTGTAAAGAAGGAGCAAGGGCAGGTATTGTACTTATTTCTTTAGGAGGTGAGATTATTTCTTTGATGTATAAATTGGAAATTCAAACAACAAATAATAATGTTGAATATGAGGCATTAATACTTGGTCTAAGGGCTGCAAAAGATTTAAATATTCAACAACTAGTTGTTTTTGGCAACTCCGAGTTAGTGGTTTAACAGGTTAAGAAAGTTTATCAGGTAAAACAATAGTTGTTAAAAGTTTACATAAATGAGGTATGGGATCTTGTGGACAATTTCTTCTTAGCATTTAATATATCTTTTATTCCAAGAGATCACAATCAAACGACTGATTCTTTGGATTTTGTAGCAACTTATTGTAAAGTTCCAAAACAAAATTAGCTTAGATATCCAATTGAAATCAGATACAAGCCTTCAATTCCGAATAATATTAAATATTCGAGGGGGTTTCATGATGATCAAGAAATCAGGAATTTCTTGGAATTAACAGGTGAGTTTTCCACTTCATTAATTGATTAAGATGAAGATGTTTAGATGGATAAAAATGCTTTCTTATTTTAAGAATTCAATTGGTGGTCATGATGTAATTGAATTGAAAGTAACTTTTATTCCTAAAGGTCTTGTCCCTTTGGAAAGATTGTTTTCCGATAATGACACCTTATTGAAACTCACCATCTAGTCATCTAAAGAAAATATTTTGAGTTGTAATATTGGTACTGCAGAGAATCCAAAGCTTATTGAGTTATCTAAAGCACTTTCAGATGAACAAAGAAAAATATATATTAAGCTAATGAAAGAGTTTGCAGATATTTTTGCTTGGTCCTATGAATATTTGAAAACATTTGATACAAATATAATTCAACACAAAATTCCATTAAATCCAAATACAAATCCTTTCAGACAAAAGTGAAGACATGAATCTAACATAGTTACCAATTGTTGAAAAAGAGGTTAAGAGGCTTTTAGATGCAAAAATTATCGTACCTCTTAGATATTCTTCTTGGCTAGAAAACTTGGTGCTTCTATGTAAGAAGAATGGGGAAATAAGGCTTTGTGTAGACTTTCGTAATATGAATAGATGCCCCCTTAAAGATAACTATCCATTGCCCAAAATTGATCAAATTTTGCAGAGTGGTTGGTTCCCAGAGAATATCAATGATTGATAGATTCTTTGGGTACAATCAAATTGTTGTACATTTGAAAGACAAAGAAAAAACATCCTTTACAACTCCTTGGGCGCGCTTATGTATGATAAAATTCCATTTGGACTCATGAATGCATGTGCTACATTTCAAAGGGCTATGGATATAGATTTTGTTGGTGAAAAAGATAAATCTGTGGTTATTTATCTCGATGATATAACAATATTCTCCAAGTCTGATGACAAACACCTAAAATATTTGAGACAAACCTTTCTTAAATGCATAAAATTTAGACTATCTTTGAATCCAAAGAAGACTCATTTTTCCATGACATAAGGTAAGGGATTAAGATAGATCCTGAACGTGTTAAATCTATATTGAAGATTAGTATTCCCATAAATAAGAAGGAGATTTAGTGTCTTGTTGGAAAAATATTTTTTTTAATGTAGTTCATCCATAATTTTGCAGAAATTGTTAAACATATTATAGGTATGCTAAAAAGGACAGAAGTAAAATGATCAGCTAAGGCTATATTATCATTCGAGAAGATAAAACAAGCTCTTATGGAGGCACCAATGCTAGTCAGTCTAGATTTTACTAAAGAATTCTTAATTTTTTCTTTTGCATCCGAAGATACTATAACTACAGTATTATTGTAAAAGAATTATGAAGGTTTAGAAAAACCAATTTCATTCTTTAGTAAAACATTAAGAGACTTAGAGCTCAAGTATAATACAATGGAAAAACAGGCTTATGCATTGGTTAAATCTCTAAATTTTTTCAAGATCTGCATTTTGCATTAAAAAATCACAGCTTACATGCCTAATGCAACAGTCAAAGCAATTTTGGTGCAGCTCGACAGTGGAGGGAAAAGAGGACATTTGATAGCTAGAATCATGGAATATGATGTTGAAATCAGACCTACAAAATTGGTGAAAGGACATGGTTTGGCTAGACTTCTTGTAGATTCAAATTGTGAGGCCTTAGGTCTTCATTTGATAGCAAATCAGTCAGATCATGAAGAATTACAAACAAAACAGAATAAACAACAAATTTATGACATATATGCTGAGTCTCCGTGGCATGGTGATAGTTTATTTTTTGTTACATTTACAATGTCCCTTGGGTTTGAACAAAAATGAATATAGATAATTAAAACTCAAGGCTCTGAAGTATGTTTTAATTGATCAAATTCTATATTGGAGAGACCTTAGTGGAATGCTGCTTAGATGTTTGGATAGGTTTGAAGCTGATTCAGTTACTACAGAGTTACATGAAGGTGCATGTGGAGGTCATAAATATTGGAAAGAAACAACATTCAAGATTTTAAGAGTAGGCTATTACTGTCCCACCCTATTTACACATGTTTATACTCAGGTAAAAGCTTGTATGCAATGTCAAAAGTTTGCTGGTAAGCAGAAGCTTGAGTCTTTGCCTTTAAAACCCATTGCAATTAATGCTCCATTTCAGCAGTGGGGTTTTGACTTTATAGGTGAGATTAATCCTCCCTCCAATGGGAAACATAAATGGATCTAAACAACCACTGGTTTCTTTACCAAGTGGATAGAAGCAATTCCCATTAGAAGGGCAACTAATAAATTTATTATTAATTTTCTTCAAGAAAATATCTTAACTGGGTTTAGATGTCCAAGAAAATTAGTGATTGATAATGCTCCAACTTTTAAGTCTAAAGCTATGATCGATTTTTGTGAAAGAAATGGTATCGTACTAAAAAATTCTACACCCTATTGCCCTCAAGGTAATGGGTTAGCAGAAGCCACAAATAATAATATCATTAACACTATTAAAAAAAACTATTTCAGAAAAAGGGCTTGGGACACTATGCTAAAATATGCTCTTTGGGCAGATCGAGTAACTACCAAAAATGCCATTGGAACATCTGCCTTTTAGCTTGTTTATTGCACTGATGTTGTGTTTCATGTTCAGTTGGGTTTTGTAGTAATAAATTTTATGCAAGACATTAAAGAGGAACCAAATGAAATTCACAGAAGGATTTTTCATAGAGTTGAATTACAACACGAAAGAGAAGCATTAATGGGAAAACCAAAGGCTTACAAGAGGAAGGTCAAGGCAATATTTGATAGAAAAGTTAAAGAAAATACTTTCTGAATTGGTGATATGGTACTTAGATGGGATGCACACAGAGATGAAAAAGGTAAGCATGGGAAAATTGATAATTTATGGTTAGGAACTTTCAAAATTGCAAAAAGTTTGGAGAAAAATACTTTTGTGTTGCAGAATTTGGAGGGAGAAGAAATTGCAGGCCTAGTCAATGGGCAGTTTCTAAAACAGTTTTACACATACTAAGGTCACATGTGACTAAATTTCATTGTATATACCATTAAGTTTTCAGATTTTTTTGAATAAGACTCCATCCCAATGGTTTGTACGGGTATAAGTGTTTAATTAAATTTTAACATGCCATAATTATAGGAGGTTTTGATTTCAATAAAGGCACTTGGTCAACACGTTCTTGAAGTCTCACAAGGAGATCTTCATCCCCTGCAGGAGCCAGATGTTACTGGATTTGAAATCCTTGTTCATGCTGTTAAACCTTATTTACCAAATTTTCCCAATGTCCTTTTTGACCTACTTCCTTTATAACCTTAGGTATCTTTACATGTATTTCTATTATTTTAAGTCTAGGGTTGGCTCTTATTAATATTTAACTCTTTAAAATAGTATTCATTATGAAAATTCATTTAATTTTCACTCTTATGTTGAAATAATTGTTCAAAATGCAAGACACTTTTAACTGCCACATTCCAGTAGCAAGTTATTATGAAATTGCACGTGTCAACGCTGTCAGAATGCCAAGAAGGACAGGTGTAGTAGGGCTTTCACCCTTGCTACAGGCAGGAACGACTTCCTATCGTCTATAGGATGGAAGGGTAGGGTTCCTGTGAGAATGCAAAGAAAAACAGACGAAAAACGAAACAGAACATAAATAAAAGACCCCTCTGCACACAAGGTGTTGAGGCCTGGAAATTCGCAGGCAACAACAACAAGGGATTCTCCCCAGTCAACGTTCCCAACTAGCCCATGACTGTTTGGTGTGGGGAATCCGTCCAGTTTACGGTCCGGCTACCGTAGGTTAAGTAACAAAAATAAAAGGTTTTACTAGTTGCGGCCCGGTCCACCGTGTATATTTTTGTGTTTTTAGTTTTAAGTATGATATGCAAGTGCCTATTTAACATGCATATTGATGTAGAATACGAGGAGCAGTCACAATGTGATGCGCAGGTTCTTACCTCTCGTCTTAGACTTTCTCGCATCTAAATCACACACAGCAAGAAATTACAACTAACTACCTAGCCTGTCCCTAGGGAGCAAAATTATTATTCATTAATGAGTAATGTATTTTGTATATGCATTATGAAAAATCACAGATAGCTGATGCTTCTTTCAAAACACATGAACATTTAAAGATATTTGATAAACCAGACAACCAATTGTTTATGAACAACATTCATTACTCATAGTGGAATTTTTCATAAAATACACCAGAGAACATTCATACAAGAACATAGGTTCAAAGAGTTAGAACGATCTCACAGTTAATGGACACAAAGATGAAAACGAAATAGTTCCTCTTCAACAAATCCATAGCACAACATTTGAACATTCCACCAAGCTTTCTCCAACAGGAAAATTGTAATTATCTATTGCAAAAGGAAATAGTTCTTCTTACAATATGTTTTCACAAATCTAACTGGGAAAAAAGTCCTTCTTCCCTCTAACTTTCCTACATTTATTCAAAAACAGCAAAACCTTTGGGTTGCCCCACCGAGTGACCTTTGGGCTCCCCCAACCGTTTAATATCACAAAT
>LPNX010975825.1:263858-295177 GCA_001517045.1 Pseudotsuga menziesii | reverse complement strand
CACAAAAACCGCCATAGAAAAATAGAGTGGAAGTACACAAGAATGGCGGGAAAATACTAAGCATCAGGCGAAAACACAACCTCTCCTCGACGGGCGGAAAACTACGGATTGGACGATTAGTTCGTCAAGGAGCCGCAACGGCGGGAGATGGACAGAATATGGGCTTCACGGAAAAATAACATATCGCTAATTGGAGGCTCAGAAGACTAAACCGCATTTCGTCAGCACATAAACCAACTAACCGTTGGAGAGATGGTGCACTATGCAGCCGCAACGGCGGGAACATAAAAGACATCACGCCCCACCATGCAAGGTCTGAATCGGAAGAGAAAACAACTAAAAGATCGGAAAGGTAGTGCTTTTGGAAGCCGCAACGGCGGGAGAACAATTTACTATGGCTTCCACAATACTAGAAAACGCTGGCGAAATAAACACTAAACACTGCAGCATCGGACATTGGAAAGACTACGGCATCGGATGATTAGTGCATTGCGCAACCGGAATGGCAGAAGACGGGAAGACTACGGGCCTTGCGGAAAAATAAAACATCAGTGGTCAGCAACTCTATAAGTCGGATGGTTAGTCCGTTCCAGAGCCGCCGTTGCGGAAGACAAAAGAACTACGGCTTCCGCTTAACTGTCCAAAAACTTTCGACGGCGAAAATCTATCAAAAACAAAGTATTAAGTGTTCAAAAGATTAAGGCTGGGGAGTGATGAAAATATTTCGTTTAACCCCCGAAACAGTGCCAGCAAAAGAGAAAAAAGCTCCGACTTGAACGTAAATAGACTTCCGATAGCGATGAGGGAAATCATTCAGACCAAAAAGACATCGTTTTCAAAACTCCATTGTTAATGCGTTTGCCGATAGGAAGCGGTTTTTCGAGAAGCATGAAAGCAATTGACATCACTTCAAACCAAACTGTAGCATAGGGAAGAATAAAACATAGTTCATGAATCCACACACTCCTAGGCAAGATAAAATAAAAATAAAAAAGGAGGGTCCAAAATTTCAAAAAAATTGGGAGAAAAGTTGCAGCTGCAACAATTGGCGACTACCTGGTGAACCTAGATCTCTGGACAATTTTTTCCTTAAGTAACGGACTATTTTAACAATAAAAACAACATGTTGAATTCTTCTAGATGTATGGATTTCCCAAATGGCAAATATATGTACTTTTCATCATTGAGGGTAGTCCAATTTAGGAAAATGGAAACCAAGATTTCAAAGTCAAGATAACTCTTTCGAGGCTAGGAAAATGAGTTTCATTTTTACCTCTGTCTTCGGGTAGCTTCCAGCTTGGACACCACAGGATCGTAACATATGGTAAACAAGAATATTCATTTGTTCCTCATTCCCATGCCATTTTGTACTATTGTGCTTTTGGACTTTTTTGTTCCCCCCCCCCTTTTTTTTTAATGAGTCCTCCTTCATGCCTTTCTTTCTGAATTTTTCATTCAGGATCCTCTATCCATAGTGTCCTTTTGTGTGAGAGATGTATTTAATTTTCAGCTCACGGACGGAGAATAACTTTTGGCAATTTTGTACTCATATGATTCAGTACTTTGTCTTGATACATATTGCTTTCTTAGGAGTTTCGACTCTTATTTGCCTTTTGGCTTTCAATTCTTGGCATGGGATCATTTATATATAATATATTGTTTACCTTGCTTCCTTTCCGTGGGCCTTTTACTGTCACCCCCTAGGAAATTTTTAGATGTGAAATGGATGGAGCCTCGAAAGAGTATTCCAGACTTTTGATCCTGAGTTATTTTACAAGGATTAAGTAGGACTTCAATGTGTTCATAGCCATTTAGGAAAACTGTTAAACTAGAATAAATTCTTTCAGATAACACAATAGTACATAGTCTCATAATCAAGGATTTTAGTTAATCTAGAATTCTGATGCTCTCCATGCAACCAAAATTTTGCCTCCTTTTATTGAAATCAATCAAAATCTAGACTAAAGCAAAACAAAAATAAAATAAATCAAAATAAACAACCAAATCAATTTATTTATGTACAAGATAATCAAGAAACATAAAAACCAAGAAAAATAAATTTTGAGAACTAAACCACTAACTGGTTAGTCCTCTGCCCACCCCTGTAAATCAGACAACTTGTAAGTTAAGGGGATAGGCTTGACTACAAAATGAGAAAGACCTACCCATTATCAAAAACTACATCTACTGGTCTTGAAAAAACTATATCTGAAACTGAAACTACTATTTTACAATCAATCTCATCAGCCCGTGAAAACCGAAGGAGATCGGGTTGGGTGTCAGATATGTTGTTGGCTTCTTTTGATGCAAAGTTTCCCGGTTCAAGTTGAATTAGATAATTTCCCAAAACAAAATTCACTGATTCATTCTTACCCTCCAACTGAGTGACATTGTGTTTCATGTAGGGTTCCCTTAAAATTTTGATCTGATTTGGGACTCCTTTATGAGGCAGCCACAAATGTGACCAATCTGAAGCAAAATACCCCTTCAACCTCACTGACCAATCTCAATTCAAAATAAGTCCATAACCATCAGGTATGTCTACCACCAAAATATCAATATATTGACATATCTTTTCATTTGCAGATAATCGAATCAGGACATCTTCCCTTTCCTCGACTACTTTCACATTGGTCCTGTCTAATTGCATAACCTCCTAGGTAGTAGGTTTAGGCTGTCCATTAATCTTTTCGCAGACTACAAGTGGCATAACATTTACTGATGATCCAAAATCTACCAAACAATTGTGCACATTATGGTTTAAAATATCCAAAGTGAAAAGGAATGGTGGGGTTTTAAACCTAGTCTTACCTCCCACACTTGCTTCAACAGTCTCTTTTACAGGTTGGTTGTTGGTGGGAAGTTCTTCCTCTAGTACTTCAGCTGCTTTGAGATTTTCCTTGACATTACCCGCTTTGTCTTCAATACGATTCGCATGCATGTTGACTTGTTTTGAATCTTGACTGCTAATAGTAGGTTTAGGAATTTTATCATCTATGTTGTTCTTTTGTGGTTTCTTTACATTCTCTTCCAACTTCTTGATCTTTGGGAGTATTGAATTTTCTTTATTCACCAAGTCTTGGCTTCTTGTTGTCACAGTTGTTTCCAATATATCCTCATGTTTCAGATCACTCTCCTCTTTGGTATCAAACAACAAGACACAATCCCATAAAAACATGGTATCATTTTCTTGTTTTTGTATGGTCTCATTACCCTTTTTCTCTTCATCACTGTCCTCAGTCAATTTAGAGTCCAACAGTTGATTCATTACTAGTATCATTGAATTTATCCATTGAGGACAATTTTTTTTCAGAATGGGGTTGTTGGTGGAAGGTGCAGAAGCTATCCATACCTACCTCCGTTAAGTTTATTGATGCAGGACTATGTGGAGGAGGTTTAGATTGATTGTTGTCTCCTCTCCTTTCATAGTAAGGCTTATATGCTTTCTAAGCCTCCTTCTCTTTTTCCAAATCTATCACCCTGTTAGATAGTTTCTGCATCATTCTCAACATTCCTTCAAGGTCACGTGACTGCTCCTCATTAGGCTCAGAATAATCTTCCATGCTCTCTTTTTCAGCTTCTACCCTCTCAGCTTCTTCATAAGTTTCCGACAATGTAGGCTTGGATTTCATTTTGGCGAACATGGCCAAATCAGGCCCTAGAGATGAAGTATAGTACTCAATCAGAACTTTATCAAAAGGCTTATCAGCTACAGAAAAATTCTTAAGATAAGCAGCAAACCTTTGTGTAAAACTATACACTTTTTCTTTTCTTTCTTTCTTCAAAGCGCATAAACCTTTCATCAGTGCTGCATGAGTTTTTTGGGCCGCATATTTATTTCTGAATATTCTTTCAAAAGTATCCCAGTCTGGGATTGAGTTTGCAGGCAGAGCAAAATACCATGAAGCTACTGCCCCTTTCAAGGTATGTGGAAAAAGTCTGCAGATTACATCTTCGTGTTCTCCAGCCCTTAAACCTTCTATTGCTAAATAGAAACTTTGCAAGTGGTCATCTACAGCAGTATTTTCATCGGGATCAAACTTAGGCAACAGCTTCTCAAAATCTTGAGGTAGGTTGTGCAATGGAGGTGTGAGGTTCAAAGGTGATCTAGCTCTCCAAGCCGGCAGTGGGTTGGGATGATTCACATTTATACCGGCCATGAGCAAAGGTGAACGAACAGGAGTCTGAGTAAGAAACACCGTAAGATGAAACTGGGCTTACTTGCTTCAAAGGTAGAACTAAAACCTGTGAGTTCTTGGGTTAAGTCAAAATATCTGCTGGTGGGGTAATCTTGGGAAAATAAGTTTCCACGGCCAGCCATGCACTGGCGGCCCTCCTTCTAGCGCCAGAAAACTGTTGAGGCCTGGAAATTCGTAGGCAACAACAGCAAGGGATTCTCCCTATCAGTGTTCCCAACTAGCCCGTGACTATTTGGTGTGGGGAATCCGTCCGGTTTGCGGTTCGGCTACCGTAGGTTAAGTAACAAAAATAAAAGGTTTTACCGGTTGCGGCCCGGTCCACCGTGTATAATTTTGTGTTTTTAGTTTTAAGTATGATATGCAAGTGCCTATTTAACATGCAGATTGATGTAGAATACGAGTAGCGGTCACAATGTGATGCGTAGGTTCTTACCTCTCGTCTTAGACTCTCTTGCATCTAAATCACACACATCAAGAAATTACAACTAACTACCTAGCCTATCCCTAGGGAGCAAAATTATCATTCATTAATGAGTAATGTATTTTGTACATGCATTATGAAAAATCACAGATAGCTGATGCTTCTTTCAAAACACATGAACATTTAAAGATATTTGAACAACCAGACAACCAATTGTTTATGAACAATATTCATTACTCACAGTGGAAATTTTCATAAAATACACCAGAGAACATTCATACAAGAACATAGGTTCAAAGAGTTAGAACGATCTCACAGTTAATGGACACAAAGATGAAAATGAAATAGTTCCTCTTCAACAAATCCATAGCACAACATTTGAACATTCCACCAAGCTTTCTCCAACAGGAAAATTGTAATTATCTATTGCAAAAGGAAATAGTTCTTCTTACAATATGTTTTCACAAATATAACTGGGAAAAAAGTCCTTCTTCCCTCTAACTTTCCTACGTTTATTCAAAAACAGCAAAACCTTTGGGTTTCCCCACCAGGTGACCTTTGGGCTCCCCCAACCGTTTAATCTCACAAATTTGTCCTTTTGTGAGTGCTCATGATTTATGCAATACGTTACATTTCAGATTTATGAATTAATAGCATTTTTATGAAAAAAGGACCAGCTTGGTAACCGCCGAACTTTTCCAAGCCTGGGCCTTTGCCTCTATTTATTTTGCTCAGTAATTCGTTGGTCTCTTGCTAGATCCAGTAGAGATTAGACCTGACTTTCTTCTTATTTTCTCTGCTTCTGCTTCTTCATTCCTCAACCACTTCCTTCCTTGCTGCCTCCCTTCTACTTTGTATTTTAAACACATCTTACTCGCAGTAATCGTCCTGTCATGAAAATAACAGATTTTAGACCATTTAGGGTTTATTAAAGTAACATGAACTGTATCAATACATGCATTATGTAAAATGAATTCAAGATAATGTTAATGCATGAAAAGAAAACATGATAATGCAAAGAAAATCCTAATAGCTGGGCTTGGAATATGCTAAATCCACTTAAAAAATAAAAGCCCGATAAAATAGGCTCCCTATCTCAAACCAGGCCGCATCTGGACCCGTTCGACATCCTCTGAAGAAAACACCAAAAAATGACACAGTATTCGCCATAGAAAAATAGAGCGGAAGCACACAAGAAAGGCGGGAAAATACTAAGCATCAGGCGAAAACATGACCTCTCCTCGGTGGGCAGAAAACTACGAATGGGACGATTAGTTCATCAAGGAGCCGCAACGGCGGGAGATGGACAGACTATGGGCTTCGCGGCAAAATAACATATCGCTAATCGGAGGCTCGGAAGACTAAACCGCATTTCCTCAGCACATAAACCAACTAACTGTTGGAGAGATGGCGCACTATGCAGCCACAACGGCGGGAACATAAAAGACATCATGCCCCGCCATGCAAGGTCTGAATCAGAAGAGAAAACAACTAAAAGATTGGAAAGGTAGTGCTTTTGGAAGCCGCAACGGCGGGAGAACAATTTACTATGGCTTCCACAATACTAGAAAACGCTAGAGAAATAAACACTAAACACTGCATCATCGGACATTGGAAAGACTACGGCATCGGATGATTAGTGCATTGCGCAACCACAATGGCCGAAGACAGGAAGATTGCGGGCCCCGTGGAAAAATAAAACATCGACGGTCGACAACTCTATAAGTTGGATGGTTAGTCCGTTCCAGAGCCACCGTTGCGGAAGACAAAAGAACTACGGCTTCTGCTTAACTGTCCAAAAACTTCCAATGACGAAAATTTATCAAAAACAAAGTATTAAGTGTTCAAAAGATTTAGGCTGGGGAGTCATGAAAATAGTTCGTTTAACCCCCGAAACAGTGCCAGCAAAAGAGAAAAAAGCTCCGACTTGAACGTAAATAGACTTCCGATAGCGATGAGGGAAATCATTCAGACCAAAAAGACATCATTTTCAAAACTCCACTGTTAATGCGTTTGCCGACAGGAAGCGGTTTTCTGAGAAGCATGAAAGCAATTGACATCACTTCAAACCAAACTGTAGTAGAGGGAAGAATAAAACAGAGTTCATGAATCCACACACTCCTAGGCAAGATAAAATAAAAATAAAAAAGGAGGGTCCAAAATTTCAAAAAATTTGGGAGAAAAATTTCAGTTGGTCAATCGTCACGATTTTCCCTTCGTGGGGGAACATCATGAGACAGAAAACAATTGATGCTACGACTCTCATGGCGTACATATAAATTCTTTCAAGGAGAAGGTTATAGTCCAATTGAGCATTGATAACCTCTATGTCAATCAGTATTGTCTTCTTGGATAATGTGATGGGGACATGGGGGAGGATTCCTTGGGCTTTAGTGGGATGGCCATCATAAGCCTGCATAGTAGTAGATGATGGTTGCAGAATTGGGGATCCAAGTTTCTGCCAGACTAGGGTAGACATAACGCACGTGGATTCCCCCTCATCCACTATGCACCGGTGCATGACCAAATTCCGGATAGACACCAGGATTTGGAAGGCAATGGTTGACGGCATCCGCGGTTCTCCATTCTTCGTGTCGAATGTGATCAACTTGGAGTCAGAGGGGTCCACAACACCAAGGGCATCTAGTAAGGATTTTCATTTCATTGGGAAAGTTTTGAGTACCTCATGAGTGGACATGGCGGTAGGTGTTTGGGTCAAATCATCCATGATGCTATAGATGACAACAGCTCTAGCCGTGGCGTTGTTGGAAACCCGCCATATGGGGGGGCATGGGAAATGGGGTAACTAAAGAGGTGCATTGGTTGTTTTGGATGTAGATGTCGCTGATGTGTCAACGGGTTCGGTGTTGGTTCCGTACTGATTTCTTTTGGTTTGTAAATTGACCTCTTCAGTTGTCATAGCTAGCAGGTGGTGGACACCTGTTTCTGCTATCGAAGGTGCCCCCAAGGCGTTGTGATTGGGTTGGGGAGGAGGTGCAGTTGCCAGCAGTCCTTGGACTAGTAATGGGTTTTGTAGCACCATAGGAGGAGGTCCTGGTGGTGCTAGGTTGGGTTGGGATTGGTTTGTTGTATTGGTGGCATGTTGAACCTCGTTCCTAATGGCCTGCTTAGTGCGACCCATGAAGGGACACTCGTATGTGTAGTGCCCATATACCTCGCATAGTGTGCACGGTTGGTTTGTACGCAACGGAGCGTTGCGTCTCGGTGCATTTGGTCGTTGAGGATTTTGGGTTGGTCGGTTTGCCGTGACATTGTTGGGAGGATTTGGTTGTTGATTGCCTCCCCGCGGTTGATTGTTGCCTTGGTTCTAGGGTTGGTTATTCCTGGCTTGCCCTTGTTGGTTATTGGGGGTTGGTTGGTTGGGATGATTTTGCTGTGCAAACACCTGTCCCAATAAAGCAAGTGGAGCAGGGGCGGGGGCTTGCATAGCTTGCACCGGTGGTGCATAGTAGACTTGGGTGGGTGTCGATGCCACAAATGTGGGCATTTGTCCTGCGTATTACTGTGTCAGCCAAGCTAATGCCTGGGCCTGCTGTGGTGGCGTAGGTTGTGCATAAGAAGTTGTGGCTCCGAGCTAGGACATCATTCTTGCATAGTCCGGAGTTTTTTTTTGGTAGGAAACACTAGGGGTGTTGCTTGGTTGTGGTGGTGTTGCAGGTGGTATCAGACGGTGTTGTGGTTGGTGGGAGACAGAACCTATGATGCCATCTACAGCATGGGATGCCCCCGATGCATCCTGGTAGGAGGTTCCCACACAGGGAGCGTCTGGAATGACAGTGTAAAGGTATCCAGACTGTGCATTGATCAGTTCAAACTACTGGGCTTTCAAGATGGCCTCCTCTTCAAATTCGGGATGTTCGGATGTGGCGTCCTTTGCTATAGGTGGTAGCAAAGTTTTTAAGAACCAATCTAGGAAGCTCCTGTCATCAAGTTGAATCTTGCACAAACTATAGCATCGCCGCCACTCATGGATGTGGTCGGTTATGTGGGTCGCATTATTTTGGAGGAAAGATAACATTATCTCCACCCCTTCGTCGTATCTAACGTGGAGTTGGAAATATTGTAGGAACATGAAAGCCAAGGAGTTGAAATCTGGATACTTGGCTTGTGGTAGCTCGATGTACCACTTAGCTGCAGCACCTGTGAGGGTGCGTTGGAACAGTTTGAGCCTGATCGAATCAGCTACAGTGCTATTTGATGAGCACCATAGGTGAAACGTCATGATGTGGTTTTTGGGGAACTCCCCTACCTTCCCTTCAAACTTGGAAATTTCTGAGGGAAGTTTGGTTGGCATGGGAGGCCAAAACATTTGATGGCAGATAGGGTCATTTGTTAACTGAGCCAAGTCAGGCAGGTTGAGACGTGCCATGAAAGGAAGGCTTGACCCAAGGTTGATGTGAAATGGGGCAACAATGGTGGTGGGGTTTGTAGGGACATGATGCACCTGCATAACTGGGGGTACTTGTGGCACTGATGTGGACGGGCCACTGCCCCCAAGTGTGGTAAAAGGAACTATGTAAGTGGAAGGGCCACTTCCCCCATGTGTTGCAGGTGGGACAACTTGACTGGTCAATGTGGGTGGTGGTAGCTGGCTTCTGATGGTTTGAACGACTGTGCTAGGGCCACCAGCAGAGGTGTTGGTGGTGATGTAGGGTGTGGACATGGGTCCACTACCAATCACTACGCTAGAAAATGGATCTGGGTTTTCCCCAGCCATGGGGCTTGATGGTGCAATATGCAAGTTTGGCTCAGATTGGTATGATTCTGAGTTGGAATCAGAGGCTGTATGACCTTCTGATGGTGTAGAGGGTCGTCGAGAATGGTCTCGATGGTGGTTGTGCAAGGACTCGAACTGTGGAGGATCGCCTCTAAGGTGTGAGGAAGAACGTGGGGGATCAATCCTGTCTGATTTGTATGTCAAAATGGTGAAATATGGTGATGATTTTTGGACCCCGGTTTTAATGGCTTCCTATTGGCTTCAGGTGGTCACTCGACCACCAAGACCGCCAGAAGACAGCGCTTGGCTTTTTCCTCATGGGAGTGCTAGTCAATCGATGGGGGTCATTGCCTGTTTCGCTTGGCAATTCCTCTCAGCGGCCATCTACTTTGGGGTTCCCGTGGTACTCCTCACAATGAGTTTCTGGGCTGAGCCCAAGTACTTCCCACGGTTAAGGCAGTTAGGGACTTATGTCCTCAAAGACTGCAGATGTTTGACTTAGTGTATATTATAAATTTTAATGGCTCACTCAGCGTCAAGAACTGATTTTGGTTGGTTTATATGGTATGGTTTGTGTGTGTGTCTTTTGTCTTTCTGTTATGCTTAGTGGCTGCTTAAATGGTTTATGAATATTCCGCAGAGTTTAGAACATTGTCAATGAAAGCAGTAAATGATAATCAGAATTTACACATGTACCATTTGTGAATCTGAACTATGATAGCCTGAATAGGTGACTACCTTTCACCTATATTTCTCTTCAACGAGGAAAGGGTGCCGGGTTCTCAACACAATGGGACTAAGCCCATCCGTAGATCAATAGGTCACCCTCCGGATGCAAGGTCGGTCAACAGGGAGCTGGACGCTGAGTGCCATGAGAAGCCCTCCTTCTCTACCCCCTATACCTTCTAAGTCACCCATTTTTAGTGGCTTTGAAAAATGATAGGTGAAGTACCTATTACTATACGAGCTTCACCCTTCATCTTATCCGAGAATACCCTGAAGGGTGATGAATGGGTAGAGGAGGAAGGGCTAGGAAAGATGTTGATTTTAATTACAATAATTTTTAATCAAGCTTTGATCATGTTCAATAATCCATTAACCATTGATTTACACATTGACTTACAAATGCTGGAAATAAAATGAACAAATACTGAACAGAAACAAAAAGAGATTTGATGGACAGAGGTGGCTGAGCCGCACTGACAGTCCTTAACTTCAAAAAAATTAGAATCTAAGAGACAGATCGCACTTTTCGAGTCAAATGTGGTTGGGGGTCACCAAATTTTCCCAAAAACAGGCGAGGGGGTCACTCAGAACCTGCAAACAGAAGCGAGCTGAGTTCTGGAAGGGGGTCACACCTTTCGAGGCAAAATGGGTGACCTGGTCGCACCTGTCGGGCCTGAACGAGCGACTTGGTCCCCTCTTTTAGCCCGATAAGAGTGACCTGCTCCGAAAAGTGAATTTTTTTTTATCTTGATCCAGATTCGGTCGACATTAACCTGCACTATGGCCAAATGGGCTCGGATTGGCCTTAAGGAGGCTCGACAGTAACTAGAAATGCAGAAAAACAGAGATCCAAGCTAGATTTGACAAAAAAATTTAACTAGGGGAAAGGAAAATAAACTGTGAAAATAAAACCCAGGGATCCTGTGGGATCAACCTGGTATGGTCGCCAGTTCTGTAGCAGGGATTTCTCCCTTACTATAGGGTAGGAATGGCTACCTTCCGTTTATAGGGCAGAAGTGTAGGGTTCCTGATGGTAGTGCAAGAAAAACGAAATGGGAATGAAATAGAACAGAATTAAAAAACCCCTATGCACACAAGGTTAGGGTTTAAACTCCAAGGCCCTGCATACAACTGTTAAGAGACCAAAAGACCTGCAAGTAAACAAGGGAAACCTGCAAGAACATGTTAAACAATAGACCTACAACCAAATACTGTTAGAAAACAACTATCTACCAAAGCAAACATGCAAAAGAAAAACAAATGTACGTTCTAGCTGAAATGGGCCACCATGCCCTAGCTTGGGAGAGCACCTCTCTTAGGTGTGGGGAGCTATGGCTCAATGGGAGGACGGATGAGAGGGAGGGTGAATGGCTTGAGAGGCAAATGGTCTCAAGGCACTCACTTGAGCAGCATAACAATATGGAAAGAAGGAATGATTTGAGAGTGACCTCCACCCCTCTATTTATACTTTTTCTCAATACTTTTAGGGTTTTAAGCCCCTAGTTGGGGCTTTAGACCCTTTTTTGGGATTTTAGCCCCTTTCGCTCAATATTTAGCTCCTTTGGGGGTTTTAAGCTCCTTTGAGGGGTTTTAGCCCTTTTTTTTGGAGGTTTTAGCCCATATGAGAGCTATTTTGGCTCTTTTTAGGGGGTTTTTAGCCATTTTGCACATTTTTAAGCCTTCTTGAGGGTGTGGGGGTCAAATGGGGTCAAATGAGGGTCGTACGTAGATGCCTTTAGGTGGTGTAGGTCATGTAGAGCTCATTGTGGGATTTTTTGGGTTTACAACAGGTGTTAAATGTTATGGTTAATTTTTAATCATGAAGGAGTATGATATTTGGAACCCATTTTCCCCACATGTTCATTGAACCTATTCTTGAAATGATTTGATACGACACTACTACAAACCTATGCTGCCATTACAGTCTGTAATGGGGGTTACATTCCCGAAACTATGGATTAATTGCATGCAATAAATTTAACACTTGGAATGCATGTTTTATTAATATATGTTGAGAATTTATGGTTTATCTAACAGTTAGAACTGATTGTGTATGTTGAATTTACAACTAGCAAGATGAAGAAGATGAGCGGAAAACCACACAGGTTCGAACCTATTAATACTCACTGGGATGAAGAGCATCCATATTGTGCGTAGATGTTGAATGATTCTGGATAGTTCACCTTCTTCGAAAGGATTAAGGTTTATAACGTGGAAGTTTCCCGAGAATTTTCTAGGAAATTTACAGGCACTTAGGTTGATTTAACTAGTCTAAATTTTGAAGTTTTTGAGACTTCCATCGCATAAGCAACGAGATTTCCTACAGACTGTGATAAATTGTTTAAGAAATTATATTTTGAAGTAGATTTAAACTTATTTCTCATACTCAAACATGAAACCCTATATTGGAGTAAAGGTATCCATATTTGTTCGTTAAACGAGGAATGGAGACAGTTTTTAAGCATAATTCAAAGATATGCAACTTGTGAAGGAAGCTTTGCCACAATATACATGTATCATTTTTGTTTCCTCCTTCATATCACAGGAACATCAAAGCTAAGGTTACCATTTTATTTGCTTAAGAGCTTATCTAATATGGATACGAGAGTAAAAAACCACCCAGATCATTCATCTCACAACATTTTTCACCATGGTTTAATTAAGCTATTGGTTTTAAATGAATTGAAGAAAAGGAATTGGACTTGGCTACATTTTCTCTTTTGGTCGAGGTTTGAGGTAGAAAAATCATAATTTGCAGAAGAAAAGGAAGGGAAATCCCCTCCAACTAAGGGGTTGATCTTCCAGTCCAAAAGAAATAACCGGGGTGGTCAGGAAAATCCCAAACTGCTAAGAAATTATAAAAGAAAGACCACTGAGCAAAGATCTGGTCATAAAGTGGATACTAATACAGAGTAAAACGAGAAGTGGGATGAGATTGATAAGGAGTAGATTGTGGTAACTCCTATAACGCCAAGTCATTTTGAGGAAGAACCAATGGAGAAAGCATCAGAGACATGTATTCATGAAGCAATATCCCCAAGAATAGAAAAACTTATTCTTCTTTTCAAAATCCTGGAGCTGTTTAATGGATACCTAAAACTAGGGCTTCCAATAAACTTCAACTGAATTTAAAAATTACTCTTAATCCTAAACTGAAGAGTAAAACCTAGTCAATGTGGATGAATCTAGTAGTGAAGAAGATACACAATCTAAAGAAATGGAGGAAATACTTTCACAAGCCCAGAAAATATCGAGGAAAGTATAAGCTTATTCCAGAATTGCCAATAAAGGAGTATGTTGATAAAGGAAAAGGGGTTTTCCTAGATTGTAAATAAGGAACCAGTTTAAATCCTATAGTAATAAAAAAATAGATTTTGTACATGACCAAATCCTAAAGCACAGTTCTGAATATCAAAAGGATTATGTGGATGAAAGTTTAAACATTCAACATTTTGATAATTTTGAAGATAAGTTACATGAGGAAGAAAAGCTTCAAATTATAAACCTCCAAAAGGATTTGCACCATTATAAAACCTAGAATTCACATCTAAATCATTTTAATGATCAACTGGTTCAATCTAATCGAAGGCTAAGAGAAGAATTGGAGGAGATCAATACAAATTATGCTGAGTTAGTGTAAGATGCCGAAGAGGCTGTAAAAATAATAAACATTAGGGGAATTTCGAGGTCTAAAATGGGCCTCATAAGACATATAATAAAATATTATGAGTTAGGCATTTTGGGGAAGGTATATTTACAACTCATCTCCTACACTATAACCAATGCAACTATGGTTAAGTTAAATTGAAAAGATTTTTAAAATAAAAACAATAAAAAAATCATCTTTAATATGACTAAAAGTAAAGTACTTTTGAGTACATAAATTACTTTTGAATATAATATGATGAATGTACTTATAAAATAAAATATATTAATTTTGAAATTTGAAACATAAGTTACTTCTTCAATATTCAAAATATGTTTATAAACTAGGTATTTTAATTTTGAATTTTAAACATAAAATTAAATTTAAATGAATAAATTATCATTTCTTATATATATATTAAAAATAAAATTAATTTTAAAATATAAATATACCATTATAAATAAATAAATAACATTTTAAATTTTTTTTTTCCATCTTTTTAATACACCTTAAAAAACATGTGTAAACTCATTTTTAATAGTTTCTTATGATATATATTATGTATATCACATATAATTTTTAATGTAATAATTAATAATATCATTAAATAAATTTAAAAAAAAGTGTTAACATTGGGATGAAGGAATAGTACATAAATTTCTACCAAGAAAAAGTTAAGTTAATATTAAGCAATGAGATTATATGTAATAAACATTATTATTATATGTAATAAAAATTATAATAATAGAGTATTTTATTATGGTATAATAGTTCATTCAAATTGCTACATGTATACATGATTCAGTATGTATTTGATTTTGTAACTTGCATAAGGTATAATATAATTTTATGCATGTATTTGGTTTTGTAAATTGAATTTACATTTCTAATTTATGTTGGTATAAATGCAGATGTTTCAAAGGCTAAAAGGTGATAGTGAAATATGAACCTTGAATAATACCTAAATTTAAAAAAAAACTGGTATTACTATTAAAATTCAATCGCATAAGAATATATATAGTAATTTATTATAATATTATATTATATTTTTATAAAATAAATAAATATATGTTTTACATTTAAATAATAATTACAATAGATTATTATATATAGTAAGTATTTAAAAAATAACAACTATTAATCATCAAATTGTTTTTATTATAAGATGTTAAGTGATTTTGATTTTAAATAAAGATTTGATATATATATATATTTTAAATATTGAAAAAGTAATTACATAATTTTAGTTTTGAATAAAACATTTATTTTTTTGTATTTGTAATTTATTTTATATTGAAATATAAAAAAGTAATTACATTTTAATAAAACATTTAGTTTCTTGGTATTTGTAATTTATTTTATATTGAAATATAAATAGTACTTTTCTTTCTAAGTACTTTAAGAGTACTTTAGTACATTTATATTATATTAAAAATTAATTTATGAGTACTATTTTCATAATGAGTACTTACAACAGTGATATAGTTAACTATGTGTTTTCACTTACCATTTACAAGTTGACAAATAAGCATCCTTAACTCAGCCAATGGCACCTCGACTATTATAGATGATGTCATCCTCTAGAATGTGATTGGTTCTTTTAAATGAGATTTTGATAGTACATTTTTTGTTTTGAGGCCCATTTTTTACCTCAAAATTCCCCTAATGATTAGCTGAGAAAAAGATGAAGAGTTAACCAAGCATAATCAAGAGCTTCAAGAAAATATATAGGTCATGGACAAAGAATTCTTGCGACTACAAAGAATGTCTCAGGAATTGGATAGTTTAACCATGTTGGCAGAAGCAACTCGTAGCATTTGAATTATCTAGAAACCAATTATGTTATATACGTGGCAATTGAAGATGTTTAATAGTTTTGGTTTCCTTTTATATTGAAACAGACGATCAAGTAGTTTTGTTAGTAATATATTTTAATATTTGGTTTAATTATGAATTAAAGACTACCAGATATAGGATTAACTAGTATATTATTTGATCCTTTATTTTTGGATCTGAAACTATTTTCATTTGTCTCTCTCCAAGTCTAAATGTAGATTTTGCAATAAGAAAGGGGTTGGTACGAGAGATTGAGAGAGTTATGTATGGATTTGTAACAAAAGGCCTTTTAAGACTGTAAGATATAGTGAAGACTATTTTTGAAGATGAAATGTCCATCATGAGGCAATTAGACTTATGATAAATTGTAAATGCATGCCATATTTCGATATATTTCTGTTCGTGTACCTGTGATTGATGAAATTGCTATCACTCATACTCACCTTCAATTTTATGTATTTACATATTCCTTTTATAGAAATTCTTTCTGCTTAAAGTAGTTTTAAATCATGATATATGGATACATTCGGTATCTTATATTGTCGATAATTGATTGGTTTAGAACATCTTTTGTATAATATTTTCTAGTCTTCCTTGTTTACTTTTCACATCTTAAATTGTGTATATTTTCTTGTTAATTTTCACTCTCTTTGCCCATCCATGTTATTGTAACCCATTTGTCCTGTATATATATGAATCATAACTTCTAGATGCCTGGGATTTATAATTTCATAGTCTAGTGCAAACTCTAGTAGAAACACAACCAATGAGATGCAACCATGAAACGTGAACCGTGAAAACCAACCATGAAATATGAATTGTGAGCTCCAACCAGTGGGCTACAATCGTGAAAGGTGAACTGTGAGCTCCATCCAGTGGGATTCAACCATGAAAGGTGAACCATGAAATGAAGAGCGATATGAAGGTAAAGGATCAGAATGACCAGAGGTTAAAAATAACTTCGCCAAGTGGGATTTAAGGGACGACTACTAACTAATCCCAAATGTACTCGAATATGAAATTTGATGAATTGCTTCATCACCTCCTTAAATTTTAAATATTTTGGGATTGAAAACCTCCCAAAATGTAGAGATATGGATCTCGATAACTACCATATGACTTTATTAATGCCCGTGAAAGGATAATACATAGTTCGGTGCCTAGAATGGCAACCTTGACACAAATCCTAAAATGTTCACTAGCAAAACATAATTGATATAATTTGTTGGCATTTGTTGGGAGTCAAAGAAGTCAAATTTTGGGTTCTTTGATATCAAAGAATAGTGTCCTAGGGCTCCCATTTCATTTTATGGTTTGATGGATTTCTAGTCATTGTTGTTCTTTCTCAATCATAATCTATATATGAAAATTATTATATTGACAAGGTAATGACCTATTTTTTCCTGCAAGTCAAAGAAGAACCCATGAAAGCATACCATGATTCACCTAGGTGGAATTACTATTTGATGGTGATCCACTATATACATCTAGAAACATCAATAATTAAAAAAATAATTTGCTACTTTTAGATTATTCGCTATCCCTATTCTACTTTAAGCTAACACATTTGATTACCAGTTTTCTCCTTAGCTATGTTTTTCATGGAAAAATTGAAGTAGCACACATACACCACATGATACACCTACAAAGATCCATTTCATGCACTTGAACAATGTGAAACATGTATCATATTGCCATATTGTAGTCAACTACATGTCGGTGTAACCAACATTAAAAAAAGGAGTGTTATGAATGTCCCTCTACTCAAATATAATTATATATATTATATGAAGAATTCCAAAATGCATAAATGTTAGGTATATAGGTGATGCATGATCGAATAACATGCACAACTACATAATCAATCACCCATGCACACCTATCAATCATATAATGTTGTAATATGGGTCACTACTAGTGATTACAATGGAATGATTAGAGTTTATTTTAGTTCTAAAGCTATATATTTATCCAACCCTTCCAATGTAAAAGTGTCAAAAGTAAGTGTAATTAAATTGGAAATTGTAAATTAAGCACACACTTCACAAAAATATAATAAATAAGAGCACAAAAAACTGCAACGATAGAGGGGAATAGGCTTGATAATGGTCATAAACATCGAATTCCACATGCCATGATAGATGATGATGATGACGACGACGACGACGACGATGATGACGATGATGATGAGGATGAGGATGAGGATGAGGATGATAATGTAGATGATAACGATGATGATGAGGACGACGAGGATGATAATGTTGATGACAATGATGAGGATGAGGATGATGACGACGATGACAATGATGATGATGAGGATGGGGATGATGAGGACGATGAGGACGATAATGACAACGATGATGATGACGACGACGACGATGATGATGATACAAATGATGATGATGATGATGATGAGGATGAAGATGGGGATGATGATGATGAAAAAGTTATCTTAAGAATACTTTCATCACTTTCACGCATTTATTCAATAAAGGAACACTTTCATCACTTTCACGCATTTATTCGATAAGTTTGTTGTTTGATTGTCGAATATTGTTTTGTGTGCCTCATGTTTGAATCTCCAACCCATCCCATACTGTCATTTCATGTGTCCACTCTAACCATGGAAAATTTCAGTATATATAAGCACAAATTGAAAAACTCTCAACGTTGGCCCCATTTGCATGTCATCAGTGATATATAATACTATTGGGTGGGCATGTCATCTCTGAGTCTGGAAATCCTCCCACATCGTGAAGGCATACGAAAACTCTTCCCAGGTCAAATTTCAGTGCACAATGAAACAATTTGTGGAAAATTCAATGTTGGCCTCGTTAAGAGGTCATTGACGTTGTTGGCCATGTTAACTGAAAGTACAATGTATTTTAGTTGTGTCTTTTAAATTTGGTTCGAGATGCACATTCCCGCATTTATTGAAATGACAACATTGTCGATAAACAAGTTCTTCATGGTAAATTGCACAAGCTTCATCATCTATTTCAAAATGAAATGTCGTCTACAACCAAGGTTCATTAGTTATTTCAAAATGAAATTGTCGAGGATGATGACGATGACAATGAGGATGATGATGATGATGAGGATGGGGATGATGACAGTAATGATGATGAGGATGAGGATGACAATGAGGATGGTGGCAATGAGGATGATGAACATGATGAAGACGACAACAATGGGGATGATCACGATGATGATGATGATGATACCAATGAGGATTATGACGACGACAAAGACCATGATGATGATGATGATGTTGATGATAAGAATGATGTCGATGTCGATGATGATGATGATGACAATGAGGATGATGAGGATGAGGATGATGAAAATGATGATAATGGCAATGACGATGATGATGACGACGAAAAAATGATGATGATGACATTGTTGATGATGATGATGATGATGATGATAACAATGATGTCGATGATGATGCTGATGATAATGAATACGATCACAATGAGGATGATGACAATGACGGTAATGACGATGAGGATGAGGATGGGGATGATGGCGATAATGACGATGAAGATGAGGATGATGATGATAATGACGCTAAGGACGATGATAATGACAATGAGGATGAGGATGATGATGACAATGAGGATGGCGACGATGAGGATGATGACAATGATGAAGATGACAACGATGGGGATGATGATGATAAAAATGAGGATGATGACGACAACAACGATGATGATGATAATGATAACAATGAGGATGATGATGACGATGATGATGATATTGATGATGATGATAGCAATGATGTTGATGACAATGAGGATGGGTGACGATGATGACGATGATGATGATGACAATGACGATAATGGTGATGTTGTGAGAAATATCCTGCAATAAATAATAAAAATGCATGATATAACAGAAATAATAGGCCACATAAGAAATTTTCTTGATCGCAGGCCACTTTGAGGGGGAAACCTCCTTTGAGAAAGCTCAATACAAATAACTCATGGATGCCTTCATTGGCCTCAACACGTATTTATTTACTAAGTCCAATCTAAGCAACTATTAATCCCCATGAATGTTGGATAATACAATACTCACGAAACGACATACAAAGCATATGCATCCAACAACAATATACTAACGAAGTAAAGAGAAGGGTTGACACGGGTTCCTAACATCCCCTCCCTCTTAGAAAATATTTTTCCTCAAAGCTACAGATGTAGAAATTGTTGCTGAATTTGAAGGAGTGGTTCCCATGTAGCATCCCCTGGTCGCATGCTGTGCCACTGAATTAACACCTAAGTGATGGATCGAGAGCGAAGCTAAAAAGTGCGCTTATTTAGGATGGCCTACGGATCCAGTTCTGGCAAAACAATTTGTGCTCTAATTTTGGTGACAATAATTTTCTTAAGACAAGAGACATGAAATATTGGGTGAATACGAGAAGAAGGAGGAAGTTCCAATTTATAAGCAACAAACCCAATCTTCTGAAGAACCTTATATGTCCCATATAAATTTGAGCCAGCTTATGATTCCCTTTGAGTTTAAAAGAGGTTTTATTTTAAGGCTGTAGATGAAGAAAAAACATATCACCGACTTGAAAAGTGCGCTCAGAACGATGTTGATCGGCTTGTTGTTTCATTTGTTTTTTGGCCATGTGAAGATTTTCCTACAAAATGTGAAGAATCTGATCTCGATTTTAGAGAATCGTGTCAACTTCCTGAACTAGTGAACTTCTGGGGATGTATGGAAAGAGCACTGGCGGTGCCTGACCATAAAGTGATTGATATGGAGTCATTTTAGATGCAATATGGTAAGAAGTATCGTACCACCATTTAGCGATAGGGAGCCACTTTTCCCACTGATGTTGTTGTTCAGAGGTGAAGCAACAAATATAAGTTTACAAACATTTGTTGATAACTTCAGTTTGACCATCTATTTGTGGGTATACGTTAAACTCATTTTTAGTTTGGTGCCAATGTGGCGAAATCGTTCTATCAAATAATGACTTGTAAAAGTTGCGTCATGGTCTGAGACAATGGAAGAATGGAATCCATTAAGACAGAAGATATGGTCCATGAAAATTTGGGTGACTGAGAAGGCGGTATATGGATGGCTGAGAGGACAAAAATGACTATATTTGGAGGGTCGATCAACCAAAACCAAGATTACTGTATTCCCTCCATATTTAGGGAGCCCTTCAATGAAATCCATCGAAATACCTATCCAAATCCTTGTAGGTATAGGAAAGGGTTCGAGAAATCTTGAAAGGAGTGTCGTTTCACCCTTGTGGAACTGGAAAATATCACATTCAACCACCATCTGTTGAATTTCCCATTTCATTCCCTTCCAAAAGAAGTTATTCCATGCCCGCTCATACGTTTTGAGAAACCCAAATTGTTCTGTCAATGGAGAAGCATGGAGTTCATAGAAGACAACCTGTTGAATATATATGCTCTGGGAAAGCACCAGGCGACCCTTGTGTCTCATAGAAGAACCATCCCAAGTGTAATGTGGTACAACAGAAGGACTATTGGCCAACCATTGGATGATTTTAGATAATGAAGAGTCATTGAAATAACCTTGCTGAACATATTGTAACCAATTTGGAATAGTCATAGAAATAACTGAGAGAGAAACATGGTCATCAAATGTGTGAGAAAGAGCATCCGCCACAAGATTGTCCTTACCCTTCTTGTAAGTGATCTCATAGTCACAACCCATGAGTTTTCTAACTCATTTCTGTTGTGTTGGGGATGAGACTCACTGTTCCAGGAAATATTTCAAACTCTAGTGATCAATATTGATGCATAAATGATTCCCTAATAGGCATGGCCACCGCTTCTGTACTGCATGAAAAATAGCCATCATTTACTTCTAATATGTAGATGTGGCTAAATTATTACCAAAGAGAGATTTGCTTGTGAACATAGTGGGATGTTCATCTTGAAGGAGAACATCACCAAGTCCATTGTCACAAGTATCACTCTCAATAGTGAAGGGCTTGGAGAAAATTGGGTATAGCTAGAACATGTGTGGTACACATAACTTGTTTCAGTTTGTAAAATGCACACTCAGTAGCATGTGTGCATGTAAAAGCATCATTTTTACTGGAGTTGTTAATGGAGCTGCAATATTCCCATAATCCTTGACAAAATTTCGATAGTATTTAGAGAGTCTCAAAAACTCAGGAAGGCTCTTGAGTGTTTGAGGATGCAACCAATTTTTCATGGCATTTATTTTGGAAGTGTTGGTATAACTCCCGATTCGATTCCCTATTCCAATGCAAAAGCCTATACTTATACAAATCTCATGGCGGTTGGGTTTCACCTTCCGCTCAGCTGGTTTAGCTTCCTATCTATTCATATTCCTATTTTATTTATTTACAATAATCCTGACGGATTATTCTAACAGGAAGGATATACGTGAACCCCTTGTGCTGAAACAATATCCTCGAGATACTCTACTTCCTTCTTACCAAAAACAAATTTAGACTGTTTGGCACATAGATGATGATCACATAAAAGTTGTAGTACAAGATCGAGATGTTGGAGATGCTCAACCCATGTTTTACTATAGATGCAGATATCATCAAAGAATACCAGAATGAAGTTCCGCAAGTAGGGTGAGAATATTTTATTCATCAATTCCTGGAATGTGAAAGGAGCATTCATGAGGAAAAATGGAATGACCACAAACTCATAGTGGCCATCATGTGTGCAAAATTCATTTTATAGTTACCATCCTCATGAAACCGAATTTGGTGATACACAGAATGAAGATCCAACTTGGAGAAAAATTGAGAACCATGAAGCTCATCAACAATAGGAATTGTAAACTTATCATTGATTGTGATGTGATTATGTTCTCTAAAGTCAATGTAGATGTGTCATAACCCATATTTTTTTCTGACAAGAAGAACTGGTGAAGAAAAGGAAATAGTACTAGGGCGAATAAAACCTTGCTTTGGTAAGTCTCAAATGAGCATCTCAATCTCTTTCTTTTGGTGAAATGGGTAGTGATAGGGCTTGATGTTGGGAGGGACGCTTCCAGGAAGGAGTGCAATACGATGGTCCTCTAGTATTGAAGGAGGGAATCCCATTGGTTCAGCAAAGACACATGCATATCTATCTAAAATTTGTTGTAGATCCAAGGGAGTAGTGGAGACTGCTGAAGGCTGCATCTGAATGAAATGGAGTAGAGCGATGAAACCATGTGAATTATTCTTAAGGATATTTTCTATGCAATGTGAACTGATGATGTTGAGAGACCTTGGTTGTAATCCCTTCAATGTTTGTTTTTTCCCATTGACTGAAAATTGCATCAAAAGTTCTGCAAAATACCATAAGATGGGTCCAAGTGTGCATAATGATTAAGCGCCCAAAACCACATCACATTCGCCTAAGGTCAAGAGAAACATGTAGAAGCACAAGTTATAATATCCAATAGAGATACCTACATTACAACAATTCCCTTTGTAAGGTAAGGTTCCCCCATTGGCAATCACGACTTCAAAGCTGGAGCAAGGATGGAAAAAACAATCAGCCTGTTTGGCGATGTGAGGGTCAATGAAGTTATGAGTGCTACCAGAATCAATGAGTATTGTAAGAGGGAGCTTCTTGAAGAAACCCTTGACCCGCATGGTTTGTGGGGTGGTGACTCTGGCTAATGCATGGAGAGATATATCTAGATGGTCATCTTGAGAAGGAGGGTCAACATGAAGTTGTTAAATGCCATCATGATCATATATTGGATCCTGAGCATCGTCATAAATTTCAAGTGTAGGCAGAGAATCCACATCCAAGAGATAGGGCTTTTGCTCATCACATCAGTGTCCTGAGGTGAATTTCTCATCACAATTATAACAAAGCCCTTTTTCTCTACATGCCTGCATCTTGAATTCATACAAATGCTTGATAGGAGGGGTTCTAGGAGATGGCATGATTGGAGGTCTTTAGGGAACCATATTCTGAATTAAACAAAAGTGGATTTGGAGCGTTATTGAGATATGAGCTTGTCCTCCTCCAACTTATCCAACGCTAGGGCTTCCATTATTGTGTTGGGACAAAACATTTTAACCTTAGAATGGATTACATCCTTTAGAAAACTGATAAAACAACTCCTGTAGAATGCATAAGATAATCCTTCTATGCAATTGGCCAGTTTCTCAAATTCTATTTGATACTTCCTCACAGTACCAGTTTTGCGAAGTTTAGTGAGTGCTCCTATGAAGTCATCAAAAGCAATAGGGACAAATTATTGGAAAAGGAGTTGGAAAAAATCTGTCCATTTTGGCTCTTCATGAGCCTTGATGTACCAACAGAACCATTGAAGGGATTCATGTTCCAAATGAAATGATGCAAGTGGGACTTTGATGACATCAAAAGTGTTACGTAGATTGAAATATTGTTCTTCCTTATATATCCATGTAGTCGGATCATCACCATTAAAGCGAGGAAAATCAAGCTTCGACCTATGAAAATTGTTGGAAGAAGAGAACCCAGTGTCTGCAAAAGACTTTGGATGTCGTCTATTGTTCATGATTGAATGCTAAAGATGGAGGCCGAGAAATTTTTCATCCAGATCTTGCATTTTGGTCTTGAGGGCGACAATTTCATCTTCCATCTGGATGAGTAGAAAAACAAAAACAATTTTTTTTTAGAAAAGAAAATTTTGGAGTGGGAAAACAATTTGGTGGGTAATTGGGGTTTGACTAGGTTTTGGACACTTTCTAAGAGACAGGAAGCATAAAATTAGAATTTTAGAAGTGGGGTGAAAGAATGGGAAAATTTGTCAAAGAGGGACTAGGAAGCAGAAATAAGAAATTAACATTGTGGAAAAAATTTGAAGGCAATTGGGTGAGAATTGAAGAAGTTTGGAAAACTATAAAACTAGACAAATGCGGGATTTTGGGATTCAGGAAGTGGAATTTGGGATAGGGTCCTCAAGGAAGGAAAGTTATGGAATGATAGGGGTTCTGATTTAAGATATGGACCCTAGGTATGTGCTTCCTAAGGGTTTAGGGGTTTCTCTTGGACACCAATGCTGTATAATGGCTTGCGTATCGGGCAGTACCCCTCACTCCACGGATCATGCAAACTGATAACCGCTTTGCCACAAATGACAACTCTTTGTTTACCTCATGGGTGGGAACTAGTCAATCAGGTATGGGTCGTTTTCCTTTTTTCTTGGCAGGTCCTCTCGATGGAAAACTACTTCGAGGTTCATGTGGTACTTTTCACAATGAGTTTTAAGGCTATGCCCAAGTACTTCCCATAGCTAAGTAGATAGGGGTTATTCCCAGATATGAACTTGCAATTGAAATGAACAATATAGATGCAAAGAAGAAGAATTACTTCAATAATCACATTGTCGGGAACCATTGCAAAAGAAAAAAAAATTGGCAGAAATTCCACCCAACGAGCCTAAGAAAGTGCTCGGATACAAGATGTGAGAAACCTATTATAATAAATAATGAAAATGCATGATATAATAGAAATAACAGAACACATAAGAAATTTTATTGATCGCATGCCACTTCAAGGGGGAAACTTCCTTTCAGTAAGCTCAATACAAATAACTCGTGGATGCCTTCATTGGCCTCAACACGTATTTATATACTAAGTCTAATATAAACAACTATTACTACCCATGAATGTGGGATAATACAATATATTCATGTGACGACTTACAAAACACATGTGTCAAACAACAATATACTAACGAAGTAAAGAGAAGGGTTGACATGGGTTCTTAACAGATAATGATGATGATGATAATGATGATGATGACGATGACGACGACGACGACGATGATGATGATGACAAAGATGATGATAACAAGGATGAGAGTGAAGATGATAATGACGATCAAAATGAGGATGACAATGACGAGGATGATGATAATGACGATAATGATGATGAGGATCAAGATGATGATGACGATCATGGCAATGATGAGGATGATGATGAAGATAAGGATGGGGATGATGATGATGATGATGATGATGAGGACGATAATGGCAGTGAGGATGAGGATGATGATGACAATAATGAGGATGGGGATGAGGATGATGATGACAATGTCAATGAGGATGATGATGATGAGAATGATGACAATGATGATAATGAAGATCAGGATGAGGATGATGATGAAGATGATGATGACGATGATGGTGAAGGTGATGATGACAATGAGGATGAGGATGAGGACGACGAAGACAACGGGTGCATTGCATTATTGCGATTCTCTTTGTTTTGAGAATAATTTAATATTCTATACTATAAAGGGCCAACCACGTGAAGGTGGAAGCTCATGTATCACCCCCCAACGTCACTCTCAATTCCCCATAACCAAACAAAATATATGTACAATTTTTTTTTATTCATGTGTTTTTTATCGTACTTAAGTAGCAATGTTTCTTGTAGCATATGCCAACATACAAGAAAATCACAAAAAACTTAAAACACCTCATATATAGAGTAGAGCATATATATTAAGGTATACCTCATACAATTCAATGGATTTAATCATATTATTTATCCAAGTTGTCATCTATATCATCCGATCCAGATTCAACATTGTAAGTATTGGCCATATGATCATCATCATCGATGTCAGTTTCAATCATCATGTCATCATCGATATTGTCTTCATGGACATTGTTTGCTACATCATCCGATTCAACTAATTCTTTGTCATCTTCCTATAGAACATGATGCTCTAAATCATGTTGATCATCCTTAACATCATCTTCTTCTTCAAGACCCTATCCATTATATTCCTCCACATTATACTTTACCAGCCTTCCCCATGACAAATGACTAACCCACTCTACCTAGAACCTCAGAGTAAAACACTTGTTCACATTGGCTTAGGAAAACCTAGGGATTCGTTCATGGCTCAAACAACCTTGTATTAACCATGGTAAATCCATTATCATGTTCAATAATAGTTCTATCAAGATCACGTTGATTGAATCGTAACCTATACCATTTGGAAACAAACATAGCTAATTTCATTAGAGGAAATTGAAACTCAAAATGGGCCTCCTAAGGAAAATTAATAAAATAATAGTTAAAATAATAAAATAATATTTATTAATTTTGGAGGAAGGAAAGAAAAAACTATTTTTTTGTTCGTATTTTCGACATATCTCCCTGTTTTTTTACTCAAATTTGGATCTGGAGAGCTCGTTGGATGCAGAATTAAATCCCGCATCCAACGAGTACCCACTCGACATACTTTTGATGGGACCCTCTACCCCAAAAACAAGGAATACCTAAAAAAACATGATGATGACATCATCATGACGTTTTCAGGTATTTCTTGTTGTTGGGGTAGAGGGGCCCGTCAAAAGTATGTTGAGTGGGTACTCGTTGGATGCAAAATTTATTTCCGCATCCAAAGAGTTCTCCTGATCAAAATTTGAGTAAAAACACAGGGAGATATGTCAAAAATGCGAACAAAAAAAGTAGGTTTTTTTATGATACATATCCACAAATTTATATTAAAAAATTGTTTAAGAGGTGCTCCCTTTTTGAATTTTAAAGCATTTTTATTGGCTAATACATGATGACATGGAATTTGTATTATTTTTGGAAGGCCCATTTTAAATTGAAATTTCCTCTAATGGAAGGAGTTAAAATCACAGTGAATAATATATTCCAAATACCCATAGTATCAATTTTATGAGAGTTTTGGATGTCTATCAATTCTAGAGGAAAATTGGTCATCTCAAAGACTGAAATTATCCCACAATCAAAAAGTTTTATTCATTTCATTTAACTTTTTGATGCAAAATTTACGACCATTGCACCACATATCCTTAAGGTGTTTTACCTATAACAAGCCATACACATAAAGATTACATCATGAATTGATGATCATGATGAACTACATGTTTATGCTCTGTAGGGAAATAAATGAACTTCTACATCAATATATTTGAAAAAAATTAAATAGTATGGCTAATTAGTATGCTTTCCTGCTTATCTTTTAAACCGTATGCTAAATCGAATTCCCTTTATTTAAGATCGGTATCTCCATTGTGATGAGATGCTTTAACCAATGAAGCGACACCTTCCCATGATATTCCATGACCAGATTGTTCACATCGTTCAATCCATACCTTCATCCGATTAAGATTTTTTGTGATGTATAATGAAGTGCATCCCACTCACAACCAATTGCTTCATGAAAATAAAATTTCAATTAAGTACAAATGTATATTCACTTAACATATTGTAGGTATACACTTTTAATTGATGCATATTGAATATTAGAAATGAAATAAGTATGATATATACATAAAAATCAACAGTCAAATGTACCATAATCAGTTACCCCCCTTCGAAATTGTTAATGGAGTCTGGATCACAAATGTGATGTAAATTGAGCTTTGATGCTAATTTAGGAAGGTATTCACTAATATACATCATGTTATGGTATACCATATATCCCTACACCATAGAAAACTCAGGAAGTGCTCGTTGTCTAACCAAACCCTTCAAAAATTTCAAGTGCCTCTCAACCATCCACATGGACCTTGAGTGTACAGGTCCACACAATTCAATTTCCTCAACTTGGTGTATGAGGTAGTGTTCTCGTGCATTAAAACATGTCGGAGCTAGATGATTTTTCATTTCACACATTATACGAGGAATTTATCTCCTCCAATAATTTATATTTTCTTTATGGATGTCCTTATATGACAACCATCTACAAGTGATGCAAACAAATCACAAGATTTATTAACAAAAAAAAAACATTATATTACAAAACAATTATAAAAATAAATATCAAATATAAGTTCCACAATGAATTAAACAAACACTTTATGCATGCAAGATATTTCTACTTACCTCATGTATTTTCCAAGATCACATATAACTTGTTTGACAATGTTGTCGAAGTTGTCCGGGAGAGATAGAGGTAGAACATACTGTAACAATACAAAAATTGTTTCATTATTTTTTACAAAAATTAGAGAAAAAAATACCAACAATATGCACTCGAATAAAAAAAATAGCAATATATATATACCATAATAATTACCTTGATGAATACATACCAATCCCGTGTTTTAACCCCCGCAAAATCACCTTTCTTGGTTATGACATTGTTCATGTTTGAACAAAATTCGGTGGGAAATTTATTTTTTCGTATGACTTATTTTTCAAAATTATTTTGCTGCTTCGTTAACAACCATGGACGTGAGTTTACATTAATTTGGTCTTCGTTTCTATTTAATTGAATAACATCATTCATTGCATGATTGGCTTCCTGAATATCATTGCAAATTTTGACATTTTTTTCTTTGTCACTCCTTAGATCCAATATTCGCCATAATGTTTCAGCCACATTCTTTATGATATGCAATGTATCAAACATATGAGCAATTTATAGGTGTCATAGTACGGAAACCTACTGAATTGTTCAAGATAAATTTTCATTCATCGTGGAATCCCATTAATTCCTTCATGATCACGATGACCATCATGAACCATAGTTTATAAATAGTTTACATAAATCAATGTCAATTACAGTAAACAACACAAGATAAAAAAAATAGAAAGCATTTCATATATGATGATAGATAGACAATTTGATGTGTATGTACCTTGACAATTTGTATTATATTGCAACTTCCATAGGTGAGGTGCCATTCTCTATGGTTTTAATGCAGTCTCTTGCTTCCCATTGAATATATATATTTTGGTAGTTCGATACCTATTATTCTCAGAGAGGAAGTTCCTATACTCATCAAACATCTCCTTTTGTAAACTTTTTGAACGACTGGATTTCATCTTAGAACCACAAACTGGACATGTAAATTTTCCCTTTGTTTGAAGACCTACATAGAGAGATGGAATAACAATGTCAATTATAATGATATAAAATGTATGGATTATTTAAAAAAAACTTGCATGCATAATATATCAACTTCATAAAATTAAATACTATTAAATTCAATGTTAAAATTATGTACTGCAAAAATGGGTTAACCCTGGGGCATCATGTACTATCTATACAAGCATTGCATGGAATTGAAATTTCCTTTGTCATATTAGTCTAGATACATCATACATAATGAGTCCATTCCATAGCTTTAGTAGTTCGTTAATAAGAGGATCGATATATACATTCATATCTCTAGCTTGGTACTTACGTGATTGATTTGAACATATAAAATATATAAATATTACAACCATTAAGATATATAAATAATACATAAGTGTAAAAGAAAAAAAATGACATTATGCAACAAAATACGACAAACGAGATGCCACTACATTAAAAAAATTTGTTGTAGACATACCTAGAATAATCATTGCCAACATTATGTGCTCCCTCTTTATTGACAACCATGGAGGAATGTTATTGTTGATAACAAAAATCTGCCACACCGAGTAAATATATCTCTTCTATGCAAATGTATTGACACCATCTACTGCCAAATAAAGCCTAAAATTACGAGGTTCTTCCTTAAAGTGTGGTCATTTTTCCTCCATATCTCTAGCTGTAGAACCATATATAGCCATTCAAAGAATGACATCTTGACTTTTATTATGTGCATGGTAATCCATAAATTGTGTTATATTTTTTCACCTGAATAGTCGTTGCAAACATGGAATAATGGGAATATAATGAAGAACCTTGCGAGAAACCTTTTTTGTTACTTTATCTGTTCGATATCAACTGGTATGAAATTATGGACATTCTGTTTCAAATTCATGTTGTTTATAAAATACAATATTGTCATCGAGGCATGCATCAATTGCTTCATTCCGCATTCCAATTTCTTTGATGATGACAGGTAAATATCGATATGTGGGAGGTAAAATATTTGGCGGTGGTAACAAAAATTCAGCTATCAAGCTACAACAAATTAAAGTAAAAAATTAGTTAATATAATATATAATAATATTAATGAAACATGTTTCATCGGTATTAATTTTACTTATGATTTAACAATGAAATTATTAGAGAAACAAAGATAACATTTATCACCATCATATATATGTAATGGAATATATTATATACCTTAAAATATTTGTGACTGATGTGTTTAAAAGACCATTCATAACCTTCAAGTTCATTATCAACAATATAACAAAGAGAATATTTGTGTTGGAGCCTTCATAAAGGGGTTTGTATTCCTTCTCAAGAAGAGGTAAATCATGAACATTATTGAAGTCATCATTTTCATGATCATGATAATGATCATACATTATAACATTGAAATAATCATGGATCAGTGTATTTGTACTATCGTCTTCAACTATTTTATCAGTATGATCATCTTCTTCTTTTTCTTCACTATTCATAGCTCCATGTTTCATCGATGCTTGTTCTGAAAGCACATCCTCCAGGTGATATGCTGTGGGAGGTATTTCCTTTATAATTACATGAAACTATCAATATATATTAGTTAATATAAGAAATATTAAAATGATACATACATTTACAAAACCAATCAATATAAATACATATATAATGAAAAACTTACCAATGGACGATAGTCATGTCCATATTCCCTACAATGTTTTTTGGCTATTGTGATCTTTATTATTCTCCCTTTAAAGCCCCTCTATTGACTAGATGGACAATAGCATTTCCCATCACCATTTATTTTTAGTCCATCCCACAATCTAGCAAGTAATTCACTATTTTGATCATGTGGATCAAGAATATTGTTATGTTCTGACATTTTATGATACCAAGCTTAACTGATGATTATCGATCTTAAAAAATAAAGATCCATAC
>LPNX010975825.1:133806-260320 GCA_001517045.1 Pseudotsuga menziesii | reverse complement strand
CGTTAGCTTGTTGGTAGTCTTTTATACTTGACTCATTCCCGTCCTGACCTTTCCTTTGCCGTTGGTCGTGTTGCCCGTTACATGCAAACTCCTCATGAAACTCACTAGAAAGCAGCAAAAAGAATACTTCGATATATTCGAGGTACAATTCAGTTTGGGATTCATTACAGTACAGGGGGGAAACCTTTGTTGGTTGGTTTCACTGATTCAGATTGGGCCGGTGATCCTGATGATCGAAAGTTGACTGCAGGTTATGTTTTCAGTCTGGGATCTGGACCTGTCACTTGGGCTTGTAAGAAACAACAAGCTCTTGCTCTTTCTTCAGCAGAAGCAGAATATCGAGCTGCAGTTAATGCCAGTCAGGAACCTTTATGGCTTCGACAGATCCTTTCAGAGTTTGGATTCGAGCAGCAGTAGCCTACTTCACTTTGGTGCGACAATCAAAGTGCCATCAAGCTTGCCAAAGATCCAGTTCTACATCAGCGCAGCAAACACATTGAGATACACATGCACTTCATTAAAAATCTTGTTCATGATCAAGTTGTAGACATCTTGTCCTACATATGATCAAGTTGTAGACATCTTCACCAAGTCTCTTACAGAAGCAAAGTTTTCTAAACTTCGGTCTATGTTAGGAGTTCAGGAATGTGTCCTTAAGGGGGGATATGCTCTAATGCCTCCTTCCTTCTCCTAATAGTGTCACTTTTGTAAATCCTTCAATCCTATCCCAAGTTGTTCTTAAGGGGGGATGTTAGGATATTTAGACACTTAGGAGTTAGTTAAGATCAACTTGTGTAATATATCCGTTAGGTAAAAGTGTGTTTCTTTAGTATGCATTAGTATACATTTGTAAATATTCTAATCCGACGGTCACAATATGTTCTAGACATAGAGTGATCTAACGGTTCAACTTCTCTTAGATCATACCTACCATTGATTTGTGGCTTAACACCCGATTGGTCTATGATCTCTATTTAAAGAGCATAGAGGGTCCTTGGCTAGTTGATCGATTATGAGAAGCTCATGTAACTTTCTTTCTTTTGCATAATAAATTGCTCCAAGTATCTATTTGGCTGGGGCCGTGGACTGTTTCCCACTTGAGGGTTTTAACCACGTGACAAACATTGGTGTATTGATCTTTGATCTGTTTGTGTGAAGCGGTTGTTCTTGGTGTTCGGTCCTTTGGGAGTACCCTGTGTACCCTAACAAAGTGCCTCAAATATTATTATTTTTTCTGCCATTTGCTTGATCCCTTAGTGATTTTTGTTGTGAAAAAGAGAAATGAGAGGGTCTACCTCGAACTTTTCCTTTTGTGGGTACGCTTGGATTTGTTCCGAACCCTAGGAAAGAAGAGACTGGGTCGAGTAGAGTCGGGATATCCCTTAACCTATGATGAAAACAAATTGTTGAAGTAGAGATGGTATCAAGGGAGGAGGTTTGTTTTGAGGGGGGGGGGGTTGTGGGAGGAGGTGCAACGAAGGGAGAAGGGGGAAGGGAAGGATCAGTCGGGTCAGGGGGGAACATGAAAAAGAAGGTGCCACCGAATTTGACACATTTAAATCAAGAAAATGAAAATCTAACATTTGCTCATTCAGAGAGGTAACTGAAGTCTTACCCGTGGGTTGTACCGAGTCCTGCTGTAGTGAATGTTCTAACCTGAGATCTGGAGTCTCATGGATTTTTTGGAGAAGGAAATGGTTGATGTTGTTCATCTGCCTGATTGATAAATGTCTCTCCTGCTTTCCCTTGAGAGTTCCTTTTGATGTCAAAATTCGCTTCCTCCGTTGGGTTCCTTCTCTTCCGTGAATGAACCTTTGAGAAACCGAGCTGGCAATTTTTTGCAAGGTGTCCTGTTGCATGGCAACAATGGCACCTAAAGGGTATCCCTTCATAATCTAAAATCTTCTTTCTGGTAAAATTGCCCCAAATGAGATTTATGTGCTCCTAGAGGTCCATTTTTACATTGAGGGAGACAAGGATGCATGCGACCGTCTTTCTTTGTGTCCTCTGAAAAGAGAGATCTACCTCCAGGAAGTCACCAAGCGCATTTCCAAGATCTCGAAGCAACTCTGATTTCCAAAATTCCCAAGGAAGACCCAGAAGACACACCCAGAACAATATGGTATCTAATTTCTCACAATCTGCATAAAAGAGTGGCATCCATGTTTTAAGCAAGATGGGTACTGACCCATAATTCCAGTGTTTCTTCTGAATTTTTTCAACATATTTTGCACAATTGAATTTGAATTTGAACCAACCCTTTGTGAGAGCGCTTGTTTTTGGTTCATACTGTAGTAGACTCATCCAGTTTTTCCAAACCCAAATCTCTAAGTCTTCCAGACTAGGGTTTCTTCCTCTTATTTTTCCCACCATATTTGTTTCCGCCATAGTCCCAGCTTCACCTATCGATACATTAATACCATAGATAAGGTTTAAGGGAATGTTGGTCAAAATTAAACACTTATTTTTCCTTTTCTTGCTAGGGGTTCTAGACAGACCATCTTTTCCATATTGTAAGCCTTCCCTAGATTTTGTGCTTCTATGATTAGAGCTAGACTCAAGTGGGGTCCCTTGAAAATCACTCGAATGCAGGAAAGAGGCTATGAATCCTTCTGGACTAAATCTTTCCGCTTAATATGAAACCAAAGGGAGCGACCGATCTAGAGGCTCTAGGATATTTAAATAAAGATAACCCTTGGGTATTGACCCGAGGGTTGTATTGTTCCATCACATGCTTTTTATGTATACCTTTATGCTATTATTATTAAATACGACCATGGCGCTCGACCTCCAACCTTCCATGCTTTGCGTAAACATGCTCTAGCTATGCTTTACACCATTGAGGGTATGTTACATGTGTCAACTAGAAAATATGGGTCAACTGCAAGGTCGATACTGTAGTTTATTTGATTTGCAATGTTATATAAACATGTACATTCATACACAGTTTTGGAAGTGACGCTCGATCTTGGGCATCACTTGTAATGTCTACACTTTATAATATATCTTTGTACCCAGGGTAGGGCTTTGGCCCCGATGTTCAAACTTGGATCAAAATTGTTTTATGTAATTTTAATGCAATGGACCATGTAACAATTTAGGTGCTCATGAGGTTCGACCCTAATTTGATATGCATTGTTTATTTAATTTATATGCAAACATGGTTTGGTTATTATACTATGCATATTTTTATGGGATTCGACCCTATGTTTAACAAGTCACTGCATGCGAATATATGAACATTTGTTTATTGTTTTATAATATTTTTTATTACAACTGTTAAAATCGCTCTCTCTCTCTCGCACACACACAAACATATCTTATGGTTTTGGTTAAGGGCTTGGCCTTGGATTCGAACCCAAATCCTCTCCTAACCATATGCAATATGATAGGTTTCTCTATAGGTTTTATTAACCCATGAATATAATATGTAATCTATCTTTTAACGCATAACTTCTATTCTATTACTCGGAAATAAATAATATATGCCTGAATAATTAAACTACTGTAAATATACAGACACTTTATATACTAAATAAAAAATACAGAACTTAACAATCTTAACCTTTGCTATTGAATAAATAGTTTCTATTTAAAGAAGTAAATTGAGAATAATAGTTAAAGAAATATTATAATAGATAAAAAGGTATAAATTCAAAGGACTAGAATAATCATAAACAAATGGTAATACTATTCCAATAAATATTTAGATGGTATAACTAACATATTCAACTATGAAATATTAAATATTAAAATAATGAACCAAGATAGAATAACTTATCAAACTTTATGTCTCTGATTGTTTGGGGATATTCCATGTCCTTCACAACGTTAGACCTTGAACAATTCTTTTTGTATTCCATAGGTCACCCCTAAGCCAGACCACGGGGGATTCACTTGTTGACCAATATCCTATCACGTTAGTTCATATTGTGGGTTTTAAAATTATTAAAAATTGAACCAATATATTGCAAGTATTGGGGGGTATAAAGGGTTTAAGGTGGGGGTGGGTAGGGTGGTTTATAAGGATTGAGGTATAAAAAGGGGTGGGGAGGAGGTTTTAAGTATTGGGAGGGGGTTTCAACAAAAAGAGTTTGGGTCAATATCTATGGAAATTAAGGATATTCTTTAATATCCCACGATCGCATGTGCTATGTGAGATGTTCACTAAGTGAAGTTCTCGTAAGCCAGACCAAGCACACTAGGAAATACAGACTTAGGATTATGTTTTCTATCTTGTTTACTACCGTAGAGTAGCCACAAGGTGTTTTACTTTCTCTATATAAATCTTGTACATTTACCTCCTTAACACAGTCCTTATTATCTAGCCATATACTATCCATATCTTATTGAGCACCATGGCTTACTGAGCATTGAAGGAAATACAATTGAACCTTCCAATGTACTATGGATCACTACCCGCTATAACGTCCACTCTCTGCAATCTTTTTTTAGGAAAAGGGTTTGTTCACATTCAGGTTGTTCTCGGTTTGTTCACATTCAGGTTGTTCTCTCTTCATTAGGGAAAACATGTCTTTTTTTCTCTCTTCCTTTTCTTTTATCCTATCTCCTAATCAAGAAGTAGTTAGGTTTTTTAGTTCTCTCCATTTATTTTATTTTTTAATTTATTTAATATGTCTTTATCCTCTCATTGTACTAATTCTCCATTAAATTTTTATGCATTAATTAAAAATTCTTTCCCCCTCTTAATATGCTTGGTCCCTCTTTTAAATGGTAGTTCCCCATTAGTTACAAGTATTAAAAGTAGATAAGTAATCTAAATAATCAATTCATTCATTTCCCTTGATGCTCCAGAGTTTTCCCAACTCAACATCAAGTCAACATAAATATTGATGCTTCAGAGTCTCTAAACTCAACATCAAATCAAAACATCCTCGATTCTCCACAGTCTCTCTTCTCAACATCAACATGGAAAATGTTAAGGATTCATAATTTTCTCAAAGTGTAAAAACCTCAGTAAATCTTACTAATTCTTAAATTTGAAACCATAAAATGTTTGACAACTTTTTTTTATTAAAATATTCAAATGTCTAAGGAATTTATATAGTTTTTGGATCATTTTGTTAATTTGTAGAGTAAAAATAAATTATCCCATGGAATTTATGCAAATTACCTTTGAAAAAAAGGCAAATTGGAAAATCTTTTTTTTTGGAATAAAAGGTTGAAAATAGCCCATGGGAAAAATTTTGCCCCTAAAATTTCATTGATCATCAAATCAATATGTGTGTGTGTGTGTGTGTATTTTAAGTCCTTAGGACTTTATTAGAAAGGGTTCAAATTTGAGGGTATTACACCTTGTTTACTAAAGTAACATTGATATAATCCATCTAGATAGTAGTAAAGATTGCTTGCAGTAATTGGTTAAAATGTTTTTGCAAAAGTAACCAAGAGTCCTATTTCAAAAAACAAGTGATTGTTCAAGAGCAACAAAAATATATTTTTGCAAAACCAAGAATGAAGATCACATTTTCTTGACTTATATGGTAGTTTTGTTTATTGAAAGTGTAAAAATCCCTTTATGGGACATCTTGTGTAAATGGAACATGCTTCATGAGATGTTATTGAAATATTTCTCAAAGGAGGTCTCAAAAATTTCTAGAGAACATTCTTTTAGTGCTAGGCCACGTAGGACACATTCAATTGGTCCTTCTTCTATTTCTAGGATGCACTCAATCGCATTTGTTGGCCACATACGACAACTTGATTTTTTTTGTGAATTCATCATTGAGAATGTCAACAAACGTCGATGTAGAAAATCTAATATCACATGGTACAGAAACAATGGCACTATATCACATGCAAGTTGATTTTGTATCTACTCAATCACATTGTCATAGTTTTCACTCACTTGTAGATAAAATAAGTTGGAAAATGGAATTAGGATGAATGGAAAGTATCAAAGTCGTTGTCACAATCTAACTAGTTGCTTGCAAAAACAAGAAAAATAAATCTAACACATTGTTGCAGCTGCAATTGTTTTCCCAAATTTTTGAAATTTTGGACCCTCCTCTTAATTTTTATCTCACCTAAAGCTGTTTGGATCCATAAACTCTGTTTTTGTTTTCCCTTGGCTACAAGTTTGGATTGTTTTGAGGTCAACTGTTTTCATGCTTTTTGGAAAATTGCTTATGTCTGAAACTGCTTTGGGTTGTGGTTTTGAAGTTTGATTTGAAATTGTTGTCCTTTGATTTGGGATTTCGTCCTTTGGTGTCGGAAGTTTATTTCTAGTTTTCGCCACTGTTTCAGAGGGGAAACAAACTTTTTCATCACTGCCTAGCCAAAATTCTTTTGGAACTTCACTTTTTTTTTTTAGTTTGGTTGTTCGGAGGTCATTTAAACAATGCATTGGAGCCATATTTCCCTACGGAGCCTCTGTTGCGGAAGCTGAACGATGAATGTTTTGACGGATGGCTTTGACTTTTCTGATGCCGTGATGTTATTATTTGACTTGCTGTGCGCTATCAGAGGTTGGTTGAAGTTTGAGTTGGTGTTTTGATCTCTATGATGCCGCTGTTTTGGAGATGAGACCAACTTTTAAGGCCGTTGCACAACCTTAAGATTTTCTGAACTCTTAACATTTTCATGATGTTTCTGCACCATATCGAAAATTTTTATGACTGTAATTCGGAAGCCATAGTCTAATTGCTTTCCGCTATTGCAGCTCTTGAAGCGAACTAAATGTCTGCCATATAAATGCTCCATTCGCCGATATGTTTTATTTGCCTCGGAGCCCATAGTCTTTCCATCTTCCGCCATTGCAGATGCGTATTGCACTAACCGCCCAACGTTTACGTCGTTCCGTTCACCAACAAGGAGTTTTTTCACTCGATGCTTTAGTATTTAGTCTTTCTGACGTCGATGGACTTAATGGTCTCACGAAAGTAGTTGTCCGTCTAAAGCCCTCCGTTGCGGCTGTTAATTAAATCATCCTGCCGATGCTTTAGTGATTTTCCCGCCTGTTCTGTGTGTGTTCTTACCCTGTCTGATGGGTGGCGGAGTTTTTATTTTCCTATCATTTTAAGGTTTTCGCGACGAGAATGCAGTATAGGGCCTCATTTTGTTGATCAATTTTATTGTTAATATGGTTTACGCAGTCCGAATTAATGATGAATTTTGTTTTAACTGCAGGTGGATTTAGAAGATTCTTCAGATTATTGCTGCAAAGAAGACACAGCTGAAGGATAAGACAGAAGGAAGTTGGCTGAAAAGTGATGGGCAGAGATGCTCTGAGATCAACAGAATCTCAAAAAGGACAAATAAAAGACAAAGCAAAATCGATAGCAACAGAGGCCCAGGCTTGGAAAAGGTTCATCGGTTACCGAGCTGGTCCTGTTTTATGAAGTACTCATAAGTCTAATTCCAAAATGTAACACATAATATGACTCATGAGCACTCACAAAAGGACAAATTTGTGAGATTAAACGGTTGGGGGGAGCCAAAAGTTCACATGGTTGGGAAGCCCAAGGGTTTTGCTGTTTTTTTTTAAATATAGGAAAGTTAGAGGGAATGGGGATCTTTTTCCCTGGAGAAACTTGTGAACCACTTGTTGTAAGAGGAACTACTTCGTTTTACAATAATAAATTACAAATTTTTCCTGTTGGAGAAGGTGCTGCGTGGAATGTTCGAATGTGACTAAATGAATAATGTTGAAGGGGAACTATTTCGTTTTCAACTGTGTTTCATTAACTGTGAGAGTGTTCTAACTTTATGAACCTATGTTCTTATTTGAATGGTCTCTGGTTTATTCTGCGATAATTTCCACTATGAGTAATGGAGGTTTTAACAATTGATGAGCTATCTTGTCGTGTATATCTTTATTCATGTTTATGTGTTTTGACTCTAAGAACAACTATCTGTGATTTGTATTAACATGTGAACAGTATTACATTACTCATGAATTAATATCTTGCTCCATAGGGATAGGTTAGGTAGTTAGTTTTAATTTCTTGCTGTGTGTGATTTAGATGCAAGAGAGTCTAAGACGAGAGGTAAGAACTTGCGCATCTCATTGTGACCACTCCTTGCATTATTTATCAATATGCATCTTAGATAGCCACTTGCATATCATACTTAAAGTCAAAAAATACAAAAATATATACGGTGGGACAGGCCGCAACCGGTAAAACCTTTTGTTTTTGTTACTTGACCTATGGTAGCCGGACCACAAACTGGATGGATTCCCTACGCCAAACAGTCATGGGCTAGTTGGGAACGTTGACTGGGGAGAATCCCTTGCTATTGTTGCCTGCGAATTTCCAGGCCTCAACAGTTTTTGGTGCTATAAGGAGGGCCACCAGTGTATGGCTGGTCGGGGAAATCCATTTCCTTGAAATAACTCCACTAGTGATAGTTTTGAAAGTAGTTTATTCCCTGCCCAATTACTGAAGAGAATAGAGAACATCTGTTTGTTGTGGACAACCAAGTAGTAAATGACCTGAGAAGACACACTAGGGCATATGTGAAGAAGATTGGAGGATTACCGATTATCCCTAACTTGCCCAGAAGAGAATATAAAAAGAAAGACCATCCCATCTTGGAAGATTCAGTGTTAGTTGGAGATTGGGAAGAGTTAGTAGAAGTAGCATTATAGGAGGTTGTTCGGCCTTTGAATCAAGTGGGCCCAAATACACCTTACTGTTCACCTGTTCATACTCCTATTCCTTCACCTCCTCACTCTCCACCCAAACTCATGGCAGGTGTAAATGCAAATCAGCCACCTAACCCACCAAATCCACCACCGTCTTGGAAAGCCAGATCACCCTTGAACTTAACACCTCCGTTGCATGACTTACCTCAAGCTTTTGAGAAGATGCTGCCCAAGTTTGATCCAAATGAGAAGATGTTAGTAGATGACCATTTGCAAAGTTTCTATTTGGCAATAGAGGGATTACAGGCTGGGGAGCATGAGGATGTAGTTTGTATACTTTTTCCACACACCCTTAAAGGAGCAGCGGCATCATGGTATTTCGGTTTGCCTGCAAACTCTATCCCAGACTGGGATACTTTTGAAAGAATTTTTGGAAGTAAGTATGCAACCCAAAAAACTCATGTAGCTCTCATGAAAGGACTGTGTGCCTTAAAGAAAGAAAGAAAAGAGAAGGTACATAGTTTTACCCAAAGATTCGTAGCTTATCTTAAGAATTTTTGTGAAGCTGACAAACCCTCGAATAAAGTTTTGATTGAATATTATACCTCAGCTCTAGGACCCGAGTTGGCCATGTTTTCCAAAATGAAAGCCAAACCTACGCTAGCAGAGACTTATGAGGAAGCAGAGAGAGTAGAGGCTGAAAAAGAAAGCATCGAAGATTATCTTGAACGGTCAAGAGAAAAAAATGTTGGGAGGAAAGATTTGTTGTTTACTAAGCCTAAAGAGGAGCAATCATCAGATTTCGAGGGAATGGCAAAGATGATGCAGAAGCTCTCTAACAAAATCATAGACTTGGAAAAGGAAAAGGAAGCCCAAAAGTTCTATAAGCCTTATTACAAGAAAAGGGAAGATAACAATCAATCCCAACCTCCTCTGCACATTCCTGCATCTATGAACTTAACAGAGGTAGGAATGGATAACTTTTGCACTTTCCACCAACAACCCCATTCTGAAAATAATTGTCCTCAATGGATAAATTCAATGACGTTGGTTATGAATCAGTTGTTGGATTCCAAATTAACTGAAGATAACGATGAAGAAGGGAAATACAACAATAAAACAACAGAAAAACATGAGGATGAGGCCATGGTTTTATGGGATTGTGTATCATTGTTTGATGCCAAGAAGAAAAGGATCTGAGACACAAGGACATCTTGGAAACAAATGTAACAACGAGAAGCCAGGGGTTGATTAAAGAAAATAGTCTTATGCTCCCGAAGATAAAGAGACTTCAAAAGAATGTTAAGAAATTTCAAAACAACTCCTCAGGTAATAAAATTCCGGAATTCACCATCACCAGTCAAAATCCTAGATAGATCAACATGCCTACTGAGCCTAATGAAGAAAAGATAAATAACGTTAAACCGAATCTCATAGGACATAAGATGGATTATGACATTGTGGAGGATATCAAAAAGGTAAGGGAAAACATCTCATTATTTGAAATGTGCAATGTACCGCAGTAGAAAGAAAAGCTATTGAAAGCACTTGAAGCATTGGAGGAGAGACTGCCCACTAACAATTAACCCCAAGAAGAAGAAATTGGTGAAGCAAGTATGGGAGGTAAGCCTAAATGCAAAACTCCACCTTTTCTCCTTACTTTTGAAATTTTCAACCACAACGTGCATAACTGCCTAGTAGACTGGGGGCCATCGGTCAACGTCATGCTGCTGTCGGTCTGCAAAAAGATAAATGGACAACCTAAACCATCTACCTGGAGGGTTTTTCTGCTAGACAGAACGAATGTGAAGGTAATTAGGGAAATGGAGGACTTTCGCGTTTGCTTATCTTCAAATGATAAGGTATGTCAATTCATTGATATTATGGTGGCTGACATACCAGAAGCTTATGGACTTGTTTTGAGCAGATATTGGTCGGCAAAGCTGAATGGGTATTTTTCCTCAGACTGGTCACATCTATGGCTACCATATAAAGGAATCCAAAATCAAATTAAAGTTTTGAGGGAGCCCCACATGAAACACAATGTTACTCAGTTTGAAGGTAAAAATGAACCAGTGGATTCTGTTTTGGGAAATTACTTTATTGAGCTAGATATTGAGGATGGTTTTGGATGTGTTAAAATGCATATCACAAGAAGATGTGTGTGCTTCACGGATTAGAATGAGAAGGTATTCGGCAGCAACATGCATAACTGATTGGGTTTGTATAGCCACCCTTCATGGATGGTGTAGTCCAAAAGGGAAGTTTGGTTTATGATAGTAGGAAGCTGCAAAGCACGCCATACTTCACTGAAACATGGATTTGTAGCATACATGTCCTTCCATGCACCATAAGTTGCACAATGCACTTATAAAATGTGCATAACCTACATTGGGGGTCGACTTAACAAGTCCACCTTCTTATATTTAATAACCATGTGAAACTATTAAAGATACGTTGCCCACTTTAAATGTCGTTGTTCCAACATCTTACTCTAGGAGTTAATGAATATTAGCGGATGATGGTCGGTATGCAAGATGGTCTCTTTACCTAGAATGTAGTGGCATCTTTGCTTGAGTGCTTGTACCAAGCTATAGAATTCCTTGTCATATGTCTTATAGTTGAGTTTGGCTTCTGTAAGAGTCTTAGAGTGATACATTATCAAATGACCTCCCTGTTTGAGTAAAACCCCAATGGTGAATTGAGAGGTGTTTGTCTCGATCTCAAAGGGTCGATTCAGGTCCGACAATCTTAGAACAAGGGATGAACACAATGTTGTATTCAATTTCATAAAATGGCGCTAAGCTTCTATATTCCATAGAAAATTTGCTTGATGTGACTGTTGATGGAGAGGGCGAGCCAACTTTGAGAAGTGGGAGACAAATTTCCTTTATAAATTGATGCCCCCCATTAAAAATTTGAGGTCATGTGTATTGGATGGCGCTAGCCATTGCAACAAATCCCGCACCCTCGAGGGATCTGAGTGCACACCTTGGGTATCCACTATGAATCCCAAGTATTTGACGAAAGTCTGTACAAAGAAGGACTTCTTTTCCTTGACTTGCAACTTATGCTCATGCAATAATTCAAGCACTTCGCACACATGTTGCAAATGGTCTTGCCAAGAGTTACTGAAGATTAAGAATATCATCCAAAAAAAATGTTGTTTTAGTAGCTGCGTGAGGCCTCACCTCACAAGTCGTCTCAGTAAATCAATAATTAAATTACATTTTAATATTGCACAAATAACAAGTCGACCCTAGTTAAGAAGTTAGGTCAGCCCCAATCAAAAGTCACCCATAAATCAGTATAAATAGGAGGGACACCTCCTCATTTGAACATATCAACAAGAAAAGTTCGCTCTAGCTAAGATAGGTTCACTACTGCAGCTAGGAGATTGCTTTCATGGTTTCTCCACTTTGGAGAAGTCCCTTTATTGTTTTCTTGGGATTTGTGCTACTACTATTTGGATGTACCTTGATCTCTATTTGACAGTGTGAACTCGAGGGATAGAAATAGCTTTGTTTATGGTTGGGAACTTATTGCTCTTATCATCATGGTTAAACAATCTCCACATTAATTTTGTTTTTGTGCTTTCTCATTCTTTTAGTGATCTTGGATATACCACTATCAAATTCTTACATGGTATTAGACCAGTGCTAAAGGAATCCATTGCCAGAAATGAGGGCTCCATGTTTTGGATTGTTTTCCACCTCAGACGATCCTCGAAGGAGCATAGAGCAACTCGCCCTCTTCGGGCGCATCTTTTTGTGGTGGCCAAATCTAGTTTGGTGAAACTTCAATTTTTGACCTAATATGTCAGAGTCAAGACCTAGGGCTCCATATATATAGCTCTCATGCTCAATGTTTTGGCTCATCCTTATCTTTCTCCAACACGCCTTGGTAGCGCACAACTATCTATGGAAGCAAATTTCAGATCTAGAAATTTTCATTTCTGGCCTATTCTCTGTTGGAGTCGAGAAACTAGGGTTTTTAGTTTTGAGATGTCCTATCCACATATCTGGGAGAAAAGGAGGTGTATTCAACTCACTTTGATAAGACGCATCTACCCATGGAGTCAGATTTGCAAGTGTCCAAAATTCAAATTTGACTTAGCTCCTACCAGGGTTTCTAAAGCAGTTTTCAGGTTGCAGTCAAGAAGATCAACCTAAAGGTTGAACATAGACTTGATGGGTTCTCAAATCTAAGGTTCCCATTAAGACTGTTGATGGAAGATTCTAGATAAAATGAAGAAGAAGGATCTCTCTCACATCTAGTGCTTCAAATGTCAGAAGTTTGGTCACCATGCTAAACAATGTCGTAATCCAAAGAAGAGAAGACACCCAACCTCAATCGTTGATGAAGAAGCTCAACATGAAGAAAGTCAAGCCCTTACAATTTATGTCAAGAAAATAAAAAGTAAGGGAAGAAAGTTTCATGATGGGAAAAAAAGGGTGGAGGTGTCGAGGCCTGGAAATTCGCAGGCAACAACAGTAAGGGATTCTCCCTAGTCAACGTTCCCAACTAGCCCGTGACTGTTTGGTGTAGGGAATCCGTTCGGTTTGCGGTCCGACTACCGTAGGTCAAGTAACAAAAACAAAAGGTTTTACCGGTAGCGGCTCGGTCCACCGTATATTTTTGTATTTTTGACTTAATTATGAAATGCAAGTGCCTAATTAACAATGCAGGGTGATAAGTATGCAGGGAGCAGTCACAACGTGGTGCGCAGGTTCTTACCTCTCGTCTTATCACTCACAAGCATCTAAATCACTTACAACAAGAAATTAAAACTAACTACCTAACCTATCCCTAGGGAGCAGGATTATCATTCATTGGTGAGTAATATATTTTGCACATGCATTATGAAAAGTTACAGATAGCTGATACTTCTTTCAAGACACATGAACAATTACATATATTTGAACAACCAGATAGCCAATTGTTTATGAACGACATTCAATACTCACAGTGGAAAACATCACAAAATATACTGAAGAACATTCAAACAAGAACATAGGTTCAGGAAGTTAAAACACTCTCACAGTTAATGAAACACAGCTGAAAACGAAATAGTTCCCCTTCAACATTGCTCATTTAATCACATTGATACATTCCACATTACGCTTTCTCCAACAGGAAAAAGTTGCAGTTTCTGATTGTAAAACGAAATAGTTCCTCTTACAAGCAAATGGTTTACAAGTTTTCCCGCGAAAAAAAAGTCCTCGTCAGTTCTATCTTTCACATATTTAAACTCAACAGTAGGCCGCTTGGGTTCCCCCCAAATGTGCGACTTTTTGGTTCTTCGAACGTTTCATATCCCTCTTTTCATCTTTTCTTCATATGCTCATGATCAGTTGAGTAACTGCTGGACCTTTCATATCTGTGCTTTTGTTGCTTTTGATTTTGTCTTTTCCTTCGCTTGTCTCCCTTGCGACCCTGCCGGTTTCGATTTGATTTTTACAAAACTGTCAAGCTACGCCTTCACGTCGCGGTCGCCCCAATAGTCCCTTGAGTTCTACCTGCAATCAATTACTGTGCATCATTCGTTGGAATGGCATTTTAAAACGTTAAATTAAACCACCTGAAATGGCTAATCCACAAGAAAACGGCCAGGTGCACCCCTTGATCTGAGAATTTTAACAAATGCTGCCATCACTACCTCGTCCACTTATGGGTTCGAAGGAAAACACCCACGACAGGAAACGTGAACTTCATCGAAGGCTCAGAGCGCTAACCTCAGCAGGGTAGACCTATTCACAGCCGCAACGGCGGAAAAGAAGAGGTTAAGGACACGCGACCCATGGGCGGGAAAAATCTTAATCGAAAGTCGGAAGATATCGACATCGGAAGACGAAAGCTTTGCACAGCCGCAACGGTGGAAAAGAAATGACTACGGGCAAGCGACTAAAAGACTGACACATCGGCTGGTGGAGCGTTTTGGACTTCGGGCGCTTAGTTGCTTTGGGAGCCGCAACAGCGGAAGCAACAAATATTACACACATGCACCTAGCATCGGAGGGCGGAGCGCTTTAGACTTCGGACAGCTAGCTGGTTTGGGAGCCGCAATGGCGGAAGCTAAAGAAGACTACAGCCTCCGATAAAAATAAAATGCTCTGATCAAAAATAAAAACACTAAGTGCTTAAGACTCTGAAATCCAGCGACGGTTAAAACTGCTTCTCCTCCGAAACGATGGCTCTTCAACAAGCAAAACCAAACTTAAAATCTGCGACCCAAAACAACTTCGAAACACATGCAACTTCCGAAAACCAAGACGAGTGTTAGCATTCAATAATCATTCAAAATTAAAGTATGACCAACAACAATTCACGGATCAAACGATTAAAAACAAACACTAAATCATGAGGAGGGGACCAAAATTTAAGAAATTTGGGGAAAACAGTTGCAGCTGCAACAATTGGCGACTACCTGGTGAACCTAGACCTATGGACAATTTCTTCCTTGAGTAATAGACTGTTTGATAATAAACAACCATGTTGAATTCTTCTAGATATATGGATTTCCCAAAAGGCAATATATGAACTTTTAAACATTGAGGGTAGTCCAATTTAGGAAAATGGCAACCAAGATTTCAAAGTCAAGATAACTCTTTCGAGGCCAGAAATATGAGTTTCATTTTTTACTTCTGTCTTTGGGTAGCTTCCAGCTTGAACACCACAAGATCGTAACATAAGGTAAACAGAGATATTCATTTGTTCCTCATTCCCATGCCATTTTGCACTTTTTTGTGTTTTTGGACTTTTGTCCTTTGAGTCTCCCTCATGCCTTTCTTTCTGAATTTTTTATTCAGGCTCCTCTATCCATAGTGTCCTTTTGTGTGAGAGATGTATTTAATTTTCAGCTCACGGACGGAGAGGAACTTCTGGCAATTTTATACTTCATATGATTTAGTACTTTGTCCTGATATACATTGCTTTCTTAGGAGTTTTGACTCTTCTTATCCTTTTGGCTTTCAATTCTTGGCATGGGATCATTTATATATCATATATTGTTTACCCTGCTTCCTTTCCATGGGTCTTTTGCTGCCACCCCCTAGGACATTTTTAAGTGTGAGATGGATGGAGCCTCGAAATAGTATTCCAGACCTTTTAATCTTGAGTTACTTTACAGGGATTAAGCAGGACTTCAATGCGTTCATAACCATTTAGGAAAACTGCTAAACTAGAAGAAACTCTATCAGATAAAACTATAATACACAGTCTCATAATCAAGGATTTTAGTTGTTCCATAATTCTAATGCTCTCCATGCGACCAAAGCTTGCTTCTTTTACTTAAAATCAAACTGAAAATTTAAAGTAAAACTAAACTTCATGACTCAAAGACTCAAAAAGACATCCAAAACAGATTATTTATATACAAGACAGCAGAACTCAAATAGAACTCAGGAAAAATAAGGCTTGAGAACCAAACCATTTACTGGTAAGTTCTCTTCCCATCCTTGCAGATCTTGCAACTTATAAGTAGAAGGGCCAAGATTTGCCGCAATCTGAAAAGGGCCTACCCATAACTGTTAGAATTTAGTATGTTTTCATTTCTCATCATGGGGGTGATCCCACTTGAGAACCAGATCTCCCACTTCAAACTCTTTTGTTCCTGCCTTATGTTTGTCGAACCATCTCTTTATTACCTCCTGTTGTTGCTTAAAGCGCTCTCTGGCTTTAGTTCTAGCCTCTTCTGCTTTCAGGAGATTATATATCCTTATTTGCAAAACTTCATCATCTGAACCTCTAGATTCTTGAGCTATTATGGAAGAAGGTAGCATGATATTGGGAGGAAGAATGGCTTCTTTACCGTAGACAAGGGTATATGGAGACACTCCTATCGAAGACTTGGGGGTGACTCTATCAGCCCAAAGGGCATTTGGTAGCGCTGCATGCCAACTCCTCTGGTTTTCTATTACAGTCTTCTTTAAAATTCTAATCAGATTTTTGTTAGAGGATTCAGCCAGGCCATTTCCTTGTGGATAGTAATTAGCAGAATAATGCAATTTTATCCCTTTATCATGAGCAAAAGAAGTTAATTTAATTGATGAAAATTACTTAGCATTATCAAAGACTAACGAAACTGGAACTCCAAACCTGGTCATGATATGATCTTGTAGGAAGCTGATGACCGCGTCTTCATTTATCTTGCGCAGCGGGATAGCTTCGACCCAGCGAGTGAAATAATCAGTCGCGGTCAGAATGTACTTGTGTTGTAGGGAGGAATTCGGTTTTATTTCTCCAATGATATCCAACCCCCATTGCTTGAATGGCTCCGTGATCATCACAAGATTTAGGGGTGCTGCTGCTTTAGGTTGTCTCCCACTACACCTTTGGCAAATATCACACTTCCTGACATGTGCATGCGCATCTTTGAAGAGCGTAGGCCAATAGTAACCGGCTCTGAGGATTTTGTGGGCTGTAGTATCCCCTGAATAATGTCCCCCAGCATGCCCGTCATGCAAATCTGTCATTACTTTTTCTGCATCTTCATTCTCTAAGCATCTCAGAAGAACTTCGTCATAATTTTTTCTGAATAATACTCCTTCAACAATTTGATAGGAAGCTGATTTAAGACGTAGCGCTCTTCTTTGCTTAGAATTCAAATGTTCTAGAAACAACCCTACCTGCAGGTAATGCACGAGGTCTCTATACCAAGACTCGGGAGCTGTAAACAAATGACATACCTCCATTACATGTAATTCGGCTTCATCCTCCCAAGCGTGTTCATCATTTTTTCCATTTTCAGTCATCAGTTTGCACAACCCTTGCCCTTTAACTATAAAGGTTGGCTTGAATTCAAGGTCGTACTCTTGAAGAGTTGTTACCCAGTTGCCCCTTCTTTCTCCTAACTCCTTCTGTACAAGAAGGGACCTTACAGCTGGGTAGGGGATAATCACCTTGGTTCGATTTTTTAAAATATAAGGCATGAATTGCTTTACTGCTTTAAATACTGCATAAGCTTGTTTATCAATGGCCAGGTAATTTAATTCGGCTCCTTGTAGACCAGTGCTCATGAAAGATATTGGGAATTTATCCCCCCCCATCTTCCTTTTGAGTAAGCACAGCTGCTAGTGAATCATCGGATGCAAAGGTATACAGAATGAAGTCTTTATCGAAATCTAGGCTTTTCAGGGAGGGTGCGTGTGCAACAACAGTTTTAATTTTGTTGAATGTGTTCTTCTCAATCTCAGTCCATTTGAATTATGCATTTTGCTTCACCATCTGCTGTAGCGGCTTGACGATCTGAGCGAAATCAAGCACAAATCTTCGCACGAAGTTTATAGTTCCCATAAATGATTGCATCCCTTTTTTATTATGGGGTAACGGGATCTGTTCAATGGCCTTAATTCACTCTGGATTTATAGAGATTCCTTTCTTTGAAAATATATGACCCAGCAATTTGCCCTCCGTGACAGTGAACACACACTTTTTGGGATTGAGTGAGATGCCATATTTTCGACAGCGTTCAAAAATCTGCCTTAAACAAAAAGTGTGCTCTTCTCTCTTCTTTGAGAATATCGTAATATCATCAAGGTACACTACATCACTACGACCAATCAATCCGTGGAAAGCTATGTTCATAGCCCTCTGAAACGTTGCTTCAGCATTTATAATCCCAAAGGGCATCCTCCTGTAGGTGAAGGTTCCCCATTTGGTCCTGAACGTTGTCTTCAATCTGTCTTCTTCAGCTACTAATACTTGATTGTAGCCAGAGAAACCGTCTAATAACGAAAACAGTTCAGAACCTGAGACCAATTGTAGCAATTGCTCCATGGGTGGCACAGGATAGTTATCTTTATCTGAAGCACAGTTTAAATTTCTGAAATCCACGCATAGCCTAATTTCGCCAGATTTGTTTCTCACTGGTACCAGATTTGATACCCACTCAGAGTGTCTGACCTTAAAAATGATTCTAGCATCCAATAATTTCTTCACTTCACTCTGAATCAGCGGTTCCAATTTTGGATGCATTTTTCTTAAAGGTTGCTGATACGGCTTGACGTCGGCTTTGATGGGGACAACATGCTTGATGATGCTGGTGTCGTATGTTTTCAAATCTTCGTATGTCCAGGCAAAAACATCTTTATATTGTTTAAACAGACTGACGAACTTATCTCTTTCTCCTTGTGAACAACATTTGCCAAGATTCACAAATTTAGGATTCGTCTCAGTCCCTAAATTTATCAGCTCGAACTGTAGAGATGAGCTGTGAGTCTTCACGTTGGCTGGTCTTCTGAACTTTTCATTTAAATCGAACATTCTTTCTAACGTTCTGACTCCCTTCGGGATGAAATTATCATACTTCAACTCGGCCTGATGTTCTTCATTGTCTATAATTGCTCCTTTAAATACCTCGTCATTCGTTAAGCATTCTATAATTTGCTGGTCATCATCGAACACTCGTAGGTTGGTAATCATATCAGGTACTGAGGGCCTGAAAAGCAATTCAACAGAGCATCGACTTTTAGTAAGTGCCAGCCTAGCGGCTGATGTGGCCAACAGGTCAGCTGCTGCATTTTTAAGTCTTGGAATTGAAATAATATTGAATGCATTAAAACATTTAAGCAGGTCCCATACCTCATTTTGGTAAGCCTTTAAGTGAGGGGAAACACAATTTATTTGATGCCAGATTTGTTTCACAATAATTTCGGAATCTCCAAAAACTTTTAAATTACTTACCTTTAATTCAATTGCTTTCCTTAAACCTTGCACCAACGCTTCGTACTCAGCTGTATTATTCGTACATTCAAACTCTAATCTACATGAGAGAAAATGTTTATTCTTTTGGGAGTCAATCAGGACACAGCCGGCCCCTGACCCTTTTAACGTCTTAGAGCCATCAAAAAACAAAGTCCAAAACTCACTAACTACTGAATGCGAATCTACTCCTACTGCTAAGTTTACTATGTTACAGTCAATCTCATAAGCCTGTGAGAATCGAAGGAGATCAGGTTGAGTGTCTGATGTGTCGCTGGCTTCTTCTACTTGGTAATTTCCTGGTTCCAACTCAATAAAATAATTTCCCAACACAGAATCCATTGGTTCATTCTTTTCCTCAAGTCGAGTAACGTTGTATTTCATGTGAGGCTCCCTCAAAATCTTAATTTGGTTTGGACTTCCTTTATACGTCAACCACAGATGTGACCAATCAAAGGCAAAATATCCGTTCAATTTCGCTGACCAATCTCTGCTCAAGACAAGACCGTAAGCGTCTGGTATATCTGCCACCACGATATTAATGACTTGGCACACTTTATCATTTGATGCCAGACGGACTAGGACATCTTCCATCTCACCAATTACCTTTACATCCGTCCTATCCAACTGAACAACCCTCCACGTGGATGGCTTTGGCTGCCCATTTATCTTTTTATAGACTGATATTGGCATGACATTAACCGATGCCCCTAAGTCTACCAAGAAATTATGTACGTTGTGATTGAAAATTTCAAACGTGGGGAGGAAAGGTGGATGTTTGCTTTTAGACTTACCTCCAACGCTGGTTTCTCCGATTTCTTCTTCTTCCTGAGTTTGATTGTCAGTGGGCAGCTTCTCATCCGATGCTTCAAGTGCTTTCAATAGTCTTTCTTTTTGTTGCGGCACTTTACACATTTCAAATAAGGAAACGTTTGCCTTTCCCTTCTTGATATCTTCCACAATGTCATAATCCATTTGCAATTTAGTAGAATGTGGCTTATCAACATTCATTTTCTCTTCAGTGGGCTTGGCGAACGTATCAGTCTGCCTAGGATCTTGGCTAGTAATTGTGAATTCAGGAATTTTATCAGCTGCTGAATGATTTTGAAATTTCTTTACATTTTTTTTTGCAGCCTTGTGATCTTTGGGAGAATGAGACTGTTTTCTTTAATTGGCCCTTGGCTTCTTGTTGCTACGTTGGTTTCCATGATGTCCTTGTACCCCTTATTATTTTCCTCTTCAACATCAAATAACGAAACAGAATCCCACAAAACCATGGTTTCCTCTTCTTGTTTTTCGTTGAAGTAGTATTCTCTTTTCTTTCTTCGTCTCCATCTTCCGTTAACTTAGAATCCAACAACTGATTCATAACCAACGTCATTGAGTTAATCCATTGAGGACAATTTCTTTCAGAATGTGGTTGTTGGTGGAAAGTGCAAAAATTTTCCATTCCTACTTCTGTTCGATTCATAGATGCAGCATTGTGAGGAGGAGGTTGGGACTGATTGTTATCCTCTCTTTTCTTATAATAGGGCTTATAGAACTTTTGTGTTTCCTTCTCTTTCTCCAAATCTATGATTTTGTTGGAAATCTTCTGCATCATTTTTGCCATATTTTCAAAATCTGGCGATTTCTCTTCCTTAGGCTTAGTAAACAATAAGGCTTTCCTTCCTGCACCTTTCTCTCCTGACTGTTCTGGATAATCTTCGATACTTTCTCTTTCATCCTCCACTACTTCTGCCTCTGCATAGGTTTCTGCCAAAGTAGGCTTGGCCCTTATTTTGGTAAACATGACCAACTCAGGGCCTAAAGCTGAAGTATAATATTCAAGCAGTACCTTGTCCGAAGGTTTATCAGCTTCAGAAAAATTCTTGAGATATGCTGCAAACCTTTGTGTGAAACTGTGCACCTTTTCCTTTCTTTCTTTCTTCAAGGCGCATAGCCCTTTCATGAGGGCTGCATGAGTCTTCTGAGTTGCATACTTACTTCTGAAAATTCTCTCGAAGGTATCCCAATCAGGGATAGAGTTTGTAGGCAACCCAAAATACCATGATGCTGCAGCTCCTTTAAGGGTATGCGGGAATAATCTGCAGACTGCATCTTCATACTCCCCGGCCCTTAACCCTTCTATTGCCAAGTAAAAACTTTGCAGGTGGTCATCTACTAACATCCTCTCACTTGGGTCGAACTTGGGAAACATCTTGTCAAAGGCTTGAGGTAGATCATGTAATGGAGGTGTCAGGTTTAAAGGTGATCTAGCTCTCCAAGCAGGTGGTGGATTTGGTGGGTTAGGTGGTGGATTAGCATTTACACCTACCATGAGTCTGGGTGGAGAGTGAGGAGTCGAGCAAGTAGGAGTGTGAGCAGGATAACTGTGAGGAGTATCCGGACCTTCTTGATTCAACTGTAACACAATTTCTTGTAAGGCTGTTTCTACAAGTTCTTCCCAATCTCCAACCAGCACTGAGTCTTCTACTATAGGACGATCTTTCTTTTTATATTCTCTCCTGGGCAATTTAGGGATAATTGGCAATCCTCCAATCTTCTTTACATATGCCCTGGTGTGTCTTCTCAGGTCATTAACAACTTCGTTACCAACAAAATATAGATGTTCTCTATTCCTTTCTTCCGGAATTGGATTATGAAGTCCACTACTTTCAGAACTGTTACCGGTGGTATAATCTCGGGAAAACGGGTTTCCTCAGCCAACCATGCACTGGCGGCCCTCCTTTTAGTGCTAGAAACTTTTGAGGCCTGGAAATTCGCAGGCAACAACAGTAAGGGATTCTCCCCAGTCAACGTTACCAACTAGCCCGTGACTGTTTGGTGTAAGAAATCCGTCCGGTTTGCGGTCCGGCTACCGTAGGTCAAGTAACAAAAACAAAAGGTTTTACCGGTCGCAGCCCGGTCCACCGTATATTTTTGTATTTTGACCTAATTATGAAATGCAAGTGCCTAATTAACAATGCAGGGTGATAATTATGCAGGGAGCAGTCACAACGTGATGTGCAGGTTCTTACCTCTCGTCTTAGCACTCACAAGCATCTAAATCACTTACAACAAGAAATTAAAACTAACTACCTAACCTATCCCTAGGGAGCAGAATTATCATTCATTGGTGAGTAATATATTTTTCACATGCATTATGAAAAGTTATAGATAGCTGATACTTCTTTCAAGACACATGAACAATTACAGATATTTGAACAACCAGATAGCCAATTGTTTATGAACGACATTCATTACTCACAGTGGAAAACATCACAAAATATACTGAAGAACATTCAAACAAAAACATAGGCTCAGGAGGTTAAAACACTCTCACAGTTAATGAAACACAACTGAAAACGAAATAGTTCCCCTTCAACATTGCTCATTTAATCACATTGATACATTCCACATTACGCTTTCTCCAACAGTCAAAAGTTGCAGTTTCTGATTGTAAAACGAAATAGTTCCTCTTACAAGCAAATGGTTTACAAGTTTTCCCGCGAAAAAAAAGTCCTTGTCAATTCTATCTTTCACATATTTAAACTCAACAGTAGGCCGCTTGGGTTCCCCCCAAACGTGCGACTTTTCGGTTCTTCGAACGTTTCATATCCATCTTTTCATCTTTTCTTCGTATGCTCATGATTAGCTAAGTAACTGCTGGACCTTTCATATCTATGCTTTTGTTGCTTTCGATTTTGTCTTTTCCTTTGCTTGTCTCCCTTGTGACGCTGCCGGTTTTGATTTGATTTTTACAAAACTGTCAAGCTACGCCTTCACGCCGCGGTCGCCCCAACAGTCCCTTGAGTTCTACCTGCAATCAATTACTGTGCATCATTCGTTGGAATGGCATTTTAAAACGTTAAATTAAACCACCTGAAATGGCTAATCCACAAGAAAACGGCCAGGCGACCCCTTGATCTGAGAATTTTAACAAACGCTGCCATCACTACCTCGTCCACTTATGGGTTCGAAGGAAAACACCCACGACAGGAAATGTGAACTTCATCGGAGGCTCAGAGCGCTAACAGGGTAGACCTATTCACAGCCGCAATGGCGGAAAAGAAGAGGTTAAGGACACGCAACCAGCGGGCGGAAAAAATCTTAATCAGAAGTCGGAAGATATCGACATCGGAAGAAGAAAGCTTTGCACAGTTGCAATGGCGGAAAAGAAATGACTACGGGCAAGCGACTAAAAGACTGACACATTGGCTGGCGGAGCGTTTTGGACTTCGGGCGCTTAGTTGCTTTGGGAGCCGCAACAGCGGAAGCAACAAAGATTACAGACATGCGACTAGCATCAGAGGGCGGAGCGCTTTAGACTTCGGACAGCTAGCTGGTTTGGGAGCTGCAACGGCGGAAGCTAAAGAAGACTACAGCCTCCGATAAAAATAAAATGCTCCGCTCAAAAATAAAAACGCTAAGTGCTTAAGACTCTGAAATCCAGCGACGGTTAAAACTGCTTCTCCTCCGAAATGGTGGCTCTTCAACACATAAACCCAAACTTAAAATTTGTGACCCAAAACAACTTCGAAACACACGCAACTTCCGAAAAACAGGACGAGTGTTAGCCTTCAATAATCATTCAAAATTAAAGTATGACCAACAACAATTCAGGGATCAAACGATTAAAAACAAACGCTAAATCATGAGGAGGGGACCAAAATTTAAGAAATTTGGGGAAAACAGTTGCAGCTGCAACAGGAGGTTCAAGCCATGTTCCACGACAAAAGAAAAAAAAGAAACTTCCACACACATGGTGCTACAAATGTCATAAATATGACCACTATGCCAGTCAGTGTCATGATCTAGATAAAATAAAGCATGAAGACTTAACTGTTGATGTAGATAAATACACTCCACATAAGAGGTCAAGGAATGATGATCCTAAAGCAATTGCAGAAGATGTCGAAAGGATTTATTCTTCTAGTACTTTCCATGTTGAGGTGATGATATGAAGATCCAAACTGCAATGGAAACCCAATAAGAAGATGAATATTAGAGGACTCTTGTTATTTCTACAAGAAGGCAGTGGGATCCCAACCACAAAACAATAAAAGATATGTATTTGATTTTATTGCTCTGGTAGACTAGATTTGATTGTTTTTTATATGTTTTATACATATCTATATTCCTATATTTAAGAAGTTTGTTGAGAATTTGGTATAGTTCTTTTATAGATGAACAATAGGGTGATGTAATATTTATTATATATATGATTGGTTAATAGTCGATAATGTTGCACAACTGTCCTTAAGCCTGTGATGGAGCTAGCCTAGGATGATATCTCCTTCTTACATGCTTAGAGTAGTGCACACTCTTGACATTATGTTCTATTGGAGATAGAAAGCACCTAGATAGTGTTGCTAGAAAATCACACCTCTTGCTGACAAGAGTTGTTTCTCTAGGTCTGAATGGTTCAGATCTAGAACAAATGAGCGATGACAAAGGATGGAAGACTTCCCCTAAAGATTGTAGATATATGGAATGAGTCATTTGGCTACTCTGTGGTGTGATGTAGTTGTCTCCTATGGTGATGAATCTTCGTGGATGTACCTACACAAACACATCAAACAAACAAGCAAGATCAAAGGCACCAGAACATAGTCTACAGTTCTATATTAGTGACTAAGGAATCCAATAATAAAATCAATGATTGCAACATAATACATTTTATGGTAAATGAACCATCTTTGCATTAAAAATGAAGAAGAGAGATTACAACCATTGCCTTAGTGTTGTGATGCTCCTTCACATGCCATGCCTTGTCCTCAAAAGCTCCAACTTGCTCCTTCTATGCTCACCCTAGATTTGGCCAGAACCTCAGTGGAACAACATAACTTTTCTCTTTCTCAACCATGGGGAATGAGCCAAGTTTTATAGGCCTTGGGAGGATAGGGATGGTTGAAAAAATGGTGGATGAGGTGGAAGGGAGATCCTACTAGGGGGGATCTTGAGTCCAAGTGGTCCACAGGAGTAGAGATGAGGGTGCCACGAAGACTTCCTTCGAGAAGCTTCATGAATCTTCTCTTTTTCTCTTTTAAAATCGAGCACCGCTTTTCCTCTATGTAGACAGAGCATTACTAGGGTGGAACCGCTCTTTGATCAAAGGGCATAGGCAGTGGCACTGCTTATTGTCAAGAGACAATGGGCGTTACTGAAGAGGGTAACGCTTTTTGCATTAAAGGAAAAGGCAGTGGTGGACTCAAATATGGAAAATAAGAGTCTAGGCCAATGTCCAACTTCACAATTTGGGAATTGAGGGAAATTGTTGATGTTTGAGGCCTCAACACATGACGGTGACGAGATTTATGTGTAACATAATTCCCTCCAAAGCATGAGGCTAGAGGGATACGATAAGCAATAGCTTTGAAAGAGCAAGTTATCACTTCGAGGCAAGAAATCGCTTGATCGGAGATCATCATCAACCAAGCTTTTGCAATACATCAATACTTTTTTACTCATATACAAATGATTCCTCATCATGGATGTAGACCAATACAAGGCAGATCCATGAGGGAAATGAATAAACATGGCTACCAGAATACAACGTAGATCCATGTGGAGAAGAGTCAAACTTGGACATAGCTACCAAACATACACTGTAGATCTATGTCAAATGGATACAAATCTGAGCACAACCACGACCATACAAATGTGGATCCATGCTAGGATTTACACAAAATACTCCATCACAACCTGGGGAAAGCAATTAGCGCTTAACAAATACCCAGGGTCTTCATCTCATCTTCCATAAAGTACGATTCTATCAATGTGATTACAATGTTTTGATGTTGAACATGGTATAAACCACTTGATTACCGATCAATGATGAGAACCGTTAACAAGTGTGAGGGAGATCACCATTGATGTCAATGATTCCCAAGGTACCATAGTACAATCTCCTGAGCGTGAATAGATGATTTGATGTCGAACACTCAATTAAATCTTTCAATAAAAGGTCAATGATGTGAACCTATGTCGAGAGCGAGAGAATCTGTCATTGATGCATACAGATCTCAAGGTACTAATTTGTTTCTAAGACTAATTCCTAGATGATGAGTTGAAGTCAATAGGAATAGTCTCATCGAAGGAGGGTAATGATGAATCCCACATCGACGACACGAAACTCAGAATAAAGTTCTAGAATTTTGAGTATGATGTAACCATAGGACTGACTCAAAAGGTACTGACACAAAAGTTGTTTTGACTACAGAGGTAAACTCTCAATTTTCCTTTTGAACATCGGGCGGCACGACCGAAGACTCGGCAACATTGACTTAGACCAGGCGGATACCAAGACATAATGCGACGGTAAACGATGCATTCTTTAAAAGACTCAAAGGAGTGACATGACTCATGAAAGTGGATCGACTTGGAATCAAGATGAATACCCAATTGACTTAATGAAATGTAGACAAGTGCCATGTTCAAAGGTGATTAGTAACTGCCATTTATTTGCAAAATGGAATAGTTCCCTTCCCTTAATTTCCCCATCATGATTGATGAGTGCTTCTTTTTCATTTTTACGAGTCCAAATAGGGTAACAGACACTCATTGTAGCTTATCCTAAGATAAGTCCATGCTCATATTTTTCACGAACCTGAGAAAGGAGGGGTTCGTTCCCAAAACAAGGTCTCTCGGTGTTTATTTTAACGAGTCCATTGAAATTTAACTTGGCATCGTTCATGTTTAGAGAGTCTGAACGAAAACGAAAGAAGACTCCAAAGGGTCCTTTTTTCGTACAATTTAGTCTCTACGGCCCGAAAAAGTATAAAATAAGACCTGAGAGAACTCGTCCAGTCATGATTGCCTGAAGCGCTCTTTTTTCGTAACTAGTCAATCCGAACCGAAAAAGGGGTAAACTATCGTCGAAAAGACAACTCTTCAAGTACTTTTACGAGAATGAAGAAGACAAGTTCACTCGATAATCTTTTCACATTTAAGGAGTCCGAAAAGAGTTTAAAGAAGACTCCATTAGGGTTTCTTTTCACGATGAGTGGGTTTAACAAGCCTGAAAAGAAGCGAAAATGACTCGAAACTTTGGTACTAGGTTTAAAGAGCGCGACCAAAATGTCGAAATTAGCACTCGACGACTTTTTCCATTTTATGGAAGTACGAAAAAGTAGAAATCAAACTCACCCATAGTCAATACTTTTTACTTTCATCCCTGCAAAAACCTTTTGAAAGACTATAAGCTTTCCAAAAAATATTAAAATTGACTTTTAATGACTATAGAAAAGGGTATTTTTAATAAAATAATTAAAAATATTAAAATAATGCCATAAAACCCTAAAATATATCATATAAAATCCAAAGAAATAGTAAAAACATTTCATTTTACTATTTACCAGGTTTGGGGAGCTACTTGGAGCAATTGTGTGCAGATTTCTGGCGAAGATTCCAGAGCGGTTACCCATCCGATTTTCGATCCATTTGTTCCAAGTAAGAGCTACAACCATCCTTAATATTCTTATGGTCGAATTTTTCTTTTCCAAACACATTTTATAGAGTTTTGGGGATTTTTACCCAAGGGTAAAAATCGCATCTCGGGTAACGCTCTTCCCCTTTGCGGGAAGGGCGGTGCTCGTGGAAAACCGCACTTTTTATGCCTGAACAGGTGGTGGCATTGCTATGTCTCAAGGAGACAGAAGTGGTGCCGCAAAGTGCACCCAAAGGATGAACGGTCCGGCCAAACTAATTCTTTTGAAGTATTTTTAAATGTTGATTATGTGTTCTAATACTCCAATTTTGGTTTTTGGCAGGTCATCTCAGTCAAAATGGTGGTGTGGAAAGAAATACAACACGAGGATGATGATGCTAGAGCTGGGGCAGATGCCGCTTCTATAACTGCATTACAAGGTTGTGGGCTCCTAAAGTTTTTTCATGTCTCGAGTATGAAGTCTCATGTGAGACTGCTAGAGTACATATTGAGGATGTGGAATCCTTAGCAGCAATACTTTGAAGTGGGTGCTCACATTCTTATAGTGGAGGTATAGGATATCTACTTCCTTACCAGACTATCCAGGCGAGGTGAGCATATCTCACTAACGGGTCCTCGGGGAGGAGACGTCACAACACAAGAACTGATAGATCACCATTGTTTTCCAGGCACTCAGATGCCTGGGAAAAAGATTCCCATCAAGGAGGTGATGGATTTACCTCCCCAGACGGTGCTTTTTACCATGCAAAGGGTTGGAGGGATCCAAGGGCCTCAACAAGCTTCCCGAGCCCATATGAATTACGCCTAGGAGGCTATGGCGCCCACGGTCTATAACTGGGTCGAAGCTCTACTGGGCGTGTTTAAGGATCAACTAACTAAGTGTCGGCAGGGGGAGTTAAAATAGTTTGGCTATGGGACCATCTTGGAAACCTTCTTTTTCGAGAGGTTGCTCCTCCTGAGACCTCAGGTGACCTTTACGGAGCTGAGACCATGGGACCCTCGTATGCTACAGTGTGCAGAGATCATGGCTCGCAACGATGGCGGTGGGGCCAAGGTAAAATATGGGTGTGCATTCTTCTGTTGGTTAGATGACCAACTTCTCATGGTGGAGGACTATGCGTATGTTGACACTGACTTCAGGGGGGGACCTGATCTACCTTTACCGGCAGGTGCCCAATGGGGCGATATTGGTTAGAAGACTACTCAAGACTTTGATTATTTTTTGCATTTTTGTGTTTTATAATTTTTATGAATGATGACGAGACCTAATGTTTTCATGCAGATGTTGCAGATGCACGACCTGGGGGATCTTCCCCGATTGATAGATGAGTGGGGGCCTGCTTCGTTCATAGAGGGGACGATGAGTTAACCGAGTTAGAGAATAACCTCAACTGGTTGACTCTGGACATTCCAGATGCTTCTATTGGTGACCTCTGCAGGAGGTACCAAAGACACATAGCTGGAGTGTCAGGTCGTTTCAGCCGCCTGCTACGGAGGGTAGCAAGGGCTATCATGTACTATCATGAGCACCACTAGACATTCTACCTGATGTATCCACTGAAAGCTAGCTAGCTCTAGGATTTTTGTCATTTTCGTATNTATATATATATATATATATACAGACTTATTTACAATGTTTATATGTGTTCAAATGGAAAATGATATTTACATGAGTTTTTATGTGTCTTTACTATTTATTTTATTCTACAATGAACCATGTTTTATTTATAAAAGTTATGTATGGGCAATATACCAGTCTAAAATGTAGTTTGACAATGAATCGAAAACCGTGTTATAAGACCTAGGAATGTGCCTATAAGTGATTGATTCAAATGACCTTTCTAACAGACGCACTCTCCAAAAAATATGAAGAAGTGTAGGGTTTTTATGGTATAAATGTGGTTTAAATGACAAACCACTAGCTATGAGTCCATGAATACTACCAAGTCATGAATTTCCCGATATGCAGCCTTGGTCAACAAACCTATCACTGCTTGATACTTGACGATGTTTTTGTTAGCCATACCAACACAAACCGCTCCTAAACTAACTAAGTCATGTGTCCGGGAATACAAAACCCAAGCAGTTGAAGCGAGGTTCAAGGTATGGCGGCAAGCACCATCAACAAAACCATAAAAAGCCATTTGATACGCATAACCAAAACATGGTATAAACAATACTGACAAAAACCCAAAACCATATTAAAATGCCAAAAACACACCAAAAAGTCAAACAATATACATATATACAAGGTACCATACATAAATGACTTCAAGCATAGTACATTTTCAAGTACAACCCATTGCAAGGTTGCCCGAAAGGTATCCCATTGTAGTCTACAAGCTCGTAGGCCCCTTTCTTTAAAACTTTACTGACGATAAATGGACCATACCACATGGATTCAAACTTCCCCTTCCCTAGCTTGTCATGTCTCTGATCATAATTCAGGACAGGTCACCTTCGTTAAAGACACAAGGTTGAACAGAATTATCGCACTGAGCCTTAACACATTTTTTATGTGCCTCATTAGGCAAGGCAGCATCTCTTCTATTTTCATCAAGGTTTGTCAAGTACAAAAATCGTTCCTCTTCGGTGAAAGTGTTAGAGAGAAGTTCTACTGCAAGTTTGAGCGACGGGATTTGATATTCGATAGGAAGGACAACTTCTAGTCCATAAATCAACTGAAAAGGTGTGAAACCAGTTGTTATTTTAACTGAAGTCCTATAATCCCACAGTGCAGAAAATAGACTCAAATGTCGGTTGGATTTGTGATCTCCAACCATCCTACGCAACATAGTTTTCAAAAATTTCTTGATGGCCTCAACCTGACCATTAGCTTGCGGTTAATACAGTGTTGAGTTTTCATGGCGAAAACCCAACTTAGCACTCAACTCAACCATCATTTGATTGCGGAAATGAGATCTGTGTTCAGTGACTTTGGCTTGCGAAACTCCAAACCTAGCTATCACATGATTAAACAAAAAGAAGGTGGCAGGCTTGCCATCCTTTGCATATATAGGCATTGCCTCAGCCCATTGTGTAAAGTAATCAATGGCTACGATGATGTAACCATGCCCCCCGGCTAAGGTAAGCTTACAATGCATGAAATCAATACCCCATTTGTTAAAAGGGCCAACAGCAATGACGAGGTGTAAAGGAGTAGGGTGGGTGCGCTTTTAGGATAAAAGAGTTAATAGGGTGGGCATTTCTTAACTGCCTCATGACAATCTTTGAAGATTGAGGGCCGAAAATACCCAGCACGAAGGATTTTTTGAGTTGTCGCCATCCCAAAAAGATGACCGCCACATGCTCCAGAGTGGCAATCATTCAAAACTTGTTCAGCCTCTTCGTGTGTAAGGCATCGTCGAAGAATGGAGTCAATACCACATCAATACAGCGTATCATTTAAAATGAGATAATACTTCTCGTGGTGACGGATGCGACAACAATCGCCACTGGACATGTCGAGCTGAAATATTTGGGTCTAGAGATAAATAATCAAATCTCCATACCACAGGTCGGTTGTGCTGATAAGGAACAAAAATTCACCCGGAAAGGAATCATTGGGCTCAACTTCCATCAGAGCATAGGGAAGGTCACACATTAACTCCGTGAAAACCAAGGACTTCTTTGAAGTAGCCTTAGTGAAATCGAGATCGAATTCCTGTAAGATGACGATCCAACAGGAATACTTTCCCCCTAGTACTTGACAAGTCAAAATGTAATACATGGGGTTTTGATCTGTGAGAACAATTGTGGTGCATAGTAAGATGTAGTGATGAAATTTTTGCACAGCAATGACAGTATCCAAAGCTAGCTTCTCCACACGCGAATAACGGGTTTCAGAGTCAAGAAGACTCTTACTTAGGTAATAAATCACATGTTCTTGGCCATTGGGATCTTCTTGCACTAGAACCATACCAATAGTAGTAGTGGAGGCAACAACATACATCAGAAAGTATTTTGAGTAATTTGGGGGGTGCAACACTTGTGAATGTGTCAAAGCGTGTTTCAAATTATCAAAAGCTCGTTGGGCTTGGTCATCCCAAAATAACAGAGTGTCCTTTTTAAGAAGATGCATATAGCCATACATTTTTTCTACGAAGTTTCATATGAAACGATGAAGAAAGATTGCCTTCCCTTGCAAACTTTGGAGTTCAGTGATATTAGTCGGGGCGAGTAAGGCCAAAATAGCAGCAATTTTCAAAGGATCTATCCGGATGCCATCTTTGGAAACCACAAAGCCAAGAAGACGTCTAGACTCAACAAAAAAGACACATTTGTGTGTATTAAGCCGAATATTATAATGACGACACCTAAGAAAAATGTCCCTAAGGTGCCCAGGTGGTCCTCCCATTGCTCTAAATGAGCAGGGAGATCGTTTAGATATGGCTCCACGATGCGCTTAATATCGTGAAAAGCATAGCACATGGTGCGCTGGAATGTAGCTCCGACGTTTTTTAAACCAAAGGGTAACTTTCGATATGAAAAGGTTCCCCACGGACAAATGAATGTTATTTTATGCTAATCGACGGGTAGAATTTCTATCTGATTGTAGTCGGAAAAGGCATCCATGAACGAGAAGATGACGATCCCATCACAACTATCAATGATTTGATCGATGTGTGGAGTAGGGAAATTGTCCTTGGGACAAGCCTTATTTAAATCTCATAAATAGATACAAACCCTAATAGTGACCTGCTTCTTAGCTATAGGGACAATATTAGACACCCATTTCATCAGTGGTATGAGATAAATAAACCCCGCTTTCAGAAGTTTCTCCACTTCGGCTTTAATAGCCGCAGCCTTCCTAGGATGGACTTGACGTAGCTTTTGTCGGACCGGCTTGGTCGTGGGATACGTTTTAATCTCGTGTACAACTATGGACGGATCAATCCTATTAATTTCTTCGTATGTCCAGGCAACAACATCTCGGAACTCTTTGAATATAGCTCTATAACTTTCAGTTTCTTATGTTGAACATTTTTGGCCTACATGAACGTGCTCAACAGTTCCGGGCTTGATTGATATGTCAATAGGGGTTGTCTGAGTGATGTTGCAAAGGTTTCCTTCGGAATCAATGCCTTGCAACAATACAAGCGTTTGAGGATTGCTGACAATATCAATACTAATGAGAAACGCAAGATCAAAGTCTACCGAACTGGCATTGGGAAGGAAAGAGGATCTATGGTGATGATCTTCCCATACAGGTTCATCCGCACTCATGATCTCCATAATGGACTCATCCGATGGAAAAGTCTGCGAGAGATAGTCTAGAGTGGGGAGAGAGGGTTCTAACCAATAGGGCAGGTGGTAAGGATCTGAAGCCACTAGATGAAGATCATCATAATGGACATCGGAAGCAGATTGAACAACATCATAGAGTGCTTCGTAAGGGCCTAGAGAGGATGACTCAACAACTTCTTTGCCTCTAGGACTGTGGTCGGTCGTGGAAATCATGTTCACAGTTGCCACTTCTGTACTAGGAGGGGTTGAGGGAAACACTCCCATAAGGGTTGAATCCTTCAACATACCTACTCCAATCGATTGATAAGGCAGAGGAGATTGACCTAGCATAGGGATATTATTTGTAGTGGGGGTAGTAACATCTGTTGAACAAAAATAAAGTTGATCGATGGTCGCAATGTTCCCTAAATGAGAGAATTGGAGAGTCCAAAAAATTGTCGAGGTGACAATCGTCATAGCGTAGAACCAGTTTCTCCCCAATAGCAGATTGTAATACAACAAAGCATCGACTAACAACTAATGCAACTTGAGCTGGAGGTTGCCCCCTAGCAGTAGAAGATACAAGAGAACCAGAAGAAGACTCAAGATTTTGAACTGTAGTAACAAGGTTGGAGGGTTGGCCTGGATTAGGAACTATTGATCCTCGAGTCGGTGATGTCAAACTAGAAGTTACTTGAGACGTTGAGAGTGGACAATATCCGGGAGGGGTTGATTCTAAAAGATGGGGTAAAAGAGCCGACACATGCTCCCGATGAGGAAGAGGCGAAGAAGTGATGTTCACAAGGTGCTCCTGAAAATTACGTAAATGATCCATAGTCGGCTGTAGCCTTCTATACATTTCCTCATTCGACGGAGGGTTAAAAAAGGACAGCCTAGAAATCCCAAATTCGGAAATTGCTTGAACCATAGAAGTTCTCCAAAAAGGAGCATTAGGGCCATATTATGTCCCCTTAGTATCATCAGATGGGTGATCACCAACCCAATTTGACGAACCAACATGACCTTCCATTGGAAAATGAAAGGTAGTACCAACCATAGGAGGCTGTTCGACCAAGGGATTATCATATGTAGTGAATTCTTCCCCACTTCCATAGCTAGATTCTCTTCCACGTGAGAATCAACATCGACACCTTGGTCTATGGCTTCCATTGGGATTTCTCCTGCAATAGGAGGAAGGTCAGGTGGCAAGCCTTGAACTCTTCTAGATCGTCTCAAAGGAAACTCGGTTAGATTGCTGGTCACTAAAAACCTAACCTAGGGTTTTAAAAACTAGAAAAACACACAAAACCTCTCCTACACAAGCTAAAGGTCACACACAAACTTAGGTGACAAGAGGGGCTGATAAAATTAGGCTCCTCACTAGGATTGTCAAGTCTTTGCAACTCGCGATATACCACAGGGTCCAATAGTAAAGCGCGACAAGGAGGATTGGGACCGTACCCTTTCTTGAATACCCGATTACCTGGTCGGTACGTGCATAGTAGTCTCCCCGAGTGCTGTTCTCGGTGTATTGCGCTGACAAGACGAACAAAAGGTTTTTCTCAGATGGTTTAGGGAATCCTAGAAGGGTCTCCCGATATAAGCAAGGTACGTGGGAGCTCAAATCCATGTTAGTGTTGTCTAATGAACAACCATTCAAAAGGGGCCTTTTGATATACAATCAAGTACGTGAAGTACCTTTCTATATACCTCAAGGGTACGTGAAAGGTCGTTCGATATACCGACGGTACATGGAAGAACCACACCGTTCTTGGGATGCAGTGAAGGAAATAAAATGACAACTCCTATGTTTTAAGACGTCGGAACACATCTCTATCCTATCACTCAAGTTACTAAAATTTTTGAATTATAGATACCGTTAATTTTATCTTGAACGATTAGGTGAATGCATGAAGTGTGTACAGAAAAGTAAAACCATGCAGCATGATAAGCAAATTTTTCACTTTACCGTTCAAAGTTTTCCCTACTTGCGGGAAGGAGAGAGTGTTTTAATTCTGTTTCAAAACAAAAAATTCCCAAACAGTCCCACTGAACTTATCTTTTAAAAAATGCAAACAAGCAACAAAACTTCTAAACTAATCTTGAAAGTAAGAATGAAGTGAGATCTCTTTTCCTAAAAAGAAAGACACTAGCGCTAAAAGGCACACTAAGCACTTTTTAACATTCTTCAAAAATGAAAAGATCTAACTTATAACTATGATATATTTTTTTGACGAGAAAAGAACATATAAAAGAAAAAGAAGAACATGGATATCTGAAAGCTTGTGAAGCTAATCATGGCTCCGATGATTCGTCTTTAAATACAATTATCTTCAAATCTCAAAAAAATTCTTTGAATCAAAAGCAAAAGGCAGTCTTTCATAAACTCACGAAGAACAAAAACCAAAAACCAAAAAGCAAAGCTTCCTTTTCAGTTTATCAGATAGTAAAAAGAGATCTACCTATATTGACATCCAAGCACCCCTTTTGAACATCAAAACCAAGCATACAAGCAACTAAACAGATGGATGCAACCTAGCTCTTTGAACCAAAGCAAAATAAGCCTTTACCACTTTCAGACTTTGAATTTAATAGTCTAGACCTCAAAAATGAAACAAAAAAAACACACAGAATAGAAAGTAAACTTAACTAAGCTTTGAACTCACAGGGGTGTGAAAACCCTACCTGGAACCGCTTGCAGAAGGTTGGTGACAAAGCGTTACTGCCTGGGAATTGCCTTTCGTCCACTATGATAGAGCAGTGGCACTGCTTAATGTCCATTGAGCAAGCGCGGTGGCATCGCCTAATGTCTTCTCTGAATGCACGGTGACTCCTGTAGATGTCAAAACAAAGTGTGGCGAAATAGAGAAAGTTAAGTGCTGAAATACTGGCATCAAATCATGAAACTAATAGGAAAATTAAGTACAGAAAGCAGATGTGTCTCGAATCTAAACATATCTGGTTATACAGAACCAAAATCTCACTAGAAAAGCTAGTAGATATGATCACTAAAAGGTTGGAGTTTTTGGATTACAGACAAGAGTTTGAAAACCAAGGAAGATCAGATGTGTTGAATGCTCTCCCCAGTATGGTCGCCAGATTTGTTGCTAGAAAACCACACCTCTTGCTGACAAGAGTTGTTTCTCTAGGTCTGAATGGTTCAGATCTAGAACAAATGAGTGGTGACAAATGATGGAAAACTTCCCTAGAGCTTGTAGATATATGGAATGAGTCCTTTGGCTACTTTGTAGTGTGATGTAGTTGTCTCCTATGGTGACGAATCTCCGTGGATGTACCTGCACAAACACATTAAATAAACAAGCAAGATCAAAGGTACTAGAACATAGTCTACAGTTCTATATTAGTGACTAAGGAATCCAATAATAAAATGAATGATTGCAACATAATACATTTTTATAGGAAATGAACCATCTTTTCATTAAAAATGAAGAAGAGAGATTAAAACCATTGCATTAGTGTTGTGATGCTCCTTCACATGCCATGCCTTGTCCTCAAAAGCTCCAACTTGCTCCTTTTATGCTCACCCTAGATTTAGCCAGAACCTCGGTGCAACAACATAAATTTTCGCTCTCTCAACCATGGGGAATGAACTAGGTTTTATAGGCCTTGGGAGGATAGGGATGGTTGAGAAAATGGTGGATGAGGTGGAAGGGAGATCCTACTAGGGGGGATCTCGAGTCCAAGTGGTCCACATGAGTAGGGATGAGGGTGCCACAAAGCCTTCCTTCGAAAAGCTTCATGAATCTTCTCTTTTAAACTCGAGCACCACTTTTCCTCTATGTAGACAGAGCGTTACCAGGGTGGAACCACTCTTTGATAAAAGGGCATAGGTAGTGGCACCGCTTATTGCCAAGAGACAATGGGCATTACTGAAGAAGGTAACTCTTTTTGCATTAAAGACAAAGGTAGTGGTGGACTCAGATATGGAAAATAAGAGTCTGGGCCAATGTCCAACTTCACAGTTTGAGAATTGAGGGCAATTTATGATGTTTTAGGCCTCAAAACATGATGGTAACGAGATTTATGTGTAACAAATAGTTACCATTTGCGCTTAGGATCTACATATATACATGTGTGTGTGTGTGTGTGTTGTGCCGAACCATTAGCTAAGATGCCTACATATTTGTGTGAACTATTGCATTGGATGAATTTGATTATGCAATGTCGCTAACCATTTGACGAGATCTGACTTACAGGGAAATGACCATGTGATATGATGAGACTTGTTCTGAATAAAAAGCTATGGACATATAGATCCTATTGATGATTGAGTGTGAGAAAATTGATCAGAAGCGAAAGCTCCTAGAGCATGACTCTCAACCCAGGAAAAAGGATGACTTCTAGTCGAAAAAGTTGAATGGAAGTCATAATTGTTCAGTAGTAACAACAGACAAATTAGGACCGAATACATCCAGATATATGTGGATACATGACCCACTAGCACAGATGATCTCATGTAGATATTGGCGATTGTGAGCATAATACTCCAACAGATATTGGTCTCTCTACTACTACAAATGTTTGTTTCTTCAATGATCATGGAAAGCAGTTATTTTCGAGTCAGAGTCGTGATAGATGGATCATGGAGAATGAGAGTTACTAAGTTGATTTTTGAGGAGACAGAGGGAGTTAGTCCTTGAGATGAGGATCCTTGATGTACCTAATTGTCACCAGGATGGATGCTCAGCTACAGAGGCAGATGGATGCTCAGATGAAGAGGGAGCAGAACTCTCCAGCACAGAGGGAGGACTCCCTAAACACCCTGAGATGGGGTGGGGAGACTCGTCTGTTGATACTCTCTCATACAAGTACATAAATTAAATCATGTGATTTATTATTATTTTTTACATTTCATGACTAGAATTGGGCAGGACAAAAATGTATGCCCTAATATATTTGATGCCTCTGTTAGCTTATATGTGTGTAGGATGGGACCGTACACTCTCCCTGATCACTCTGAGAAGGAATGGGAGATTAATTTCATGATTATTTCCCTCGTTAAGAGGGAAGGATGATTATACATATACCATGCATTCTCCCGATCACTTTGAAAGAAGTGAGGAGATCTCTTAGACATCCTAAGATGGGATGGACATGCCAACACTTGCATCATGCTTTCTCTCGATCACTCTGAAAGAAGTAAGATCTCTCAAACATCCTGGAAATGATGGGGAGGTTGGCGCACACTAGTACTTCTATATGAAGCGAATATAATCTAATGATGGATGGACTAGGTGAGTTGCATCGGGATTAATGTTCACTCACGGTTAGTGGTGAATGGCCCTGGTGCATCCTTGTGCACAAGGCTCAAGTTGCTAATGGCTCTAGTATGCAGCATCAGGCTAAATGTTCACTCACAGTTAGTTAGTGCTGACAGAGTTCCCATCTAGACAACCATGCACAACGTCGGACTAAATGTTCACTCACAATTAGTGGTGAATGGATCTGGTGTAGTCTTGCTTAGACTCGAGGTGCTGTGTATTAGCTAGTTGTGTGAGGATCCAGATACATACATTCTCACTAAGCAAGAGGCTTGATAGTGATGCATAATACCCCCCTCACTAGGAGAGAAGGTTGATACTACTCCCCGACTGTCTGAGATGGAGTGGGAAGGTTGGATCCATGATTACACACATCGCTAAGAGGGAAGGATGAGTTTTGTATGAACTCTTTGTCCTATGTGAACTCCTGTGAATAGTGATGGTGATCCTGTATGAACACTTGAGTTTTAGGTGAACACTTATGGGCAAGAATTCATGTGGACACATGTGAACTATGACAGTGATTCTGCGTGAACTCCTAAGTTATGGGTGGACACTTGTGGACAGTGATTGTGATTCTGCGTGAACTCTTGAGTCTTGTATACACACCTTTGGATAGTGACGGTGATTCTGTGTGAACTCCCGAGTCCTATGCATGTGTGAACACTTGTGGACAATGATAGTGATTCTATGTGAACTCCTGAGTCCTTGGTGAACACTAGTGTATGGTGATTCTATGTGAACACTTAAGGTTCTGTGTGAACCGATTGAGTTGAGTCGTTACATATGGATTCCCCGATGTATTGGGTCGAGTCATTACATATGGAATCCTTGGTGGATCGAGTTGAGTCATTACATATGGAATCCTCGATGTACTATGTCAAGTTGTTACATATGGACTCCTTGATGGGTTGAGTTGAGTCGTTACATATGGACTCCTCAATGAACTTAGTTGAGTTGTTACATATGGACATATTGTCATATGTGGACTGTGGTTATCGATATGAGTTATGTCTTGACTCGTTATAGGATTGGTGCCCAACAACCTTTACAGTTGGGAAATTTATGGGTTGTAGCCCATACAGACATGATGAAAGTCTCACATAAAGTTATAGCCCTTGTGATCCCTCATATGATTGCAGTTTTTTGTGTATGTTATGAGGTGTTAACCCATGTGGTCATCATGAGGTTGTATCCCATGATGTGGCGATGACTCACTAGTGGCGATAGTCCTAGTGAGTTCTTTGGGTTGCGTTGAAGCACATTGAGTACATACATGTTCCCCGACGAACTAGGTTGAGCTAAAGCATGCCAATTTGGTGTATGTTCCCCGATGAACTGGGTTGAGTTGATGCATGCATGACTTCCGAATGTATTGGGAAAAGATGTGGAGCTAGTGCATGTTCTCCAATGAATTGTATTGAGTTGATGCATAAATATTGATTTGTAGACACTTCTCAATGAACTAAGATTGCGTCAGAAGACCTTCCTTATGATTTAGAGATGTCCAATGTTGTACGAATGATATACATATGTATCCCAGTATGATAGTACTGATGATGCCTCCCTGGATAAGAGGGAGTGTTCTTGTAGTAGCTGCATGAGGCATCACCTCACAAGTCGTCCCAATAAATAAATAATAAATTACATTTTAATATTGCACAAATAACAAGTAAGCCCCAGTCAAAAGTCACCCAACAATCAATATAAATAGGAGGGATGCCTCCTCATTTGAACATAGAAACAAGAATAGTTTGCTCTAGCTAAGAGAGGGTTGGTATTACAACTAGGAGATTGTTTTCTAGGGTTCTCCACTTTGGAGAAGTTTCTCTCTTGTTTTCTTGGGATTTGTGCTACTACTATCTAGATGTACATTGATCTCTACTGGAAAATGTGAGATCAGGGGAGACAAATAACTTTGTCTATGGTTGGGAGATGATTGCTCTAAATGAGCTCCACATTGATTTTGTTTCTGTGCTTTGTTGTTCTTTTAGTGATCTTGGATATATTGTTATCTAATTCTAACATAAAAAACAATAAACTTACCTAGGTGTGGTGTGAATATGTCATTAAGGAGGCGCATGAATGTGGTTGGCGCATTTGTTAGTGAGAATGGCATTAACATCCACTCAAAAAGCCCAAATTTGGTCTTGAACGTTGTCTTCCATGTGTTTGCGTTGTGCATGCATAGTTGATGATACCCGACTATCAAGTCCATCTTAGTGAAGAAGCAAGCCCCTTGTAGGTGGTCCAACAAATCCTCAATTCGAGGAAGGGGATATCGTTTTTTAATAAAGGCTTTATTGAGAGCATGGTAGTTAGTTATGAGGCCTCATTCATAAGTTTTTTTCTTGGGAATAATAAAGGCAAGGGACACACATGACGACGATGAAGGATTGATGTGGTCGGATTCTATAAGTTGGCCAATTTAGCATTCAATTTCAAAAGCTTCTCGATGTGCAAGGCAGTAGGAAGGGGTGTTAGGAAAGGGTGTGCCTAGTATGATATCACAGGGGTAATCCTGTGGGATGTGTGAATACATCAACAAATTTGTTGAGCAAGGGGATCATGTCTCGAGGTGTAGTTGGGGACAAATTATTGGGTTTAACAAGGTGCACTAAGCACAAGGAGACACATTTATTGATACTAACTTGCTTAATTGTTGATTTGCCAGTAGTTGATGTAGTGGGTTGAGTAGAGAATAATTGTTGCTTTGCCAGTAGTTGATGTAGTGGGTGTAGGAGTAGAGGATGTGACAACATAGGTGCGCTCGTCGAGTTGCATATGATATTGGTGGGAGGTGGCATGGAATATAGTGTGTTGGGCCTACTGGTAGGAGAGGCAGAGTAATAAGTTTGTAAAATCTAGAGGGGAGGCATCACATGTGACTGTATCCCGAAATGAACCAATGGGGAAGGTGACCGCACAACACCTAGAGACTGTGAAACGAGGGCCGCCCATTTGTACCCAACCAAGTTGGTATGGGGTTCGATGCAAAGTAGTGGGTGATTGGAGGCGTTGTACCAAGTCCTATGAGACAAGGTTTTTTTGGATGCCATTGTCCATAATGAGGGTGGCCCATTCGTTATTGATCTGGCAATTATGGGTGAAGAGAGGAACAATAGATGTGCCATAATGAGGGTGGCCCATTCGTTTTTGATCTGGCAATTATGGGTGAAGAGAGGAACAATAGATGTGCCTGGTTCATTGGTGGTCATTAAAATGAGGGATGGATCTGCTTCAGTGGGGTTATCAAGGGAAACCACTTCAGGATTTGCAAGGGTTATCAAGGGAAACCACTTCGGGATTTGCAAGGGAGTCAGTTGGAGCAATCTTAACAGACAAAGTTTTGTTGGTGTGTAAATTCTTAAGTGCACGACAGTTGGCAGAAGAGTTGGAATTGGTCTCAGGGAAAGAACACGATGGCGCATTACAGGATGAGGCGGGGAAGGACTGTGGGCCAACTGATGGGAGAGTAGGAGAATTACCGGGAGTGGATGGTTCGACTCGAGCTTGAGGAGAACATAGTCGAGGTACCCCCTTACATTCCACGGCCAAGGCCCAAGAAAAAAACCTTGTCCATTGAAGGACTGCTTAACATATCTAATTCATGACAAATGCTTATTAATAAAACTAAATTGAACTTGACAATCAATACCTCTTCTGGATTGGTGATGTGAAGTTGGATGCGTAGTTTGAAAAATATGTCGATGTATCCCTGGATGGACTGATTGGCAAGTTGTTGAAGTTGCAACCATCCAGCGAGGAGGTTTTGGCGATAGCCCAGTTGGTAGAAGCACGCTCTGAGCCTGGTAGAATCCATCCCATGTCGTCATGTGTGGTGTTGGTGTCTCGACCGGCTTACCTCTGTCCATGACCCAGGAAGAATTCTCTAGCTGAGTGTCCCACCATGTCTATGCAATTGCCTCGAGTTGCAGACCAATGATCTGAAGCTTCATGTTTTCTGTCATCTCAGGACATGTACGAAAATATGTGGAAAGGCTACGAAGCCAATAATCGAGAGTCTCACCGTTCATTTGGCCCGTAAACTTCAGTAATTGGAAGCACGTATCAAGTTGCATGGGTGTTGGAGCTCTATGTTGTTGCAGATAGAGTAACTCCTGGAGAGCCATCGTTGAATCTGGAATTGGAACTGTAGTAGTGGATGCAGAATCCTCTGTAGGCGACTCTCTTTGCGGAGGCATAATTTTCATTCGCCATTGATGCCAATTTGTCACTGGGTGATGTGTTGAGAACCACTGAACTCTAGAGCATACTGAGAAGGCACGTGAGACCCTGAAGAGGGCATGTGGAGAATGGTGAAAGATTATTGTGTTGGAAACCCTGAGGAGGGCGTACTGGAAGTCCTAAGAAGGACGTCTGGCTCTAAAAATATATATTTTTTTGTTGGATGGCCTCTATTCTGAATTCTATGGCTGAGCAGAAGCTGGCTTTGATCCAGCTCTAATACCGATTGATCCGCAATTCTATATGCAGAATAAAAAATGTAGCAAAATAGAAATAGACTAGCACAAAATAATAAAATGCTGTACACCACTTAATACACAGCGAATGAAACAGAAAACCACGAGAATTGAGAAATAAATGCCCATCACTTTTATCTCAGCAAGAAGACACTTGTTTTATCAGACTGGGCGGTTTTGTTTCTACAATAACAAGAGACTTGCTGCTTTTAGTTCTGATTGAGAAGCCATGTTTCACATTTTATTAATTAATTGCCTTACTAAATTAACATGTTAATTATTTATTAGGAAATGCCCTGCTCAATTGCATCGGCAAGGGCAATTTACAGTAGAAATAACTGTACGTCCTCAGTAGAAATAACTGTACGTCCTCATGCTGACTGGTGAAGGAAGATGGTGGAGGAAGATGGGTGATCTCTTTGGTGGTCTATCATTGTTGTGATCATTTTGAAAACAATATTTTGTTAAAGGGATATTGATGACACTCAACTTCGTTTTAGGTAACTATTGATAAACATCCACAATGCTACACCAACTTTGAAAGATTGAACCAACTTTGAAAGATTGAAGCCAATGCAGGACTAATAGATTATTGTCAACAAAGGAGTATTCAAACTTTGACACAACAATCCATCTATTTGGAACAGACATTCTTGCAAACAATCATAACAAAAACATGCTCCAAACATTGGCCGTGCTTATTGCATGATCTATTGCAGATTTCCCCAATGGTTCAGATGCACAACAAGATGATGACTACTAACTACAAAAAGAAACATTGCTTTGTGTGGAGCAGTTTGTAATGCTATATTGCAATTTATGGGTCCAATAAGAAATAGTAAATGGTGCACTTGGAGTGGTCTAGCCCTCCTAAGTTGTCACCCTATGTTGTCCTGTCATTTGATAGATACATTGACCCTCCATTGGACCAATCTCAACAAAATCACATACCAATTCCACCCATAAATTAAAGGAACAATAAACAAATCCCCTAGATGGCTTGGGCATTGACTATTGACATTGGTAACACTAAACATCAAGGCTTGACCTTCATGGCAATGTCTCAACCTACAATCATTCTCTATCTCTTGCACACTTAAATTGCATCTCTCAATCCCTGCACTCCCCCTACCAAATGAAATTACCAATGATAATTACTAATATAATTAGAGTCAAACTTGATAACTCTAATTATATTACATATATCTTTTTTTCCTATGAAAAAGTAATATACATACACATTTAATTTTATTTGCCATAAACTACATAGGTTTCTAATTATTATATGAGTTTTTATTTATTACTTATTCATATTTACTAAAATTTTATAATAACTCTAATTATATTATATATATATATTTTTTTACGAAAAAGTAATGTACACATACATTTTATTTTATTTGCCATAGACTAGAGGGCATAGGTTCCTAATTATTATATGAGTTTTTATTTATTACTTATTCATATTTACTAAAGTTTTACTTTAAATTTAGTCTCTTGTACTTACTTTCAACACAAACTTATAAACTTACATTATCTATATACACAAAAGTTTAGTCTCTTGTACTTACTTTCAACACAAACTTATAAACTTAAGTTTAAGAATTTTTTTAAAGACATATTGAAGTTCTGTTTAGCTTTTCATTTCCCAGCTTTGGGTGTGCTAGTGATATATATATCATATGTATAATGTAAGCATGAGACAGGCGAAAGCTTGCAGATACGATAGCTACTGACCGGGTCAGGGCAATGTAGTGGTCTGAGAAGGAACTTGAAACTTTTCACGCACATAAAGCCCTCGATTTTGAACTGCGCAGTTTTACGAAGCATCAATTCAATGCTAAAATTTAAGAAGAGGAATAATTTTCTGTGGAAAGTAAAATATTCGCTCCTCGTTCGAGTGATGAGTTGTCGTCATAACTCGATGGACTCGGGGTCGAGTTCTTGTTGAGGATACGAAATTCTTTAAGCGAGCAGAAGCAGAAGCTATTCAATCTGATAGTGCTCACGTAGGAAAAAGATTGGGTCGAGCAGAAACCTCAAGCACTATTTAGCGCAGTATTATCCAGGTATGGAATCTCCATTAAGAGTCTTCTTTTAACTTTAACTCCATTTTAAAATCAAGATGCAATGTTACTGCTAACCAAAGAAAATAACTTGTTATGTTATGGCATCAATAATGTTAGGACAAATTGAATTTTGCTGGGATGTTTTGTGCTTAGTATTTTTAGCTTTGGTTTTATGCAATGCCAATTATTGTTTGTTTCATGAAAGGACATGCAATTCTAGTGTGATTTGTTTTAGGGCATGAAGAAAAAATAACCAATCTATCCTATTTACTCGGTTCGAGCATAATTTTGGCGACGAATTCAATGCTGTATGCATGTTCACACACGCTCGGGGTGGTCTACAAGCGGTGCTAGAAGTATCTATCACGCCATTATGTCCAACTTGCCTTGGCCTTTGATCGTAGTCCAAATTGGATCATAATGGCAATCTGGTGTTTGGCTAATTTAAATATAGATTAAGATTAAGATTATATTTATTATTACAATTTCAGTTTGTTCAAAAGTGTGTTTTCACCTAAAACCAGTGTACTAGTACAAGGAAATAGCGAGCCACAGCTGCACTGTCCTTACAGTCTTGCACTTGGAACCCCTCGCCGGTATGAAGGAAAGTAGACTGGGGTAACCTCCCATGGCTAGTCTGGGTTCTCTCTCAAGAACGTAGATAAATAGCGGGAACATTGCTTGTGTGATAGATTGGGACATTGTTTCAAAGTTACGTAGGTCTAGTGGTTAATTTTCCTTGCAATCACCTAATCACTAGATTTTGTGTCAATAGCAGTACAAATTTGCAAATGGTAGGTTTGGTGGTGTTGTAGAGGGAGTCAATAGGTGTTGGTGGAGTGTTAGCTTTCGGGGTTACTCAGAAAGTGTTTACATCATGTTTGGGGCTAAGATTTAGGGTAAATGGTGTATGGTTAGCCCGTGGATGACCCATGCTTGATTTGCACATTGGAGATGGCTTACTCAATGGTTTCTTGACCTTAGTTGGGTGTTTGCAGGACATTCTTCCTTAGGGTGTTGGAGATCTTCATATAGCTTGGTGACATACCTACATGTTGGCCACATGGAGGAGGTTGCTTGCTTGGAGAATGCCTTGCATTGGAGGAGGAAAATTTAGCATTATGGACGAGGGCATTGAGCCTTAAACAGCATGGGGTAGTTTGGATGGTTGCATGGAGGCATGCAGTTGACATGGGGACACCTGGGATGCGACATTGCTCATGTAGGGAAAGTGGACCTAGTGGAGCACGTGGCTTAGGAGGAGAGTAGGAGTCCTTGGAGGCTTGGAGTGTTGGACACCTCGTGGAGCACTCTCTCATTGGAGCCTTTCTTTTGTATGACATCATCTTGGAGCTTGACACGTGTACCCTTAGAGTGTAGCGCTCCACATGTGTGGGCCTACTTGTGGTTTTGTAGGTTGCTTGTAAGGGCTTAGGCTCACATATGTATTTTTGCACCCCCCTTGTCTCTCATATATATATATAGGAGGAGAGAGTCTTTTCATTATTCTCAGTCTGGTTCATTATCTTATGTTAGAGATGTGACTAAGAAGAGTGCACTATTCTTCCTCTCTATTGTGCATCTTCATTTGTACTTTATCTCTCTTGTCTTAGAGTTGTTGGGGTTTCTTGGAGCTTTTGGAGTATCTTGAATACAAGGGTTAGGGTTTTATCCCATAGAGAGTTGGAGGTTAGGATTTTGTGATAAAACCCTAGGTTGTATGTGTCGAAGTGAAGAAGAAGACGATATGTCTTGCCTTGAGGGACATGCATGTGTCATGCTTGTTGGAGCTCCTTGGTGTGATCTAGGGTTTTGGAGAGCTAGAGGATTGCACTAGCTTTGGAATAAGGCTATGGTATGTATATGAAGTTTGAACTTCATTTTTATACATATATATGAAGTTCTCATTGGTCCAATCGTGTCTCTATTACATATTTTGATTTTAACCATCTTTATTTTCATGGTTTGGTAATTTTCAGCACTTTTATGTCTTGCTGATTCAACATAAGTTAAAGTTGAAATTTTTAGGTGGTTTAACATTAATATTGAAGAAGATAGGGCAGATTTGCTGCTGTATTTTAAACTGCCTTAAAGTGAATTTTAGATCTGTTTTTTGCATGATAAGATTGCCCTAGAGGTCTTAAACTCATTCACACACTTAGGTATACTTTTTCTTAAATTCCTTAATGGATTGGGGTTATTAAGAGGTGAAATATTGTTCACTGTTGCTGCTGTTTTATTTATATTTTATAACTGCCTTGAGGCTTAAAATTCAAATGGTTAAGATTCGGGAAATTCCTACGAAAGTGGTGAAATTTTCTGAATTGCATAAATTTCCCTAGTAAAGAATGTTTCTACATCTACATCCTTGGTAAGGTGAGGTGGAGTAGTAGAAGTAGTGTCAAAGGATTTGACTTTAGAGGCATTAGGGGAAATGGGGTCCAAATCGGTATTCCCTCCAACTATTGTTAGGAGTGAATGGCAAGTGGGATTTGGATTCTATCCACCATGGGTAGGTGGTATTAATGCTCAAATTAACATGTGAAATTCAATCCCAAAAGAACAATGCTAGCCCATGAGCAACTAAGAGGGAGGCCATTGTCACCTCACCAACTCTCTTTTTCACTTTAGGCTGGCTCTTCTCCAACACAAGGGGGGTTCCCCTAAATAAGATTGCCAAGACTATGAAAGGAGCTTCATGGTGATATGAAGAGATACCTTAGCAAAACATAGTTGTAGCATAAAAAACAAAACAATGATGGAAAGATCAAGATATTAGTGCGTATACTAATAAGAGCAAATGGAATCAAGGGGCCAATCGAGGAGGACTGATTTCTTGATATGTATTAAGGCAAAATTGACAACAACTAGCATATCAATTAAACCTCAAATGGCTGAAAATTATCACATAGAATTATGAAAGGAAAGAGAAAATGAAGTCAACTTTCAACTTATGTTCAAGAGGATCTTTCATTAGGAGATCTACAAAAGCAAGAATTTAACACTTTCATGCATATTCTATTTCTGTTGAAATACTGAGAGGGGGGTGATCACCAATCACAACATATCATCAATGTGTATGAAAATAACAAGCTGCAAAGTACACAATAATTTTTGACGTGGAAACCCAAGTCCTGGGGGTAAAACCACATAAGCCTTTTTAAAATAGTTTTCCAGAAATAACTGGAAGGAGGCAACAACCCCCTTATTACAATGACTTCAATTTTCCAGCTACAACTAGAAGGAGGCTACAACCCCTTGATTTATAGGCTACAACCTGAAGGAAGCTTCAACTCCCTAGTCTTCCGGCTACAACTGAAAGGAGGTAACTTTCCTTGCCTGGTCCTGCCACCTAGATAAGAAAAAGATTGCGGAACCTGTGGACCTGTCACATACCAAACTCTGAATCTGCTGCTGATAAGCTTTGCACTTTGATCACTACCAAATCATCCCTGTATACCAACAAGTCATTTTACTGCCATACACTGCTCATGTACATCCTTGTACACCTCGTCATACACAATCACTGAACAAATAATCCTTCTCTACTTCCACTGAACATAAGGCATGCATCGTCATGCATCATCATCATAGGTATGCATCATTGTCATAGGGTATGCATCATCATCATCTCAGTGTGCACCGTGTATGCATCATCAACATCAAGTATACATCATAATGCATAGGAGAGCATCATCACACTATGGTATGCATGTACATCATATTGTATAGGAGTGCATCAACTTCATAGAGTGTACATCATTATCACATGCATTATCATCATAAAGTGTATCATATCATAACATAAAGGTATGCAACATCATCATCATAGCCTCCATAATGACTTCATATATATATTCTGTTACCCCCTTTTCATGACAAGGGTGTGACAGAGGTGTCCACAGTTTTTTTTATTTTTTAGAGGCAGGGAACTCCTTTCTGAAGTTGTTACATACCATGTACGTCAGCAGATTTTTGGAGCATTTTTCAGCAGCTGGTTATGGCAGGCAAAAGGAGCATAAAAGGAGCAGTGATGATGCATGAAAGAAAGCACAGAAGTTGAGGGATCTTCACACCAATGGTTTTTATGCTGCAGAGGAGAAAAATCAGTGTAAAACATGACCCATAATCTACTCTAAAACAGGGCAGATTCAAGTGTTGATTTTTATCATTTTCTGTAGAAATGGTTGGGTATCATTGACAATTATTCTGGGCAGTCAAAAGATGATATAGAAGCAATATGTCAATTTTATTTATGCCAAACTCCAAACATTTTCAGGCCAACCCACATGCTTTCCAGATAAAAATTCAGATAATGATGCTGGCACTTCGGCAGATCAGAAATGAATAGTTGGCAAGTGGCTTGGTTCTTTCTGTTTCGATCTCTCAAGATAAGGCTGAATGAAGAACAAGAATTCAAAATGACGGTGAACAGCTTGAAACCTTTGATTACATTTCTGAAGTATCACCTTTGGTAATTTGCAATGATAGTGACCATGGATTCTAGCAGAGGTAATAAATAGATGTTTTGTATGTTCCACGTCCTCAATGCCCATCAGACATATTCGTCAGTCTTTACCCAGAACAATGAGACTGGATCGGAAGGAAATGTTGGTGAAAATTCAAAGGTGGATGCTTTAGATGAAAGACACGATATCATTTAAATCAGAGATGCCGATCCCTTGACCATTTCACATCAAAGGTGCAGCAACAATCAAGGAATTAGAAGGGTTTGCGTTCATCATGATGGTGGAAATCTTCACTCGGCGGTTGACTGAACAGTGCCACGATTACCTTGTGGCAGCAAATCACTCTCTATTGCAGAGTTTATAAATTCATGTATAAATTTTTATTCAGAACGCCAAGGCATTGACGCAGGTAGAGAAACTTGCAGGTGGCATTTCCCAATTGACAGACAGTTCATTGAAGAAATTGATATCCCGACTCTGTAGAAACTGACAGCCGAGTGCATAGAATTTTGATCAAGACCCACGTTTTTGTTTGTCCCTGACATTCGAATCTTTGTTGACAGCCAGGTCTTGGAGCTTGAATCCATGGGTTACTTCGCAGTAAAGTGCTGAGCAGTGTTTCAGAGGTATCTCTGTGGCCACGCGGATTTTTTGTCCACCCACAATTTCGTTGACAGCCGCGGTATCATTGGGGTATCTTCACGTGAATTTGTGGAGCAGGCTTTGAACCATGTTATCCGGTAGGTAATCGCAGAAGAGAAACTCACGATTTTTTGCTGGAACCCGTATCAGTCTTTTATGTTAGCAGCCGATTAATTGATGCACCGTGTTATCACCAACCTTGTAGCTGCCTGTGCAAGATGGATCCAGGATGGATGGTAGAGGGACAAGCAATTAAGGAGATGGAACCTAGACTGCCTAGACTCCCAAAGAGATGGTTGTCACACCAATCAAGGCAGTCTTCGCTTTATGTTGTCAGAGTCCAAGACAACAATGGGGGAGACCCAGATCTGCTCCCGATAGGAGAGATTAGACCTAGACACTAGATCAAATCAAAATAAACTTTGAGGTACGTAAGGTGTAAGGTGTTTAGAAACTCTAGATCTACAGTAGGATTCAGTAGATGGATTAGGACTTTAGCAGTATATTGGCTGATCCAAAACAGTAATAGGATGACCTTTTGGGGGGAAATAGTTAGATCTAGGGTTTTGGTACTAGCAACCAAAGAAGATGATCTCTTCCTTGGGAGGCGTAACCGAGGCAGGATGGGTAGGAAAATAGTCGGGACTATCTAGTACCTGGCTAACAGACTCAATGAAGAAGGTGAACAGGTGTGATTGTCTGAGTCATCAAGGAACAACCAATTTGAAGGGGAAGAGGTCAATTCAGGGCTAGCGCTAAGGATGGGAGATCAGTGCCTTTCGTGCATTGGGCAATGGAGTCAGTATACACCCAGCGTTGAGGTGAACCCACCTAGGGTAGACCCTGATCTATGGACCCAAGTAAGTGTTTTGGTCCGGATGGCTCAGTTAAGGAAGGAATTCAGTAATTTGACCAGCGTTGCAGTAGATTCAGTGAGGGGGAGGCCCGATCTATGAAACCCATTAGTGGTTTGGCCAAAGATCTGACGGTTCCAGGATTTAGAATGTTTTAGGGGTTTTTTAGTATTTTAAGGATTTTCAGAAAAATGGAAGGAAAGCAGGTACAATGGATTGAGATCTGCTAAAGAAAAGAGAATTACCTGTTAGATCGTACCTGGAAATGCTTGTAGATGCCTTAACAGCGATGATCCTTGCTATCCCAATCAATTCTGGAAGATCCACGTGATTTCTATGACGGATTTAAGCCCTAAGCCACCAATGCGCCCCCTACCTTGCATGAGCAAACGTCAACAATATCAGATTTGCTAAGACAAGATAAAGAAACCAAATGCTATAGGAAAGTAAAAAGACGTAATCATAGATCACAATGACCCTAATGAAAACCCCCTGATCCAAGACGAAGATAACCGAACGAGTTGAGGTTCCCTGCAAAAACGCTCCAACCAAAACGCCCTCCTATAGACAAAACAATGATAGCAGAAAAAATATAGATCTCACATGAATTTCCACAATGCTAGGAAGCAGAAGACTATCCAATCACCATTTGAGAACATCAGATCCAAAGCAGATCCAGAAAATATCCACGAAAAAATCTTTCTATTATAGAGCCAAGAGCCAAAGACCCCTTACAAATGAGAAGCTCTCTCATTTAAATAGAAATGAGAGAACCACAATCATAACCGAATCCTAACCACTTTCAAAACGAGTGGCTAAGATTAAAAGATAAAATATTTTAATCAATGGTTGAGATGAGTTCAACATACAATACATGGATTAATATAACCATAAAGTACCAAAGTGGACTAAAACACCCAACAAGAGGGTACCCCACTCAACAAGAAATAAATGAAGCACATGGTGGGTCCATGGAGTGTTAACTAACTCCCTATGGGTGCCCCATGGCACAATAAAATAATATAGTATTTTAATTCTTTGACTTTGTGCCTCCTTGAGGAAATCGTGAGCCTCCCAAAAGCTCCAGAAAATAATATAAAAATGCCCAAAAAATAGGTGTGGGCCCAATCAGGTGCTGCAACTGCTGGAGAAGGTGCGGAGGACATCACTCTCATCATCATGACTCATCCCATGTCATTTCCTTGCCTCGGTAGCCCAAATCGATTTCTTCAATAGCCATTTAATCATTTATTAATCTGCCTCGGGAAATGTGAACCTGCCAAAACAACCTCCTAGGGTGCCTGTGTTGTCAAACTGAGCCTAGCAAGCTCTCTGGGATGGGGGTACTATGGTACAATCAAGTGGCTGCACCCCCTATGCCCATACAACGCCCTAGGAGATCTAAATAAAACATATCCCTGCTCAGACACATCATCTTGTGAAGCAAAACTGCATCAGAAAGGAAAAATGAGCCTGATCATCTCTGCAAGTGCCCGAAACTGAAAATAAACTCTCATTAGACTCAGAGAGTCCAAATCCATCTAGGGTGTATACTCATACCCTTTCCAGGTCTCTCCCTGATCATCAACAACATCCAATAGACAATATAATAAATGACCAGATACCAATAATATAACTTAGACTGTCATCCATCTGCATTTGCTGCAAGTGCTATAAGGCTAAGACATGCTCTACAAATCATTTAAGCAACAATCACAACAAGTTACAGTCATTTCACTGGCGGTACATCAACCAAATACATATATAGGGCTTTATTTATTATTACTCAGACTAAACTTTCAGGACTATACTCACTTCATAGTTGTAGTCAATTTGCTAGTGAAGGGTGAAGGATGAAATTTACATGGCTAGGGCAAAGGATGGCTTCCTACTTAACATCATGACACTTTGGACATGGCAGGGAAATACTTGCTATAACCACCCGTCGGACAAACAACAACACAAGGAATGGCGGCGCCTCACAAATGGTTGAGTTGTTCAGAGAGTGCCTATTCAACTTAGGCATCATGTCTACATCAGGTTTGATCCAAGTTCATTAGGATCATCAATTTTATTTCCATGGCCTTTTTGGCCTATATGACCCTTTTGGGACTTCACCAGTGCTTAAAAGCACAACTAATTGCAGCTTTCATCCATGACATATTTATATTTATAAGGTCAGTGATATTTGGATATAGCATATTTTTAAGCATTGCTTTTTTGGACCTTTTCTTATACCCTTCAAGGGGTATTTTAGCATTTCATTGCTCTTTCCCTTTTTCACATATGTTAAGAAACACAGTTTTAGCATTTTCTTTTTCCATGGGTGCATATATAACATATCCAATACAGGTAGTACATGAGCTTTCAGTTTTAGCCAACAACATCTCAAGTGACCAGGGGGAGTTCTGCACAGTGCCAAACATCGGGACAACCAACCAGAATGATTTAGGCATACAATCCAACTCAACAAAGGAAAGTTCTGTCACCAACTCAGAGCCGAGACACAATATAAACAGGGAGGCTTGTCCAACAAAGGTACTAGCTGGGAGAGGTCCTTTACGCCACAAGTTAAGTAGTAAGTCGGGTTAATAGCAAAACTGGAAGGTAGTGGATGGGTGGAGATAGTGAATGATGAAACCAACACTAGCAAACCAAAACAATGGTGGTAATGACTACCTCTATTCTCCCTAAGGAGGATAAAACCAATGAGTATAGGTCAGGAACTTCCAAGTCTAAGTAGGGACATCAATACATAATACAATATACATCCAAGTCCATATAATTATGACGGCCAGATCATGACACCACATGTTAATACATGTCACAAAGATGAGTATAAGAGCAATGATAACCACAACACAATATAAAAACCTGAGTCATAATCATGCATATAATCCATCTGAAACATCATCTGTCTAATGAGAAAGCACTGATATAAATCTGGGCATCAATAACTGCTTTGTAATGACTAAATGGCTACATCGGTCCTCAAATCTGAGTGTCCTGAGACTCAGTCCTGGCATGGGAGAGTACAATAGTCCACAAATACAATAATGATCTATTAAAACTGCTCATCTCAGCATCTCATATGTAAGAGATCTGGCTGAAAAATGTACTGTGTCTGAAAAATAGAATATGGTAGCCTGGCTACTATATATGTGTGATAACACACCGTCAGTTTGTTTTCTTTCTTCTTAGTCGGCAATTGCTGGAGGTTCCTGTTTGAAGACCAATTGATTTGTTTTGAGCAACTGAGTGAACTCAATTTCACGCTGATTTGTACCCGCTCGGGGGTATCTACCATGCTACGTGGAGCTTTTTGCATCATTGTTGTTGCCCGCCCGGATCAGGCTTTTCACAACAATGCATACTTGGTAGTAGCATCGAATTAAGTCATCCCCATAATTGGTGTCCTATGTTAAGCGTTAGAGCTTGGTGTTCTTTAGCAAGGCATTTTACATCAGCGGTGGTTGGCTCGGGTTCTCTATCTCGGGTTAGGATCAATTTCTTGGGCATCTATTGGTGATGTGGCACCCAATGAAAGCCATGTCTCTGCTGTTTTACAATCAGGAGTTATCTTCATGTGGAGTTTTAACGTAGCGTCTTTCTTTTGCAGTTACGGCTGAGTGCTTGGAGTTCATCTTTTCTCTCCATTGTGGCATCCTTACACTCATTTGTGAAGCAGCTAGACAACCCATGTATCACCTATGTGGCAGCGTATGGTTACATTGGATTTTAAAGTTTAGTCAAAGTGGGAGTTTATTCAAAGTGGGTGTCCATCTAACTAAATTTTTTCTCCTTTGACATGTAGGGGCTAGCCATTGTAGGAGTTACATTAATTAAATAAAGTTGGGTCAAGTAGTCTTTTAGGGAGAAAAAGTGGATCTTTGATTCACTTTTATTTTTATTATTTTATGTGAGCCTTTTTGGGCTTTAAAGAGATGAGTCTCTTTCTTTGTAAAGATGGAAAAAACTAGGAGGATTTTTCCCCAGGATTAATAGAAAAATATCTTCTTGGGTTTTTATGGTTGTTCAGTCGAGTACCCTCTATGATGTGTGGCAAAAACCTGTGTGAATGAGCGTTTGTTGCTGGATAATTTCTTTCTTTTATGTTTGTGTTGAAGACCATAAACAAATGCTACCATCCTATTGGAAGGTGGAAATCCTAGCAGCTTCTTTCCTTTCCCCTTTGTGAGCATGCATGCATGGGTTTGATGTTTACATTGAATCAAGTTTGATTGTGTAGTATCTCCCTTGTTTGCATAGCACATCTTCTGCGGTTAGGAGGAAGAAGACCTAATTGCTGCCTCATTGACACAAGGCCCTCGTGGGTTCTCCTTTGACCCCATTTTTCCCTTTAGGTATATCGATACTGGTCCATTAATGGGGTTTGATCCTTCCCTCCTTCCGCTAACCATTCAAATACTCCTATGCTACAACCATTTCACTAAGGTAGCCTCTTCCAATCACCCGGTTCGCCATTGTTTTCTGCCTTAGCGATCTTAACACCAGGGACGCCCCCGTTGAGTTGGAGAAGAGCCAACTTGAAGTGAGGAAGAGAGGAGCGTGGTGACAGTGGATGCACTTTTTGTAGTTGCCATCTAGCCGGTGTGCCTAATTTTGGGCTTTGACACACGCACGCTGGTCAGGAGCGGCAACATATACCAATATAGAGGCTCATATACTAAGATCAAATATGAACTCTATCCATGAGAGACATGTGCCATCACAAGAGAAACCCAGAAGAATGAACCATACCTTTCTGAAGATCACAAGATGAATAAACAATAGACAAACCAAAAGAAACTCTAGATCCTGTCATCACATAGCCCTCGTTACAACCTTTCTAACGAGACAAGAATTTTGTAATTTCGATTCCGTATGAGAAAGTTATGCCAATTTTAGTGAAAATGCCCAAAAATTTCTCTTTCACAAAATTTCGCACTTTTTCTCAAAGAGTTGCGAAATTCCTGAGAGAATTGATGATAAACAAATGAAATGTTTGATATTCTATTTATATAGGTTGTAGAGGAAAGTTATTACCTTGGGCCGACATGCAATTCAAAATTACAAATAATAAAATTCTCTTTTGTTTGGTTGGCTCACCCAAAATGGTGGGGTACACCAACTTCAAAAATTCATTTCTCTTCAACCCTAAGGAGTTAGAAGATGCTCCACATATCAACAGAAATGGCTTGATGAGGACTATCTCCCTATGATGGGTTTATTTGCAAATTCTTGGTCTAATACTCTTAAATTCTTCAATTTGTACAGGACATGAAGACTCCACACATAAAGGTGCCAAAGACCATTTTACCTGATGCATAAGTTCCAAGGTCAAAGGCTTTAATGGACATCATCAAAGGCATGAGGGATTCAATGGTCTTCACATACACATACTTAACATCATTAAGGAGGAGGTCTTCACCATATACTCATCATATCAAGGGTACCAAGGTGTGGGGGTGCCTAGACTTCCATTAGGGTACCATGACCTCATTAAAAACGCAAATGACCACATAATGGGTCATTTGGACTCTTTGAAGTTCTACACTTCTTCAACCCACCAAAGACTCTTTCTAGGGTACTAGGGCATAGGTTGTGGTACTGGGGAATCCAAAGAAACAAGTGGGGAACCATAGAAACAACTTAGGGGAACTTAAACGCTTTAAAGGGTGTATAGGGCTTTTGGCATTGTCCCAAGGGATCCAAGGGCTTTCAGATTTGGGCTTGGACAAGGTCAAAAGGTCTCCTTTGACATTGACGAACTTCTAACCTTGAAGGGCTCCTCAAGGGGCACCAAGACACACCGACACACACCTGTTGGCATCAATGACAATTTAGTCAACAATCTCCCCCTTTGTCATTGATGACAACTTCAAAGCTCCCCCTTAGAAAGAGCTTCCTTTGTTCACAAATCTCCCCCTTTGAGCAGCCTTCCTTTATCTTCCTTTTCAACTTTTTCTCCCCCTTTGGCATCAATGGAAAAGGGTACTCCCTGTAGTATTACTGCTCCCCCTGTCATGCTGATGTGTTGTTGAAGATGGATCAATTCAATTAGGAGATAGTATGACTCCCAATTTTTCTCAGAGATACTCAAAAGTCTCTCTTGGGAGAGGCTTCATAAAGATGTTTGCAAATCTGTTCTTTTGTCCCAATATATTTTAACTTGATATTCTTTTCTGTGACTCATTCCCGAAGAAAGTGAAACTTGATAGGAATGTGCTTGGTCTTGGAGTGTGTTATCACCAACCTTGTAGCTGCCTATGCAAGATGGATCCAGGATGGATGGTCTAGGGACAAGCAACTAAGGAGATGGAACCCAGACTGCCTAGACTCCCAAAGAGATGGTTGTCACACCAATCAAGGCAGTCTTCGCTTTATGTTGTCCGAGTCCAAGACAACAATGGGGGAGACCCAGATCTGTCCCTGATAGGAGAGATCCGACTTAGACACCAGATCAGATCAAAATAAACTTTGAGGTACGTAAGGTGTAAGGTGTTTAGAAACTCTAGATCTACAGTAAGATTTAGTAGATGGATCAGGACTTCAACAGTATATTGGCTGATCCAAAACAGTAATAGGATGACCTTTTGGGGGGGAATAGTTAGATTTAGGGTTTTGGTACTAGCAACCAAAGAAGATGATCTTTGCCTTGGGAAGCATAACTGAGGCAGGATGGGCAGGAAAATAGTCGGAACTATCTAGTACCTTGCTGACAGACTTAATGAAGAAGGTGAACAGGTGTGGTTGTCTGAGTCATTAAGGAACAACCAATTTGAAGGGGAAGAGGTCAATTCAGGGCTAGCGCTAAGGATGGGAGATCAGTGCCTTTCGTGCATTGGGCAATTGAATCAGTATACACCCAGCGTTGAGGTGAACCCACCTAGGGTAGACCCAGGTAAGTGTTTAGGTCCGGATGGCTCAGTTAAGGCAGGAATTCAGTCAAGGAAGGCTAGCGTTAGGCTTGGATGAGACAGATTTGTTGATCTGAGGCCACCAGCAGACAACCAGCTCAGCGTTGAGGAAGTAATGGGATCAGGAGGGCCTGATCCACACATTCGGTTCAGAGAAATTTAGGAAAAGTCAGATCCCGGAAAAGTCAAAGTTGATGAATGAGGTTGAGATGATGGAAAAATTGATTTCTTCAGATCTAGGGCAAGCAGGCTAGATTTAGCTCAGCGTTAGGGATGTTCTGGAGTGCTCAGGACCTGATCTATCGGCCTAGCCCGTCAGATTTCAAAAACAGTAAACTCTGGAAAGGTCCAGTTTTTTAGTGATGGCGCTAGGGTTGTTTTCAGTTTAAAATTTAGATCTAGGTCACACTGTCATGAATCTGGACAGCGTTGGGGGTGATTTGGAAGGTGTGAGACTCGATCTATTAGTCTATGAAGTCAGAAATCAGAAAAAATCAAAACCCTAGCGGGTCAAATTTTCAATGGGGGCGCTATGCAGTTTTCAGACAATATTTCAGATCTAGGTCAAACCAGCAGGAATTTGACCAGCGTTGCAGTAGATTGAGTGAGGGGGAGGCCCAATCTATGAAACCCAATAGTGGTTTGGCCAAAGATCGGACGGTTCCCGAATTTAGTATTTTTTAGGGGTTTTCTAGTATTTTAAGGATTTTCAGAAAAATGGAAGGAAAGCAGGTACAATGGATTGAGATCTGCTAAAGAGAAGAGAATTCCCTGTTAGATCGTACCTGGAAATGCTTGTAGATGCCTTAACAACGACGATCCTTGTTATCCCGATCAATTCTAGAAGATCCACATGATTTCTATGACGGATGTAAGCCCCAAGCCACCAATGCGTCCCCTACCCTGCATGAGCAAACGTCAACAATATTAGATTTGCTAAGACAAGATAAAGAAACCAAATGCTATAGGAAAGTAAAAAGAAGTAATCACAGATCACAATGACACTAATGAAAACCCCCTGATCCAAGACGAAGATAACTGAACGAGTTGAGGTCCCCTTGCAAAAATGCTCCAAACAAAACGACCTCCTGTAGACAAACAATGATAGTAGAAAAAAAATAGATCTCACATTATTTTCCACAATGCTAGGAAGCAGAAGACTATCCAATCACCATTTGGGAAGATCAGATGCAAAGCAGATCCATAAAATATCCACGGAAAAATCTTTCTATTATTCAGATCCAAGAGCCAAAAACCCTTTACAAATGAGAAGCTCTCTCTTTTAAATAGAAATGAGAGAACCACAATCATAACCGAATCCTAACCACTTTCAAAACGAGTGGCTAAGATTAAAAGATAAAATATTCTAATCAATGGTTGAGATGAGCTCAACATACAATACATGGATCAATATACCCATAAAGTACCAAAGTGGACTAAAACACCCAACAAGAGGGTACCCCACTCAACAAGAAATAAATAAAGCACATGGTGGGTCCATTAAGTGTTAACTAACTCCCTATGGGTGCCCCATGGCACAATAAAATAATATAGTATTTTAATTCTTTGACTTTGTGCCTCCTTGAGGAAATCGTGAGCCTCCCAAAAGCTCCAGAAAATAATATAAAAATGCCCAAAAAATAGGTGTGGGCCCAATCAGGTGTTGCAACTGCTGGAGAAGGTGCGGAGGACATCACTCTCATCATCATGACTCATCCCATGTCATTTCCTTGCCTCAGTAGCCCAAATCGATTTCTTCAATAGCCATTTAATCATTTATTAATCTGCCTCGAGAAATGTGAACTTGCCAAAACAGCCTCCTAGGGTGCCTGCGTTGTCAAATTGAGCCCACCAAGCTCTTTGGGATGGGGGTACTATGGTACAATCAAGTGGCTGCACCCCCTATGCCCATACAACACCCTAGGAGATCCAAATAAAACATCTCCCTGCTCAAACACATCATCCTATGAAGCAAAACTGCATCAGAAAGGAAAAATGAGCCTGATCATCTCTGTAAGTGCTCGAAACTCTAAATAAACTGTCTCATTAGACTCAGAGAGTCCAAATCCATCTAGGGTGTATACTCATACCCTTTCTAGGTCTCTCCTTGATCATCAACAACATCCAATAGACAATATAATCACCTGTAAATGACCATATACCAATAATATAACTCAGACTATCATCCATCTGCTGAAAGTGCTATAAGGCTAAGACATGCTCTACAAATCATTTAAGCAACAATCACAACAAGTAGCAGTCATTTCACTGGAGGTACATCAACCAAATACATATATAGGGCTTTATTTATTATTACTGAGACTAGACTTTCAGGACTATACTCACTTCATAGTTGTAGCCAATTTGCTAGTGAAGGGTGAAGGATGAAATTTACTCGGCTAGGGCAAATGATGAATTCCTACTTAACATCGTGACACTTTGGACATGCCATGGAAATACTCGCTATAACCACTCGTCGGACAAACAACAACACAAGGAATGGCAGTGCCTCACAAATGGTTGAGTTGTTTAGAGAGTGCGTATTCAACTTAGGCATCATGTCTACATCAAGTTTGATCCAAGTTCATTAGGATCATCAATTTTATTTCCATGGCCTTTTTGGTCTATATGACCCTTTTGGGACTTCACTAGTGCTTAAAAGCACAGCTAATCGCAGCTTTCATCTGGGACATATTTATATTTATAAGGTTAACAATATTTGGATATAGCATATTTTTAACCATTGCATTTTTGGACCTTTTCTTATACCCTTCAAGGGGTATTTTAGCATTTCATTGCTCTTGCCCTTTTTCATATATGTTAAGAAACACAACTTTAGCATTTTCTTTTTCCATGGGCGCATATATAACATTTCCAATACAGGTAGTACACGAGCTTTCAGTTTTAGCCAACAACATCTCAAGTGACCAGGGGGAGTTCTGCATAGTGCCAAACATCGGGACAACCGACCATAATGATTTAGGCATATAATCCAACTCACCAAAGGCAAGTTCTATCACCAACTCAGAGCCGAGACACAATATAAACAGGGAGGCTTGTCCAACAAAGGTTCTAGCGGGGAAAGGTCCTCTATGCCACAAGTTAAGTAGTAAGTCGGGTTAATAGCAAAACTGGAAGGTAGTGGATGGGTGGAGACAGTGAATGATGAAACCAACACTAGCAAACCAAAACAATGGTGGTAATGACAACCTCTATTCTCCCTAAGGAGGGTAAAACCAATGAGTATATATCAAGAACTTCCAAGTCGAAGTAGGGACATCAATACATAATACAATATACATCCAAGTCCATATAATTATGACGGCCAGATCATGACACCGCATGTTAATACATGTCACAAAGATGAGTATAAGAGCACTGATAACCACAACATAATATAAAAATCTGAGTCATAATCATGCATATAATCCATCTGAAGCATCATCTATCCAATGAGAAAGCACTGATATAAATCTGGGCATCAATAATTGCTCTGTAATGACTATATTGCTACATCGGTCCTCAAATTTGAGTGTCCCGAGACTCAGTCCTGACATGGGAGAGTACAATAGTCCACAAATACAATAATGATCCGTCAAAACTGCTCATCTTAGCATCTCATATGTAAGAGATCTGGCTGAAAAATGTACTGTGTCTGAAAAATAGAATATGGTAGCCTGGCTACTATATATGTGATAACACACCATCAATTTGTTTTCTTTCTTCTTAGTCGCCTATTACTGGAGGTTCCAGTTTGAAGACTGAATGATTTGTTCTGAGCAACTGAGTGAACTCAATTTCACGCTGATTTGTACCCGCTCGAGGGTATCTACCATGCTACGTGGAGCTTTTTGCTTCATTGTTGTCGCCCGCCTAGATCAGGCTCTTCACAACAATGCATAGTTGGTAGCAGCATCAAATTAAATCATCCCCATGATTGGTGTCCTGTGTTCAGCGTTAGAGCTTGGTGTTCTTTAGCAAGGCATTTTACATCAACGGTGGTTGGCTTGGGTTCTCAATCTCGGGTTAGGATCAATTTCTTGGGCATCTATTGGTGATGTGGCGGCCAATGAAAGCCATCTCTCTGCTGTTTTACAATCAGGAGTTATCTTCACGTAGAGTTTCAAGGCAATGTCTTTCTTTTGTAGTTACAACTGAGTGCTTGGAGTTCATCTTTTCTCCCCATCGTGGCATCCTTACACTCATTTGTGAAGCAGCTAGACAACCCATGTATCACCTATGTGGCAGCGTATGGTTACGTTGGCTTTTAAAGTTTAGTCAAAGTGGGTGTCCATCTAAATAGACTTTTTCTCCTTTGACATGTAGGGGTTAGCCATTGTAGGAGTTACATTAATTAAATAAATTTGGGTCAAGTAGTATTTTAGGGAGAAAAAGTGGATCTTTGATTCACTTTTATTTTTATTATTTTATGTGAGCCTTTTTGGCCTTTAAAGAGATGAGTCTCTTTCTTTGTAAAGATAAAAAAACTAGGAGGATTTTTCCCCAGGATTAATAGAAAAATATCTTCTTGGGTTTTTATAGTTGTTCAGTCGAGTGCCCTCTATGATGTGTGGCAGAAACCTGTGTGAATGAGCGTTTGTTGTTGGATAATTTCTTTCTTTATGTTTGCGTTGAAGACCATAAACATATGCTACCATCCTATTGGAAGGTGGAAATCCTAGCAGCTGCTTTCCTTTCCCCTTTGTGAGCGTGCATGCATGGGTTTGATGTTTACACTGAATCAAGTTTGATTGTGTAGTATCTCCCTTGTTTGCATAGCGCATCTTCTGCGGTTAGGAGAAAGAAGATCTAGTAGCTGCCCCATTGACACAAGGCCCTCGTGGGTTCTCCTTTGACTCCATTTTTCCTTTTAGGTATACCGACACTGGTCCATTAGTGGGGTTTGATCCTTCCCTCCTTCCGTCAACCGTTCAAATACTCCTATGCTACAACCATTTCGCTAAGGCAGCCTCTTCCAATCACCTGGTTCGCCATTGTTTTCTGCCTTAGTTATCTTAATACCAGGGACGCCCCCCTTGAGTTGGAGAAGAGCCAACCTGAAGTGAGGAAGAGAGGAGCGTGGTGACAGTGGATGCACTTTTCGTAGTTGCCATCGGGCCGGTGTGCCTAATTTTGGGCTTTGACACATGCACGCCGGTCAAGAGCGGCAACATGTACCAATATAGAGGCTCACATACTAAGATCAAATATGAACTCTATCCATGAGAGACATGTGCCACCACAAGAGAAACCTAGAAGAATGAACCATACCTTTCCGAAGATCACAAGATGAATAAACAATAGACAAATCAAAAGAAACTCTAGATCCTGTCATCACATAGCCCTCGTTACAAGCTTTCTAACGAGACAAGAATTTTGTAATTCCGATTCCGTATGAGAAAGTTATGCCAATTTTAATGAAAATGCCCAAAAGTTTCTCTTTCACAAAATTTCGCACTTTTCTCAAAGAGTTGCGAAATTCCTGAGAGAATTGATGATAAACAAATGAAATGTTTGATATTCTATTTATATAGGTTGTAGAGGAAAGTTATTACCTTGGGCTGACATGCGATTCAAAATTACAAATAATAAAATTCTCTTTTGTTTGGTTGGCTCACCCAAAAAGTGGGGTACACCAACTTCAAAAATTCATATTTCTTCAACCCTAAGGAGTTAGAAGATGTTCCACATATCAACGGAAATGGCTTGATGAGGACTATCTCCCTGTGATGGGTTTATTTGCAAATTTTTGGTCTAATACCCTTAAATTCTTCAATTTGTACAGGACATGAAGACTCCACACATAAAGGTGCCAAAGACCATTTTACCTTATGCATAAATTCCAAGGTCAAAGGCTTTAATGGACATCATCAAAGGAATGAGGGATTCAATGGTCTTCACATACACATACTTAACATCATCAAGGAGGAGGTCTTCACCATATATTCATCATATCAAGGGTACCAAGGTGTGGGGGTGCCTAGACTTCTCCTAGGGTACCATGACCTCATTAAAAATGCAAATGACCACATAATGGGTCATTTGGACTCTTTGAAGTTCTACACTTCTTCAACCCACCAAAGACTCTTTCTAGGGTACTAGGGCATAGGTTGTGGTACTGGGGAATCCAAATAAACAAGTGGGGAACCATAGAAACAATTTAGGGGAACTTAAACGCTTTAAAGGGTGTATAGGGCTTTTGGCATTGTCTCAAGGGATCCAAGGGCTTCAAATTTGGGCTTGGACAAGGTCAAAAGGTCTCCTTTGACATTGATGAACTTCTAACCTTGAAGGGCTCCTCAAGGGGCACCAAGACACACCGACACACACCTGTTGGCATCAATGACAATTTAGTCAACAATCTCCCCCTTTGTCATTGATGACAACTTCAAAGCTCCCCCTTAGAAAGAGCTTCCTTTGTTCACAAATCTCCCCCTTTGAGCAGCCTTCCTTTATCGTCCTTTTCAACTTTTCTCCCCCTTTGGCATCAATGGAAAAGGGTACTCCCTGTAGTATTACTGCTTCCCCTGTCATGCTGATGTGTTGTTGTGGCTCAAGAATTTTAGTTACATGCTTAAATAAGATTATTTTTGCATGATCTTTCATTTTTGTTGCTTTATACATCTATATCCAGATCTCACGAGGTGTTGTGCAGGCTTGTGTTGTCTAATTGCAGGTTCCTGATTGGATGAAGGTGTGGATCAAGATTGACGCCATTCCTGATCCAACAAGTTCAAGACTCTGTCTCTCAGCGCTCCACAAAAGGGCCTCCTTTCAGCTTGCTCCATTCAAGCAACGAGCTGACCTTCTCTCCTCTTCTTCTCATTTAAAAAAAAATTCAATCTTTCGGTTACCTGTCTCTCCCTCTTATGATCAGATTTAGTTCTAGGAATTGAATATATATTATTAGATCTATTTCATAAGAGTCTTGCTTCCTAGATCTGCAATTTCATAAAGAATATCATTTCATAAAGATAGATCTAGGTGTAGGAATTGCCTTTTTTGCAAGTAGCTAAGTCATAGATCTAAAACTTGCTCATAAGGTAGTTTCTTTTTCGTCTTTTGCTGTACGTTAAAATTTCATATTCTGCAATAAAAGTGCACATCTTATTGGCTGCCCAAAAGGCAAGCCAAGATCCCAAGGAAAGCCTGCTTTCCTTGGTTCCTTTTTACCCCTTTTAACTAGTTTTGATTTAGTTTTTTTTGGTTAAAAGTAAGCTAACCCAAAGGTACTTTCAAAGTGCTTTTGGGCATATTTGGTTCTGATATGCTTGCTTGTTTTTAGCAGGTTTGATAGAAAAGAAAGGAAGCTGCTGTTCGAAAGTGTCCTCAGGAGCATTCAAATCCCCCTAGGGGTCTCCCATTTGACTAAAATCTTTAATTTTCGCACTTTATTAGCTCTTGATTTCACTCTGTATAGGGATCAAGAGGCATTATATCAGTTCTCTGATATTGTAATCGCTGTTAATAAAAATAATTTTTGAATAGGCTCTTTCGAGCCCATTCCCCATCCCCCCTGGGGGGATTTGCGTCGGTGTCTTTTTTTTACCTTTTTGTTCATCCCTTTTCAAACTAGCGTAGCTCTAATCTGCAGGGTAGTATACTTTAATTCATTATCAATTTCATCTTCCATATTTGATATTTCAAAGTAATCTTAATACTTACCCCACGACTTCTCGATTGACCCGAAAGGGGAAAGAGATTCGTGGTAGGACTAATTAGAAAACCAGAATTGTGTATCTGTGTTTTCCTTTTCATCATTTATTTTTCAGCTATTATAAAATTAACCCCTCCTTGATTCCCCGATTCAGATCCACTTGGATCGAAAGAGGTTCCTAGAGGGTTTTCTTTTTAACAAGAACACCCAGTTTAAAATTTACTAAAATTGACAAGACTCCGGTGTGTATGCTCTGCACTTGGCTGCGGTTCGTCCGATCAGTCAAGCTGTATCAAAAGCACTTGAGTGACTAGAATAATTAGGACTCACTCTCCCAAATTTACAAACCATCAGGTGAAAATCCAACACCTAGATCAAACCTTTACGGTGGCAAAATACCCAAAGGAAGCGGGAACTTTTGAAAAGTGACCTCGGGGCGCCGATCTCTGTCACACCCTAATGGGTGCGTTATGAACAATAGCCCCAGAGACTCCATTCAGCCCACATATTCCTTGCGGGTAGCCGTGAAGGTTTAGTTTTGGACATACTCCAAGTACTCTTGGGTATATCTGGAGTCCACCCCTTCGCCTAATTTTAATCAACTCACACCTCAAATCTAACTTAAAACGTACCAAGAGGCAGTTGCAAAATATTCACTCCAAGCACATGCAAGTACATTGATTTTATTTTGACTCCATTCTTAGGCACTGGTTATTTTCTTGCTTTATATATATATTGTGTCTCAGTATTGTGCTTTCATGTGTTCATCTTTGTATCTTGTCATCTTTGATTGTCTATAGCTAAACTTCAAACTGCTAAACAACTCATTCAGTTTAACATCACCATATTAAGTAATTATCCTTAGTAACTTAATAGGGTCTACCCCCCTTGGCTTCGTTAGGAGTTGAGCCTAAACGGAGGAGTCAAGAACAAGGTGACAGCCTTGACTCGAGACTTGCCCCCAAGGACACACTGAGTGGCTTGAAGATTTTTGCCACGTGACCCAGGTGTGTGAAAGGCGGCAACAGGACCAAACCTGTTACTATACTGTGGTCGTTTGAGGCTTGCAGGGTTATTCCTTGTTTCAAAGTTTCTTCTTTGAAAACAGTTTACAGCTTTGTGTCCAAATCTTCCACATGTAAAGCAATGCCCATAAAAGAAGTATCCCCTAGGAACATATGAAGGAGGTGCTTTTCTGAGGTCTGGTCTTTCTGCTGGCCCTCCTTTTGATAAGGGTTGTTTTGGTTGACATTCAATCTCTTCTTCATTTGTGGAGTCCTTGACAACTTTTGCATAACTTCTTGCCTTCTCTTCATTACCTGTCATCATTGAGCTTGAGGCCTCATCGATATTATGCTTGTATCCTATACCGGTCTTTTCGAAGAATGGCTTCTGATTGCTGATAATTTGTTCTAGAATCTTGGATTCATTCTCATAGCTCTTGCCAATTTCTTTTGTCTGTAATTTTGTCTTCAGAGATACTATCTTAGCCTCACGATTTTCTTTTTCTTTCACACTTGCCATCAACTGTTCAGTAAGAGTCTTCGATTCTTTTGGTTTCTTCCAGTTTGACCTTTAAGTCAACAATGATTTGTTCAAACCTTTGTGCCTCTTCCTTAAGTACCTTGTTCTCCTTCTGGACTATTTTTAACTCTTTCAAGGCGCTTATAAGTTATGCTTCAAGATCCACTTCACCTTCATCTTTAGATTCTTCATCACCATTAGGATCCTCATTTGAGTTTATTGCCATAAAGAGTACCTTATCTGGTTCGCCATCATCATCAGAGTCACTGCCACTGTCATTGTCGGAGTCACCACTCAATGAGCTGTTGTCCCTTTTTGTATAGAGACTTTTCTTCTTTGCAAACTTTCTTCTGTTCTTACTTGTAATTATTGTACTTCTTGTAGGGTTTGAAGCTGTCATCTTCATCACTATCTGAATTCTTTGCATACAGACATTTAGAAGCAAAATGACCTATCTTTACACATGAAAAACATTTAAGAGGTAACTTACCTTTGTATTTCCCAGTGCCTCTCTTCAATTTTCGAACAAAGTTAGCTATTTCTTCATCATTAGATTCATCACTTGTTGGCTTGTCCTTTATTGATTTGTTCTTCCTAGCTTGTTTGGAGGAGACCTTGAATGCTGCTTCCTTTCTTGACGTGTCTTCATCTTTAATTCTCATTTCGTAAGCCACAAGAGTCCCATGCAGCTGATCTACTGTCATAATCTTCAGATCCGTTCTATCTTCTAGTGCAAAGATCTTGGGGTTGAACCTTTTGGGAAGAGTTCTTAGAACTTTTTGAACAACTATGGCCTCCTCAACTTCTTCTCCCAAACCTCTGATGGTATTCACAAGTTGATCAACTCGAAGAATATAGGCTGCTATGTCTTTGTCTTCATTCATCCTTAGCTATTTAAATTGTCCTCTGTATGTTTGAAGTTTGGCTTCCTTGACTTTGTTGTCTCCTTCATATGTTTTTTGGAGTTTGTCCCACATTTCCTTTGTAGAGGGGCAGTGCATCACTTTGTTGAAGACAAATTCATTTATAGCACCTAGAAGGTGATTTCTGGCCTTTGAGTTGTTGTATTGAGCCAACTCAGCTGCATCAGTTGGTACGGTTTGTGGTACCTTGTACCCATTCTTGATACTTTGCCATATTTCTATTCCTTGAGCTTCTATGAATGCTCTCATCCTTATGCTCCAGGATGCGTAGTTGCTCCCATCAAACAAGGGTGTTCTAGTTTTGCTTTGTTTAGCAAACTTGCCCATGATTGCCTTCCAGTAGTTAGTCTGTTCTGAAGGAACCGACTCTGATACCATTGTTGAAATATTGAGATGGGGTTGAATCAGTATTTGCACAATTAAAATTTTTAATCAAAAGCAAGTTGCTGATCACCAATCACAGCATATCATCAATGTGTATGAAAATAACAAGCTACACAGTATACAATAATTTTTGACATGGAAACCCAAGTCCTGGGGGTAAAACCACATAAGCCTTTTTAAAATAGTTTTCCAGAAATAACTGGAAGGAGGCAACAACACCCCTTATTACAATGACTTCAATTTTCCAGCTACAACTGGAAGGAGGCTACAACCCCTTGATTTATAGGCTACAACCTGAAGGAAGCTTCAACTCCCTAGTTCTCCGGCTACAACCTCCTTTCCTTGCTCTGTCTTGCCATCTATATAAGAAAAAGATTGCCAAACCTGTGGACCTGTCATGTACCAAACTCTGAATTTGCTACTGATAACCTCTACGCTCTGATCACTGCTAAATCATCCCTGTATACCAAGAAGTCATTTTACTGCCATACACTGTTCATGTACATCCTTGTACACCTCGTCATACACAATCACTAAACAAATAATCCTTCTCTACTTTAGTCTTCCACTGAACATAAGGCATGCATCATCATCATAGGTATGCATCATCGTCATAGGGTATGCATCATCATCATCAAATATGCATCATCATCATCTCAGTGTGCACTGTGTATGCATCATCAACATCAAGTATACATCATAATGCATAGGAGAGCATCATCACACTATGGTATGCATGTACATCATATTGTATAGGAGTGCATCAACTTCATAGAATGTACATCATTATCACATGCATTATCATCATAAAGTGTATCATATCATAGCATAAAGGTACGCAACATCATCATCATAGCGCCTATAATGACTTAAAATATATATACCAATATAGAGGCTCACATACTAAGATCAAATATGAACTCTTTCCATGAGAGACATGTGCCATCACAAGAGAAACTCAGAAGAATGAATCTTACCTTTTCGAAAATCATAAGATGAAGAAATAGTAGACAAACAAAAAGAAACTCTAGATCCTGTCATCACATAGCCCTTGTTACAAGCTTTCCAACGAGCCAAGAATTTTGTAATTCCGATTTCGTATGAGAAAGTTATGCCAATTTTAGTGAAGATGTTCAAAAATTTCTCCTTCACAAAATTTCGCACTTTTCTCCAAGAGTTGCGAATTTCCTAAGAGATTTGATGATAAACAAATGAAATGTTTGATATTCTATTTATATAGGTTGTGGAGGAAAGTTATTACCTTGGGCCGACATGCAATTCAAAATTACAAATAATTAAATTCTCCTTTGTTTGGTCGACTCACCCAAAAAGGTGGGGTACACCAACTTCAAAAATTTATATCTCTTCAACCGTAAGGATTTAGAAGATGCTCAACATATCAACGGAAATGGCTTGATGTGGAATATCTCTCTATGATGGGTTTATTTGCAAATTCTTGGTCTAATACCCTTAAATTCTTCAATTTGTATAGGACATCAAGACTCCACACATAAAGGTGCCAAAGACCATGTTACCTTATGCATAAGTTCCAAGGTCAAAGGCTTTAATGGACATCATCAAAGGCATGAGGGATTCAATGGTCTTCACATACACATACTTAACATCAACAAGGAGGAGGTCTCCACCATATTCTCATCATATCAAGGGTATCAAGGTGTGGGGGTGCCTAGACTTCTCCTAGGGTACCATGACCTCATTAAAAACGCAAATGACCACATAATAGGTCATTTGGACTCTTTGAAGTTATACACTTCTTCAACCCACCAAGGACTCTTTCTAGGGTACTAGGGCATAGGTTGTGGTACTGGAGAATCCAAAGAAACAACTGAGGAACCATAAAAACAACTTAGGGGAACTTAAACGCTCTAAAGGGTGTATAGGGCTTTGGGCATTATCCCAAGGGATCCAAGGGCTTCGGACTTGGGCTTGGACAAGGTCAAAAGGTCTCCTTCGACATTGACGGACTTCTAACTCTCAAGGGCTCCTCAAGGGGCACCAAGACACACCGACACACACCTGTTAGCATCAATGACAATTTAGTCAACAATTTCTTTAATGAAAAAAAGGGAACTAAGGAGAGATGAGAGGCTTCACACCCAATTTTATTGAAAGGTAGCAAAGTTGTGTAATGTCTTCATTTTCTGTTTCCCTTATTCAGCAGTTAGAGATGACTTTATGGGTTTATGTTAGCTCGCCCATAGGGGTAGTTTGATGTTACCAATTGTTATCCACTGAGTTGCACGTAGGGGATTTCCAATGAGCCACCAAGGATCAGAACAAGTCAATTGTTCCTACTTAGTGCTTAGTATTTCTAAGGATTCATCAGGACAAGTGTTGGTCCCTTTTTGTATGTTTTACAAGTTCATACCAGTTATCACATATACATTTGCAGCTAGGCTTCCATGATGCAGCATGTAGATGTATCTCTTATTCTATTCCGAGCTATTTTTCACATGGGGTATTAACATGGATCTCTACAACTTCAGCTTGTTATCACATATATAGTAGCTAGGCTACCATATTCTATTTTTCAGATACAATACATTTTTCAGCCAGATCTCTTACATATGAGATGCTGAGATGAGCAGTTTTGACGGATCATTATTTTGTTAGTGGACTATTATACTCTCCCATGTCAGGACTGAGTCTCAGGACACTCAGATTCGAGGACTGATGTAGCCATTTAGTCATGTGTAGAGCAGTTAGTGATGCCCAAATTGGTGTTAGTGTTTTGTCATTGGACAGATGATGGTTCAGATGGATTATTTGCATGGTTATGACTCAGCATTTATTATATTGTGTTATGGTTATCATTGCTCTTATACTCATCTTTGTGACATATACTAGCATTTAGTGTCATGATTTGGCGGTCATAAATATATGGACTTGGATGTATTTGTATTATGTATTGATGTCCCTACTTAGACTTGGAAGTTCCCGATCTATACTCATTGGTTTTACCCTCCCTAGGGAGAATAGAGGTAGTCATTCCCACCATACTCTGGCTTGCTAGTGTCGGCTTCATTGTTCATTGTCTCCACCCATCCATTTCCTTCCAGTTTTGTTTTAACTCGACTTACTACTTGACTTGTGGCATGGAGGACCTTTCCCCGCTAGAACCTTTGTTGGACAAACTTCCCTGTTTATATTGTGTCTCGGCTTTGAGTTGGTGACAGAACTTGCCTTTGGTAAGTTGGATTGTATGCCTATATCATTCTGGTTGGTTGTCCCGATGTTTGGCACTCTGCAGAACTCCCCCTGGTCACTTGAGATGTTGTTGGCTAAAACTGAAAGCTAATGTACTACTTGTATTGGAAATATTTATATATGTGCCCATGGAAAATGTAAATTCTAAAATGTGTTTCTTAACATATGTAAGCAAAGGGCAAGAGCAATGAAATGCTAAAATACCCCGTGAAGGGTATAAGAAAAGGTCCCAAAAGCAATGGTTAAATATCTCCTATATCCAAATATTGTTGACCTTATAAATTTGAATATGTCCTGGATGAAAGCTGCGATTAGCTATACTTTTAAGCACTGGTGAAGTCCCAAAGGGTCATATAGGCCAATAAGGCCATGGAAATAAAATTGATGGTCCTAATGAAACTGGATCAAACTTGATGTAGACATGATGCCTAAGTTGAATAAGCAGTCTCTGAACAACTCAACCATTTGTGAGGCATTTCCATTCCTTGTGTTGTTGTTTGTCCGACATATGGTTATAGTGAGTATTCCCTTTCCATATCCAAAGTGTCATGATGTTAAGTTGGTAGTCATCCTTTGCCCTAGTCTTGTCAATTTCAGCCTTCAACCTTCACTAGCAAATTGACTACAACTATGAAGTGAGTATAGTCCTGAAAGTCTGGTCTGAGTAATAATAAATAAAACCCTATATATGTATTTGGTTGATGTACCGCCAGTGAGATGACTGCTACTTGTTGTGATTGTTGCTTAAATGATTTGTAGAGCATGTCTTAGCCTTATAACACTTGCAGCAGATGGATGATAGTCTGAGTTATATTATTGGTATCTGGTCATTTACAGATGATTATATTGTCTATTGGATATGGTTGATGATCAGGTAGAGACCTGGAAAAGGGTATGAGTATACACCCTAGATGGATTTGGACTCTCTGAGTCTAATGAGATAGTTTATTTTTAGTTTTGGAGACTTGCAGAGATGGTCAGGCTCATTTTACTCTTTTGATGCAGTTTTGCTTCACAGGATGATGTGTCTGAGCAGGGAGATGTTCTTATTGGATCTCCTAGGGCATTGTATGGGGCATAGGGGGTGCAACCACTTGATTGTACCATACTACTCTCATCCCAGAGAGCCTGGTGGGCTCAGTTGGACAACGCAGGTACCCTAGGAGGCTGTTTTGGCAGGTTCACATTTCCCGAGGCATATTAAAAAATGATTAAATGGCTATTGAAGAAATTGATTTGGGCTACTGAGGCATGGAAATGACATGGGATGAGTCATGATGATGAGAGTGATGCCCTCTGCACCTTCTCCAGCAGTTGCAGCACCTGATTGGGCCCACACGTATTTTTCAGGCATTTTTATATTATTGTTTGGAGCTTTTGGGAGGCTCACGATTTCCTCAAGGAGGCACAAAGTCAAAAAATTAAAATATTATATTATTTTATTGTGCCATGGGGCACACAGAGGGAGTTAGTTAACACTCTATGGATGCACCATGTGCTTCATTTATTCTTGTTGAGTGGGGTACCCTCTTTATGGGTGATCTAGTTCACTTTGGTACTTTATGGTTATATTGATCCATGTATTGTATGTTGAGCTTATCTCAACCATTGATTAGAACATTTATATCTTTTAATATTAGCCATTTGTTTTGGAAGTGGTTAGGATTTTGGTTCTCTCATTTCTATTTAAAGGAGAGAGCTTCTCATTTGTAAGGGGTCTTTGGCTCTTGGATCTGGATAATAGAAAATTTTTTCTTGTGGATATTTTTTTGGATCTCCTTTGCTTCTGGTGTTCTTAGATGGTGATTGTAAAGTCTTTCCCTTCCTAGCATTCAGGAAATTGTTGCAAGATCTATATATTTTTGGGAATCTTTGTCTTGTCTACAGGAGGGCGACTTCAGCTTGGACGTTTTTGCAGGGGGGGACCTCAACTTGCTTGGATTGTCTTCGTTTTTTATCAAGGGGTTTTCATTAGTGTCATTGCGATCTATGATTTTCTCTTGCTATTTTTTTGTAGCATTTAACTTTTTTCTAATGTGGCAACAAATTTGATATGGTTGACGTTTGTTGTGCAGGAGAGAGGGCGCATTGACTCTTTGGGGCAAAACGTTGGACATAGAAATTGCTCAAAGCTTCTCAAATTGATCGGGATAGCAGGGATCATTATCATCAAGGAATCTATAAGGTTTTCCAGGTAATGTCTACAGGTTGGTTCTTTTCTTCCATGATTTCAATCCATTGTACCTGCTTTTCTTCAATTTACTGAAAACTTAAAAAATATTAAAAAATCCAAAAATACTTAATCGGGGAACCGTTCGATCTTTGGGCAAACCACTGCTGGGTTTTGTAGATCGGTCATCCCTCTCACCAATTCATTTTTAACGCTGTCCAAAAGGTTGCTGGTTTGCCCTAGATTTGAAAAACTGACTGTTAAAACCCCAACGCCCCCACTGCAAATTTGACCCTTTCCAAATTTGACTTTTTTTCGGAAAATAATCACTTGGGTTCAGCTGATGCCTCCTAGATTGTCCTAGATCTGAGGATTTGTCCCTCCAAACCCTAGCGCTAGCCCTCCTTTTGCTGATTTTCCCTGCAAACTGAATTTTCTGGGCCAAACACTTTTTTGGGTCCATAGATTGGAGCATATCCCAAGTGGGTTCACTCTAACGCTGTGCAGATACTGACTCCATTCCCCAAGGCCCAACATGCATTGATCTCCAAGCCTAGCGCTAGCCCTCTTTTGACCTCTTTTCCTTGAAAGTTGACTTTTCTTTGATGACTCAGGTACTTTGACATTTTCACATCTTTCTTTGAGTCTATCCCTTTGGTACTAAATAGTCCCAGCTCTGTCCTGACTCACCCTGCATTGGTTACGTTTCCCAAGGCAGCTGTTATCTTCATTAGTTGCTAGTACCTCAACCCCAGATCTTTTATCCATTCCATAAGTTACCTTGGTTCCACTTTCAATCAAACTTAACACTTCCAAAACCCTAATCCAAAGCCTTGGCACACCTAGTAACATCTCCCATAGATCTAGGGTCTTCAATTACCTTACACCTTACGTCCCTCAAGCCTACTTGATCTGATCTCTCCTGTCGGGAGTAGATCTGGGTCTCCCCCTTTGTTGTCTCGGACTTAGATAACATAAAGTGAAGACTGCCTTGATTGGCGTGACAACCATCCATTTGGGAGTCTAGGCAGTCTTGGTTCCACCTCCTTAGTTGCCTGTCCCTCTACCACCCATCCTGGATCCACCTCACATAGGCAACTACAAGGTTGGTGATAACATTTTGGTTTCGTTGCCAGGGAGGTATAGGCTTACCTTGGTTCAACATACTTCACCTTTCCCTACGACATATCTCTTTTCGGTGAATTACTTGCGTGGTTCACCTGGCGACTCCACAACTTGATTCCACTGAGAAGCAAACCCATCACATAAATCATAATGAATTTAGATGTATTTTTGAGACACATGAAGGAATTAACCAAAAACATGATTGAAACTACAAGACAAATAAGCGAAAGGGATAAATGGAGGTCAGACTACGGGTATGAGGATGATTTCGAGCATAATTATGGATATGAATCTAATTATCACAATCTTTATGATACCCACCAATTTCCTCACCCAAGCAATAAAGATTTCCCAACCATCCCAGGTGGACCTATAAGTCGACATGAACCTAGAGGTTAGTCCTGTTAGACACACCAGGCACACAAAGAGGGGGGTGAATCTGTGTGTGCAGTCTTTATTACTTTTTCAATTTTAATAATCAACAATTAATTCATCAATGCATTATTCTACCATTTGCATAATCATTTCATAAAGATCTATCACTTCATCATTTATAAATCATAAGCATCTGAGTCATAAAGTCATAACAAGAACAATAGCACAAGAGAACACAACACCATATGATTTTGTAATCTTTTTGTATTTGTTTTGGAACGGCTACAACCGTGAGGTAAAATCAGCACCTACTCATACAAAGAGCACCTACTCTTCATCCAAGACCCTGCTTGGTTTTCTTAGACCCTGCTAAGAAGGGTTTGAGGTATCCTAACCTCAAAAGCAAGACAAGTTTGCTTTTACAATAATAGCTCACTGTTTCATCATACTCATCACACACACGTCACTGTCAAGTGCGCTCATTGCCACATCATATTTCAGTCCATGTCATCACTGTCATATTAAACATCACTACTGCTGGTCAACGCTGCTCAATTGCTACTCATCAACACTGTTGCTCATCAACACTACTGCTCATCAATCTGCTCTAGAAGCCACATCAATCATCTTCTTTACTTGTCATTTCATCATCATGCTGAAGGTATTACTGTCAATTGTCATAAGGATGTCTACTCATGTTCTCTTCAAGACACTTTTCCACATTCACTACAACTGCAACCTAGCGCTAAGAGCTTCAACCTTGGATGGTTAAGCTTCTCTTCATGTCAACTTGTCAATTTCAACCTTGACTGGTTATTAGCTCTGAGTACTCATATATTACATCATTATGCATACATTACTATGTTTATCATACAAGTTGTCATACATACCAGAGAACACATCAATTTAGAATGTGTTTCACTCGCAGGCTGTGTGCTTACTCCATGCCAAAACGTGACTGTGTATGTATGCCTGATCTTATGGTGTTTGCAACCCTTTATGTCTTCAAGATAAAGGTTGTCCTTCAAGACCGTGTAACTAACACTAACTCTGTATTGTGTTCTAGAAAAGCTTAACCCAAGTCCAAGCCCAATGAAGTCCAATTCTTAATTCATGAAAGAAAAATCCAGGACAACAGGTTTCAAGGGCAAGGTAGGAAGTTTCTCTCTTGCAGTTGTGTGTTGGAAAATATCACAAGACTGCACAAATCTGTATGAATCTGCAAAAATAGAAGGCCAGTAATAACCCTTTCAAAGACTCCTATGTATAGTGGCTTTGATAGCAAAATGCCCACCATTCTGGACAGATTGAGTGGCCATGCCGTGAAGAAATCTCAACATGATTTGAGCAGTTTCTTCATCAACACAAAGTAAGAGCATGCCATCTATAGATCTGCAAAAGAGCATGGTCCCTAAGACGCCATATGTCAATGCCTCAAGCCTTAGCCTTCGTCTTTCATGACTCTAAAGGTGAGGCGGGAACTGCTCATTCTGCAAGTAATAGACAATGTCATGATACCAAGGGTGGTCAGCAACAACTACATTCTCATCATCAACAACAAACAAAGAAGACAGAGAGTCATCATCACTACTAGTCTTAGGATCCAGACTAGCATGCTGAGCCAAATGAAGAGCTAAGTTTTGTCCCTTAATTGTATGAGAGGTGGAAATCTTGAAATCATGTTCTTGAATTTTAGACAACCAATTGAGCTAGCTTACTTGAGAGCAAAGTTTGTGATAGACAATATTTAATAGTTGGTACATGAACTTTTAGCTTGGTGTATTTGCCAAGAATGATGTGGCGAGACTTTTCTATGGCTTTGACCGAGGAAAAAAATGCTTTTCAATCAACAGATACTTCATTTCAGACTCAGAAATATTTTGATCGAAGAAAGTGATAGGCTTCTCAAAGTTGGAATTGTCTCTTTGCAAGAGGATAACTGAAATAGCTTCTTAGTGGCATTAGTATGTATGATGAAATCTTCTAGGAAATCTGGTTATGCAATTGCAAAAGGGATCACTGCTTTGATATCATGGAAGGCTTTCTAGCTAAGAAACATGACACATCCAACTAGGGGGCCATGTTCGTATACCACGTATTGGGGACAAACACATTAGGAAACATGTCCGGAAGATGTTTGGCATGTGTCCTAAAACAGGACATGTGCCAAACACATGCCCTAGACGTGTCCCATGTGTCCAACTCTAAAAAATCTTTTTTCATTGTATTTTTCTCAGTTTCAGCTGGAGGGGAAGAGCTCTCACAGCCTATCATTGTGCAGGTGAAGGGTAAACTCGAAATTTGAAGGGATTCGAAGTGTTTTGTAAATATTCTAGTTTATAAAAAAATGGATCTTTATGTTTTCGTGGTTTTCCTAGCTAGGGTTTTGGAGAACTTGAAAGATTGTAGCTGCTTTTTGATAAAGTTGTGGTATGTACATGTACTTCATTCTTATACATATTGTTGATTTTTCCTTAGTAGCATCGAGAGCCATTCTCTTAGGAGAATGGGGACATCTGGTTAGGGACCAGAATGTGGAACCAGTCCAGCACTGGGGGACTCAACCTTGAGTTGAGTAGCCATTCTGTTGAATGGAGACATATGGTCAGGGACCAGGATGTGGAACTAGTCCAGCACTAGGGGACTCAACCTTGAGTTGAGTAGCCATTCTGTTGAATGGAGACATTTGGTCAGGGACCAAGATGTGGAACCAGTCCAGCACTGGGGGACTCAACCTAGAGCTGAGTGGCCATTCTGTTGAATGGAGACATCCGGTCAGGGACCAGGATGTGGAACTAGTACAATACTGGGGGACTCAGCCTAGAGCTGAGTGGCCATTCTTTGAATGGAGGCACCTAGTCAGTTATTAGGAAGATGAACCAATCTAGTACCGGGGGACTTAGCCTAGGGCTGAGGGCCATTCTCCGGGAGAATGGAGGCACTTGGTTTGTTACCAAGTATTTGACCTTGAGTCAAATTATGCAGCCTATGGCTGAGGCACCTGGTCTGTTACTAGGATATCACTATAAGTCCTAGATCGGGTTTGTGCATGTGAGGCACTCCGACCCTCGATCTGTGGGCTTTGTGATCTTCTCCAAGGCTTAGCTACCCTTGGTTAAGACACCTAGTACCTGATCTTGGTGTCACATGGAGTGTGAGATAAAAGCATTAGTAAATCTCTCTATTTATGATGATGTACTTTGAGTGGGGATGAAGGACCACCTTGACCACTTGTTTTGACCACAGGGCACTTGAAGAAGGCTAAAGGTAAAAGTCAAAAATACATGAGGACCCTTAGACCACTAAGGAGTCAAAGTGAAATTGCAAAAAGACCTTTAGTACCACTAAAGGTAAAAGTAAAAAGGGTAAAAGAATAAAATAATATTATTTTGTTCTTTTGAGTTTTGGTCCACTTACAGGTGATTCAAAGGATATAAAAGAAGATCAAATCCATTTCATTTAGACACTCATGCTTGATGTGAAGCTGCTCCAAAATAAGTTTTTCACTGTAGGAGAGGGAAGGTTATTGTGTTTGGTTTATGCCCTAGTATGGAGGCTTTCTAGCTAGGGCATCTCCATCCTTCATCAACAACTACTAGCAGCAAACCCTAAACGACTAGGGTATTCCTTCTTTCCTTCATGGCCAGCAAGAGCAGGGCTAGGGCATCTCTTCTTCATACACAAAAGCCCTAATCTACTAGTGTATCCTCCTATCCTTTCATGGCAAGCTGGAGGAGAGCTAGGGCATCATCCTAAATCCTCACAGCAGACTACTTATGAGCTCGGGCAGCCTGTTGGGTTTCTGTGGGCATCCTCTTGTTCACATCGGGCAGGCTCCTGTACACTTCCGACAGCATGATCTCTATCTCCAGGAAGACAGAGCAGACACCAGCGACATAAACTCTTCTTCGGGCAGCAGTACTCTCATAGGAAACACCTAATTTGTCCATAGACAGTCCAGGTAGCCCAGTATTGGCTTAGAGCAGTCACGGGCAAGCACCAAACCAGTCTGGGTTGTTAGCAGAAGACCCTGAGAAGAAGAAAAGAAGGTTCAGGATATTAACAGAAGATCCAGGCTGCCTGTGTTAAATTTGGGTAGGCTAACACTGATCATCGATAACCTCTCTCACTCCTCGGGCAGCTTGTGTGGTTCCGGGTAGCCGGGAATTGATGCAGGAAGTAGGAAAGAGGATTCGAGTAGTCTTTGTTGATCCGGGCAGCCCTGAGATTGAGTCTGGGAAATAACAACAAAACTCGGGCACTCTAGGCAGCTTGGGCAACTTCTGAGGCAACAAGTTAATTCGGGCAGTCCAATTTCGGGAAACAAGAAGAATTAGGGCAACAAGTCCTAATTTGTATTTTTTGTAAAAGTTATCCTTGTGAAAATTTTTGATCCATGGTTCAAGCCTGTTGCCCACCTATTTCGACTAGGTGGCAACTTCATGTACATAAAGATGTACATAATTGTACAAATTGTACCTTGGAAAAATCTGAGGATTTTTCACTTCTGCAGGGCAATTGCCCCTTTGTAAAACGAAATGTCCGCTCCCCTGCGTGGGAAAATTAATGTAATTCTATGTGCTAGTGTGAGTCATATGATATGGACGCCACACCATGGAACTGATTGTTAGGGAAGTCCCCTCATCGAGTGTTTTTTCCCTTCCCAATTAATCTTGTTCTTTAACAATTTTCATTGGTTAGGTTTTTCACTCAAAATCCTCCAAAGTGGTGACGGGCGTTCTAATGATCAAGTCCATGGGTTGGCTAAGGGTTCAAAATGTTATTCGTGACCATGCTAGGCATCTGTATAGAGTCTTGCGGAGTTTCTTTATGTTGTTGTATTTTTATTTATTTTTCTAGTTAATTAATTTCACCCCTTGGTGGTTAATTAACTAAGTTTTGATGTAATAATGTAATTGCTCAAGCACTGGCATCTTGTAATAGGGGCTATGAATGCAAGGTAAATTGCTATGAAACCCCCTAAGCCACTGCTTCGAGTCCCATGTCATTCTGATAAGGGGTTGAGGAGATAGACCATTTTTGGTTAAGCAAGGTCTATTTTTCCTAGGGAATTAATTAATTTCCCCAAGTCAAAAATTCATATTATTTGATTTTGAAGGAAAAAATCGAATAATGCCATGGTGATTTTGTTTGGGGGTTGATAAGCCTAGGAAAATTTATTTCAAATTTTTCCATCCCCCCATGGCCAAGATATGATTTTTTTCAAGTTTATTTTTAATTTTTCCTAAGTCAAAAATGGGAAAAATTTAAAAATTAAATTGAAAAATTAAATCTAAGGTGAATTAAAGTATTTAGCCTAAGTCTAAAGGTTAGATATTCATTTTGGAATAAATGGCTAAGCTCTAAGCCTAGCTTGGAGGACAATAAGATTTAAGTATGGTCCAAACCTTCTTTTAGAGGAGGCGCTACCACCAAATAAGAGGAGGGCGTCACATATTAAGGAGGCGTCACATTAAAAGGGGGCGACTAGCCATTTTTAGTGGAGCGCTAAAGTGAAGATATCCTCCAAGGGTGGCGCCTAGCCCTAAAAAGTTCCTCTAAAGATGGCGCCTAGCTTGGGGGGCCCACAAATAAACCCTAAAAGCAATCTAAGGGGGCGCCTAGTAAAAAAAACCCTAGATCTAAGGGTGTAAAATGGCTGAGGCATGGATCAAGCACTCAAGCGATGGATTGAAGAGGCGCCTAGGCCATTTGATTGGTTGAGAGGGGTGCAAAGTCAAATACCTAGATCTAGTGGTGGAGATCTAATCTAGATCTAGATGTAATCTTGGCCATTGATCTTCAAGGGGTTGGGGTTGCTCCTCAACTATATAATGAGGGTCTCACTCCCTCATTTGATAACTTCTCTCATGCTATTGTTATGCTGCAGAAATATTTCCTCTCTTCTTTTCTTCTACATTGTGCCCTAGCTATTTTGCTCAAGCCCTAGGGGCTTTCTTGTATTCAAATCTTGCCCTAGTTGGGCCATAATCAAGGAAATACTTTGGAGGGATATTGTGCCGTCATTCTACATTTCATGCATCTTTTGGTGAGGTAACTTGCATGTGTATTTATTTGATTTGCATTTGTATTAGCTTAGATAGCTCTCCACAAAGTATTTTGTAGAGGGATTTGTAAGTAGAAGTATTTCTGCTTCCATTTGTGAGTTTTTAATAAGATTTATCAAAGTATTTTGGTAGATTTATTGGGTGCTCACCTCTTTGTTTACATTTTGCAGCTCTCTCATAAGCTTATTTACAGGTTCTCCAAGCCAAGGACATCTCTCCAAGGGTTTCTCTTCAAATTTGCATTTTCGTCCATATTTCTTTTTCTCTCCTAAAACTGAGTTTAATTCACTGTATAGTGAATAAAACCCTTGTTTTAGGGCCTTCTGCTATCATAGATTAATATAGAGTTTTAAATCTGCTGTTAATACATCATTTAGATGCCCAAAAGTTCATTTTTTGAATATTAAAACTTCATTTTTTCAAAAAATTCATGTTCATATTTTTTAATAAAATTTCTGGGTTTTTATTTTTCTGTGCTAACTTTCTGATTTAGTTTTCTGTAGTAAATTCCAGCAAGTAAAGTTGCTGGTTTTTTGCAGGTTTATGCACAGAAGAGGGGGTTATGCTGCCCAAATTTGCTTAAAAAAGCCCCAGAAAAGTTTGGTCCAAAAGAGGCCCAAAATATATTCTAAGAGCATAGTCTATCACTTAAATTTAGTTCAAAGTGGAAAAAATGGTTAAAATAGTGCCAAAATCAAATTCAAATTATTCTTGTAGCGCAACCATGAAAAATTAACACATCGGTGCTACAAGAATATCGCGCGCAGAAAAATCACCGTTTTTTAAGCTGAATTTTCGCATGAGTTCTGTTTCTAAGTGACTAATTGCATGTTTAAAGGGTGTTGATACGTGTTGCTCCAGTAATCATCATGAAAACAGGTGGAGTTCGTGTCGTGGAAGAGATCGTGGTGATCATCAGCTAGAACTCAGCATATCATGACAGATAGAGGCATAGATCGAATTTGATGTGAGGGAAGTTATTCCATACATGCAATACGAAGCTGAAGACTTAGTGGAGCGATGACGTTTGCCTAAAAACCGGAAGTTACAGTTACAGAGCAGAGTTGGGGTTTTCACAGTTACACAGAGGATTTAGGGCTTTCTCGTCCTGCCAGCTGGAAGTAAATTGGAGATCCGAGGACACTTGTATAGTTCAATTTGGCAATCAGACAGCACAAGGAGTGGTTTTAAACTTCTGTAGCTCGACAGGAATAAGGTATTCCGCGTTAACCTAATAGTGGCTGTTAAATTGGGGCTTTCACAGTAAAGCTTGTTTTGTTAAAATTGGTTAAGGAGAACGTTAATGTATGCTTTTAACAACATTCCTGTCGAAGAGATATCGGTCTATGAGGTTATTAGATGTATTGGAGAGTGACTAGTTGAAAAATAGCAGTTTTTATTAAGCATGACCTTGTCAAAGCCTGAAAATGTGGTGATGTGAAGAGCTGTACAGTCTGTGGCGACCAAGGTTTCATGGATTCAATGGTTACTTGTAACTAATACAATAAGTGAGCTGATCATATCAAGTGCTTGAAGACCTAGTCCGATTGCATGCTAGAAAGCTGACTGGTTTTGTTGTTAAATCCAACTTGGGACAGAAAATGAACAAGACATAAGGTTGCTCTCATTATCATTATAACACACGGTTGTCTTCATATAGTTTGGAGATGGTTTAGTATCTAAATGAGCAGCTGGGATGATAGCTAGTTTCACCAACAATTTTAGTGAAGAGTGTGGAGCACTCTGTGACTTAAATCACTTGAGCCTGTGGTAAAGCTTATCCTGCATTGAAAAACAAAAATAAAACAGTCAAGGAAGATTGAGGAAAGCTGATTATCAAAACCTTAGAGGTTTGAGGAGGAAAAAGCAGCTGTTAGGTTATCAACAGAGCCCTAGAAGTACACAGAATCCAGCGATTGAAAGCAGATGGGTAAAAGTGGCAAAATAAATAGGGTTGAGCCCACTGATTTAAGCTGGATCGATCAATTCCCAGGCTGTGCAGAGCTTTTCCAGAATGCTGGGTGGCTAGATTTCTTCAAAAAAATCGATGGTTACAACATTGAGGTCTCTTATCAATTTGCCAAAAGCTATAATCAGGACATGATAGTTTTTGATACATTGAGGTTCAAGTTGACTGTGGAGCTAATTGCTGAAGCTACAGGAATAAAAAATGAAGGTGAAATGTGGTTCAAAAAGCTGCCTTTCACTTTTAATGTCCAGAGGTTCCTTTTACCTGGTATTACTCCAGACTGGAGCAAAGGAATACTAATCCAAAATTTCAGAAGTGAGTGGGTGGAACCCATTAGAATCTTACAAAGCTATATCACCTGTGAAGGTAGATATGCCTATGTCTTCAAATACCATTTTAGGTTTTTACAGCATTTGGTTGGTGAATCCAAAATGAACCTTCCTTTCTTCTTGTTCAAAAGTCTACAGAAAATGTCAAGTAGAGTCAAGGGGCATCAGGATCATACTTCACAATCCATCTTCCACCATGGTTTGATTAAGCTCATCATTAGTACTGCTCTACAAAAGGAAGGGAAGACATGGAATTATTTTCTTTTCTGGACTGGTTTTCAAATCAAGTAAGAGGAGCAGCAAACCAAAAAACAGGTGGATAAGGGGAAAACCCTAGTTAGGAAACTAGGTCAGAAAATCAAAGTTGAAGACAAGAAAGAGATTAAACTTGAAGAAGCACCAGAGCCCTTGAAGGATGACAATGAACCCCAAAAGTTATCAGCTGACAGTAAAGGTAAATATTCACTGTTTACACAAAAGGAGGATCAGCCTGTGCAGGATAGGGCAACAGCAGAAGCTGTCATGAAGGAGAAGACTGTTGTCACAGAGCAGATTGCTATAAAAGAAGAAAGCATCCAGGTCAGGCAAATAAGCCCAATCACTATCCTATCAGAGGATGAAGGTTATCTGTTAGAGGAAGATGAATCCATTGCAAAATTGAAGCTAGGGTTGGTACAGGTAAGGAATTTTCCACTCTGGAAAACAAGACAGTCAGACCTAGGAAAAAGAAGAACATGGTTGAAGTCATGGAGTTTTCTACAGTCAAACACCAAGGAAGAAGCTTGAAGATGATGGGAGAATTGGCCCCAGCTTGGAGGCCTAAAACCAGACCAAGAAATAAGTTAAGGTTGAGTATGAAAAAACTACTTAACCCTAGCTTGAATACCAAAGAGGTGACTGTTCTTGATGATGTTTCTTCAGATGAAAAACCAAAGATTGATAAAGTGAGCAGTAAAAGGAAGAAAAAAGCAGTTGTAAGAAGTTCAGTTCTTCATCCTACAAAAGGAAAAAAGTCATTACAGTTAGTATAAGATTCAAGTCACACCGAGACTAAGCTATCTGCAATATTTGTTGAATTAAGAAATGAACTGTTGAAACAACAACAGAAAAAAGAAACTAAAGTTTCTTATGATGAAGACCAGCTGTTAATAGATGAAACTATACCTAAGGAAATAGACACTTAGGAAAACCCTAGTATTTCTGATATTTCTACAGAGCTGTTAGAAGAAGATGCAGACATTTTCAGGAAGCTTAATATACCATGGATGCCCAGTGATGTACATGATACCACAACAGGGAAGGCTTTTGATTCAGACAGGGAGAACCTGCAAAGAACTATTAAACAATACAGACATCAAATGGATTACATGCAGGAGACTAATGATGGTCTGATCTTAGCAAATAGAAGGCTCAAGGAGGATTTACAAGAAATAAATGAACATTATCAAGAGCTAATAGCAGTTTCTAAGGAGGCCCTGAAGAGAAAGAGAAGCACGTATTTGCAATGTACAGAGCTGAAGCAGACTGTCAGAGACTTGCAACAGCAGAATGAAGAACTCACAAGAAGGGTAGCTGATATGGAAGATGAGCAGAAGAGAGCCAGGAAGAAAGCCCAAGCTTTGGATGGAATAGCATTACTAGCTGAAGCTGCCAAAGACCTTTGAGTTTGGTAGTTAGTCAGTTATTTGTTATGTCTTTTGAGAAACACTTTAGTTAGTGAGTTATTAGTTATGCTTTTTGAAGAAATATCTTATTTTGTAAATATAATCTCACTTGATCCCATCAATGAGTTGGTTGAGGGCAGTTAGGGTTTAGACCCTAACTGATTTTGTAAAAACAGTATTTAGATAGATGAGAAAGAGAGAAAAGGGTTCGATTTTTGGAGGACTTCAGGAGGTCTTTTGGACTTGTTTGTGAGCTAAGTATCATAACTATCATATGTATTTGATGACAGATTATGAAATATATGATCTTTTTCACCCTTCAGTATATGTTTTGGCTTCATTTTTGACTTGTTTAGTTGCATGACTGATAAATTTATTGTTGGTTTATGTTTTATATGCTGGTAGTGCTTATCTTTTGTGAATGACCTTCATTATCATGTTCTGTTGGATTCTGGTAATTATATTATGCATCTTTGCCTTTCCTTGCTTATGATTCGGTTCTTATTTGGCTCATGAGTGTATTCCCTGTTTATCACCAAATTTACAACCAAGAAAACATTTCAGAAACCCTAAAACCTAGTTTACTTTATTGAGTTTTTTGAGATTGTGTTGGCTTGTTTCTTTATAGCCTTGGAAACAATTTCTGGCACAGTCTTCTTTCTTAATCTTGCATTCTGCACATAAGAGTCTAAGAGTTTTATACTTAGATAAATAGTCTTGAATGCATGAAAAATCATTTGGATTCAAGGAAATCAACTCATTCTCAAGTTGATGACCCCGAATTTCATTGTGTTTACCGAACACAGATTCCAACTTTTTCCAAGATATAGCAGGTTCATCAATTCCAGATATGTGGAATCGCAAATCAGTAGAGATTGACATCCCAATCAATCCACGAGCTTCATCACATCTATTTGCCCATTTAATTTTTTTATCATCATCAGTGGGTTCTGTTTCTTTCCCTAAGGTTATCCTGAAAAGTCCCCTACTTCGCAGAATATCCTCCATACGAGATTTCCATGAGAAATAGTTAGAACTTGTAAGTGTAATATCACAAGGGGTGGCCATACTATAAAATAATGGCTGAAAGAACAGAAACTAACTGTCAGGATGCAAAGAGCTCGAAAAAATATGCGGTTTAAAAAAAACGGCACTGAAAACTGATTCTGGATGATGAAGTTATGCTTGATCAAAGAAAATGTTGAAGATGTCCCCAATAGTGATGTGGCAGATATTAACTTGACCAACCAACAAAAAGAACCCCCTTCTTCCCAAGATGAACTTTTGACAATCACTTACAAGAAAGTTGTTTTTTTTAAGTGAATCACTTTTGTAAAATAAGTGATGTTTACTTTACAATAATGTTATTTTTAAATAATGCGGCAATAAATTAAAAGACTTAAAATGACTCACTTTTTATTTTATTTTGTTTATGTGAGATACACTTTTACAATAAAGTAACTTGAAAATAGAAATTGCATGCACTAAAAAGTAACTAGATAAGACTTGAACTCAAGACTTATCAAGGAATAAAGCAACTTTGGACCAAGTGAGCTAAGTTTAAAAGGTACGTAAAAGAATGGAAAGAGGAAGGGGGCTTTTTTTTACTCTTCTCTCTCGTTCTCCGTGCTTGCCTTTTTTTTTTGCAAATCACAAAAAAAAACGAAAAACAAAAACAAAAAACTTTTTCCACACAAATGGGGTTAGATCTTGGTTAGCTTACCCGAAAAGTCTACGTTTTCAAGTTTTCTCACTGTTTTTTATTTGCCGTGATCGCACAAGGTGCACGGTGAAGAGCATACGTAGCTGAGAAGACAAGAAAAAAAAACTTTCCCTTACTGTTTCTAATTCACTGCGATCACGCAATGTGCACGGCAAAGAGCATACGCAGCCAGGGAAGGCAACAGTCTGAAACTAAAACAGTAAAAATCTAATAATAAAACTGATAAAATATGAGAGATTTAAAAAAAATAAATTCGTCACTGTAACATTATACCTTCAGATTTGCTGAAATGGGTGTTTCTGGAACAAACGGAAACAGTTTTCGATGAAACGAAACTATTTCCCACTGGAAACGATGCTCCAGACGCAATGGAACAGCTCCCACAGGCCACAAATGCACAAAAAATCCAAAACCAGAAACTCTTTCAAAGTTTCGGCAACATCGGTTCCAGATCTTGATCAAAACCGAAAGCGACTCTTCATAAACGCTCTAATACCATGTTCGGGTACACAGGGTACTCCCAAAAGACCGAACACCTTGAGCAACTGCTTCACACAAAGAGATCACAGATCAACACACCGATGTTTGTCACGTGATTAAAACCCTTGAGAGGGAAACAGTCCACGGCCCTAGCCAAATAGCTACTTGGAGCAATTTATTATGCAAAAGAAAGAAAGTTACATGAGTTTCTCATAATCGATCAACTAGCCAAGGACCCTCTATGCTCTTTAAATAGAGATCATAGACCAATCGGGTGTTAAGCCACGGATCAATGGTAGGTATGATCTAAGAGAAGTTGAACCGTCAGATCACTCTATTTCTAGAATATATCGTGACTGTCGGATTAGAATATTTACAAATGCATACTAAAGAAACACACTTTTACCTAACGGATATATTGCACAAGTTGATCTTAACTAACTCCTAAGTGTCTAAATATCCTAACAGTGTGATGTGTTGATCTATTGCACTTGTTATTGTTATCTATGCTACAGTTTGCATATTTTAAGAATATATGCTAATGCTAAAAATTCAACACATATATGAAGTTTCTGACTATCCAATACTTGTGTAATCACATATTTGATTTTTTTCTTTCATTGTTTTCTTGATTGGGTAATTTCCAATGTTACCCATGGTTCTAGGACGAGGGGAAGCGGGACTGGGGAAACCAACATTTGGGATGCTTGGAGACCACCCCCAAATTTTAGGGAAATTCGGGGGGGACAGGGGGACGTCGGGGTCATAAAAATTATAAAAATATAAAAAGTATGAAAAATAAATCCCAACAATAACAATTCATCCCATGCAAATTAGTTAATACTACATTCATCATTGTGCAATCATGCAATGTAAATCGGATTTAATAAATTAATAATGCAACCACATTACACGATTCATCATGATCATATATGATATATCATATTTCATATTTGTCACTTGTGAGTCTTTGTCATTTGATATTCATATAATAGATTTTAGTTTTGACTTTTGAGTCTTACCTTATGATTGAGTTTCACATTATGATTGAAAAAATGAATCAATGATACTACATGCACATCAAAATGATAATTTAACTTTTAAATAGATATTGCAAAAATTTAAAATTACTAAACATGAAATTACTAAATAATAAATTAAGATTGCTAAAAAATAGGAAAGAGTTGAAGGCTCAGTCATCGGTATAAGTATAGTTTATAACTATATAGAGTCAAAACTAAATAGTGAAAAGTAGCTTAAATAAATCAACATGAAATGAGCATCAAGAAGTCAATTTCATTGACTGGTCCTCTGCATCCATCAAATATTTTATTTTTTAATTTTTTTTAAAATTAATATTCATTTCATTTTTTAGTTTATGTTGAAAATTGAAAAAATTGTGGGGGAATGTCTAGGAGGTTCGGACTTTTGTGGGGGGATGTCCGGGAGGTTCATACTTTCGTGTGGGGACGTCTGGAAGTCCCCTCCAAGTTTCTCCATGAAGATACGAGGTTCGCAGTAGAATGAACCGTTTCTCCCTGCGTTTCGCTAAGGTTCGCCCAAAGAAACGTCGAGAACCGTTTCTCCTAGAGTCCTCCCATCCCAGGGACGTCAGAAACACGTTCCCAACCCTAAGGGATGCGTCCCCGTGGAACACTGCAACAGTTATTGTTCATGCTGATTTGACATATTTAAGGGCTGAATTTGTTGAGTGTTTTGACAACCATCTTGAAGATAATAGGACAGATTTACTGTTGTAAATCTACAGTAATTAAAGTGATTTCAGATCTGTCTTATGCTTGGAAAAGTGTGCCCAAAGGGCTGAAAATTGTTGGCATATGTTCGGTATCTTTCTCTTGGGTCACCTAGTGTGTTGGGTTGAAGTGAGATGAAATATTGTTTGTTGTTTTCTGCGGGAAATTAATATTTTAGATTAGCTCTAAGGTTGAAGTTCACAGGACTAGATCTGGAAAACCTCTGGTGTGAGGTGGAATTTCTGAATTTGCAGTAAATCTCAGAGCAGAAATTCTAACATCCCCTCTTGTTTCTCTGGTGCAGATTAATGCCTCTCATCCAACTTCTTTGTCTACGGTTTACTTCTTTTGTACTCCCTTTTAGTCCTACATATTTTTGCATCTAGGAGACGCCTTCAACACTCGTGCATTGCAACTATGACATCTTGTGCTTTCTAGTATCACAGACCTATTTTTGTTATTTTTGGACAATAATGTAATTTCCTTTCTTTTCTTTCTTTCCGTCGCTGATATTTTATTTACCTATATTTGCACAACTTTTTCCATGTAAGATAGATCTAAAATACATTTATAATGTGTTTTTAAATACCGCTAGAGGCAGCCAATGGTGTACTTTATCTACTAGGTATTTGGGGCTAATCATTACATGGATGTCCTATTTTCTATAAACAACTAAATTTCTCATTGCAATTTATGGACAGGTTATGGAAAATAATGTTTCTTTCCAAGCATGGGTTAAATTTCATATAAATGTTGCTAATTTTATTTTGGATGAGAGCTTAATTGATTTGTTCTCCATCAATATCAACAAATTTTCATAATTGTTTACATGATGGAAATTGCTTTCACATTGGAAGCTTATTAAATCAGTCTGATAATATTGTTCCTTGTAATTTTTTTCTCACAACCACGCTAATGACAAACTGTAGTGTGTTGAGACTGTCCAGAGTTGAACGACACCAGGACTGGCAGAGTCTTAATGTTCACACTGTACATCCACATGCTGCATATACCTTGTCAAATGCAAGGAAGTTTATGTAGACGCTTGGTGTCACGTCCATTACAGCAGTTGGGATACTCATACATCCATATGGATGGTTCTCTGCATGACAGGCCAAGACCCTGGCTGGTTGTTGGTTTGGGCAATCCAGGGAGGAAGTATGAAGGCACAAGGCATAATGTACTTTCAAATTTCAATCTCTTCCTCTTCATATCTGTGTAATTGAATTGAGATGCATTCATTTACATGTGTGTACTGAAGTTGTGCATTGATTGACTGGACTTATAATGCATATTTTGTTTTTGATCTAATATATTCAGGCCGGCTTTGAGATGGTTGATTGTATTGCTCAAGCAGAGGGAATTTCTATCAACACAACTCTTTGTAAAGCGTTATGTGGAAAAGGTAGATGCTTTTCTTCACAGAATTCTTTTCAATGATGACAGATTATAGGTTGCAGTTATGCTGAGCTTTGGAATTGTTTTGAAGCTTATTTATGAAACTCTTGTTCGTTTTTTTACCATTAAACTACAAGGACATTATTATTGTATGTCAAGAACCTAGTTGCTTTAGCTTATCTATTTCTTACATGGTTCTTCTGAGGTTTTATTAGATAATTTGTTTATGTAGGCCATATTGGTAATACACCAGTTCTTCTTGCCAAACCCCAAACTTTTATGGACCTGAGTGGAGAATCTGTAAGTATTAAATAATATTTTCACCTCAGCATTGAATTCAACTTTGCAATATGTTATAGACATTTTAGGGTTATCTATTTTGTGTGTTGAGATTGTTGAAGCCTTAAGAGATAGTAGTTCTATGACAATCTCTTTACCAAACCCTAATTCATATAAAGAAAGCTGCAGTTTTATAAGAACACTTAAATGATAAACAAGATGTTCACATACCATAAATTCACCAAGATAGATCTGTAAATTTTCCTTTAACATTCAAACTAGGGCTAAACAGTATATTCAAAATTTCTATTGATAACCACACATGAATATCTTTTACAAGTATGCAGCGGAATATAAAGTACTGAGAAATATTTCACAACATCACATCACAATATAGACACTATTATTTTGGGTATGGAAATCCCCAGAAAAACCCAAGATGGGAAAACCAGTGCAACATTAACATTCAAACTAGGGCTAAACAGTATATTCAAAATTTCTATTGATAACCACACATGAATATCTTTTACAAGTATGCAGCGGAATATAAAGTACTGAGAAATATTTCACAACATCACATCACAATATAGACACTATTATTTTGGGAATGGAAATCCCCAGAAAAACCCAAGATGGGAAAACCAGTGCAACATTCAGATATGGATTTTATTATTGAGAAAATATGGAACTTTTACAATCAACTGCTAATCACCAAAACCTGGCGAAATAGCACCCAACAGAATCACTGGACGACCCCAGCACTCCCAACACACCCTCTGCATGGCTGTACGACCAGCAGTACGGCCTCCCACACGTGGCGGTTGTTACCAACTTTTTTGTACCATAGTTGGGTTACTTGAGGAGCCACCGCTTGACAAACATGTTCAATGTTTGATTCTAGTGTATCAGTTGATCCGTCTTCATGTCTAGCCAATATTGGCTAGCTAGTTTTTCATTTGAATAATTTTGACCATAGCCCCGCGGGGTTTGTAATAAAATGTACTAGTAGGGTGTTTTGAGTGGTTCAGTCTCCTAAGACGTAGAATCTCAACTAAGGTATTCTAGGGAGTTTTTTGCCCTTGACAATTATGCTTTGCCTATAGCCGAGTATAATTAACGAGGTTTTCTCCCGCTTCCTCCAAAACTGGAATGCCCGATTTTGAATTCTGGGCTTGGGGGGTTATTAGAGCCCAACTAAGTATATATAAACCTACTAGGCATTGTTAGAATAGAGCATGGTCATGTCGTTAGTCATTAGAACCTTTAAAAATTTTCCGAAATTTTTTTTTCCGGACAGGTTAAAAAATTATTTTTTAATTTTTTTCCTAAGTTTTTTGATTAATTTTTTTATGAATTAAATGGAAAAATCCCGTTTGTAATAAGTTAGTCATTCGGACCTCGTTTTCAGTGATTGAAGGCTCTAACCTTAAGCCAAAAATCATTCTTGATCGGCTAGCTAGTCAAATCTAATTTTCAGATCATCAATCAGACACATAGTGCATATTTTCTCAAAAAAGTCATTTTTGGGGAAAAAATGGAGTTTTTATTAAAAATTGATTACTTTGGAGAAAATCCAAAACTCTCCAGATTAATCCAAATTCAGTGAAATAAAAGGCTAAATGACATCTCAATGAGCATTTATGATGATTGGAGTTATCATAACTCAGCTTTAGTCAACATTTAGTGAGTAATAAAGATATGTTCAGTTAACAGACTTGTCATCTTCAGCTAAACTCCCGAATTGGATGAGATGGAGAGCACTTATTGGTTTGATGATTTGATCGAGGTAGGAACTGGTGATAACATTATGATCTGACAGTAGTAGGCTCCTCCAGACCCAGCAGTGGCCCCTCCATACCTAAGAGGCGCCTTCACCTTCATCACTCACGCCCCTCTTCATCATGAGGGTGTCATCCACACGTGTGGGCTCTGTAGTGGCTTGTTTTCAGCGCCTAGGGTTGGAGTGGGGGCGCCTTGCCTAGGTGGAGGCCTCCCCTCACTCCCAACTCATCTTCTTCAGGTTTGGTCTTTCAGTGGTGGATGGTTCGGTTAGGTCTGGTTTTCTGGTTTTAGGGTTTTGGGTTCGTCTTCATTGTATAAATAGAGGCTTCTTTAGCTCTATTCGGATGGAACATTTAGGCTAAAGTTACTTTGAGAAAATTGTATCAAGCATTTTGCTTTGCCTTTTGTTAATAAAGATATTTGACTTTGGAGGTCTATGGGCTTTTGATTGTGCTGGATTCCTTATGGTTGAGGTGATATTGTCTCTAACTCATCTCTTTTAAATACTTGTATGTGATTAAATATTTTTCTAGCTCAAGAAGGCCATTGTTGGCACAGTAGAACAGCCATTTGTAGTTTCAATTTGGTTATTTATGCAAAGTAAATCGATATTTTGATGGACATGAGTAGTAAGTAATACAAAATGTTGATCTTTATTTGATTTGCCTAACATACTAACATATATTTTATCTCACTTCTTGTTTTAAGTTTTGATGTGATTGTTGTCCGCTGATTGCACACCAGCAACAAAAATCAATTGAAAGCTGTCTCCTCACTTAGGAAAGTGAGAGAGGTGAGACCTTGGGGGCAAGCACAGAGCTAGGTACTGTCACCTACTCCTAGCTCCTCCGTTTAGGCTAACTCCTAACGAAGCCAAGGGGGGTAGTCCCTACAAAAGAGTTTTCTATGGCTCTTAAGTTGTTAGAGTATTTTTTGAAGGTTGCGGATGCAGATGGGTGTTTTTTAGGAGTTATTATAATTTGAAGGTGAATGTGACACAAGATCAAAAAAAACAATCCACGTTGCAACAAGAGATTAAAAAATAAATTTAAATTCTAGACTTCAATTAAGCATTTAGTGATAGCAGTTATAACAAACCATAGACAATTGATTGAATCACGTAATTTATGAAAATCAAAGCAAGGACCAGTGCCTTATGGAGTCGATGAAACTGAAATGCGCCAGAGCAATAAACACAAGTTTGGAATTTAAACCAATGAGTGTTAGATTGTGCGAGTGCTCTTTGTAAGTTTTAAGGATTTTAATGGTGATCTTGCTTAAGGTGTATGGGAAACCTAACCGGAAATACTTTCAGTGGCTCCGTTCGAAGACATGACGGACTTGTCTGGAATCACAAGCTAGGTGTTCAATAACTTAACCAGCGTGTGTCCAGATTGGGTTGCCCGACGCCCACACTTGAAATTTGCCCACTACCTGAGTATTTATCGAGACAACGCCAGTGCGTTGGTTATGGGGTAAAAGTTTTAATTTGTGTTGTTATTGCGGTCTTACCAAGTTCGTTCACCGTTCTTAGTACTAGCCCAACTCGAAAGTTGGCAGGGCACACTAGGTGAAGGATATCAACGAAGTAAATTAATTAGAGGGAGTGTGAGTTGAAAGATTTTATTAAGTAAATTGATTAAACTCTTCGACAAAGAGCGCTCTTGACCTTGTCTTATGACAAAGGTTCAAGAGTCTTATCTAATCTAAATGCCTAATGCAAGGATGTGCAAAACTAATGATGCTCTTTGATAGAGAGTGCTCTTGACTTGTGTTTCTGCAAGTTCAAGAGTCTTATTGATTAATTTAAACGAGAAAAACAATATGATGCATGGAATTAAAGTGAAGATAGTTAAATAAACTCTCCGACAGAGAGCACTCTTGATCCACCCTATGGTGAGATTCAAGAGATTTCTACTTTAAACAGTTGATTTACTTATTGAAAGATACAAATCGAAGAGATGAAGCAATCAACTTAGTTAATGAATCAAAATGGACTAATCTAACAATTAGTATTCTAAGAGAAATAATGCAAGTATTATAAGTAAAAGCACATCTAATCTAAGCACATAAGAAGATAAGAACACCACAAACCTCCCCAAATGGGGGAGGCTGAGAGTGGGGGCTTAAAAACCCCACTCAAACAAAATATAACTTTATTGAGATTTACAATTTGCCTTTAGGAATTCAACCTTTGAAAGGACTTTTGAAATAAAGCATGAAACTTTTTATTATTGAACTTTATATAAAAAGGAGAGTAATTTACTTTTTTATTTAAAACCCTATCTTCAAACTTGCAAAAAGGGCAAAAGAAGAAGATGGAAAAGAGCAAAAAGATGAGGCAAAAGAAGACTGAAGCAAAGGAGAAAGGAGGGGAAAAAGGGAGGAAGAAAACAGGAAATTAAAAGCAACAGAAGGGGAGAATAGGGTTGCGAACTAAACAATCAAAGAGCTGCAAAAAATGGTGAAAACGGGGAAGCGAAAGAAGAGAAAAGTGGCTGTCATAAAAATGCAAAAACAGGGCAGCGGAGAAAAATAAGAAGAAAAGCACACAACAAGGTGGTAGGAGGCCAAATCCAACCAAGAAGAAGGGGGAGAAATCACTCAATAATAAACAAAAGGTGGGATCAATCTCCGAACAAGGTGACCGCTAGAAACACTAGTCCCGAAACCGTCCAGACTAGCTCCAATTTGGATTAATTTGGAGAGTTTTAATTTTCTCCAAAATAATCATTTTTTAATAAATAATCATTTTTTTCCTCGAAAATGACTTTTTTGAGAAAAAGAGTGTTATGTGTTCGATTGATGATCCGAAAGTTGGATCTGACTGGCTGGCCAATCAAGAATGATTTTTGGCTTAAGGTTAGAGCCTTCAATCATTGGAAACGGGGTCTGGATGACCGACTTACTACAAACGGCTTTTTTCCATTTAATTTATGGAAAAATTAACCAAAAAACTTAGGGAAAAAATTAAAAAATAATTTTTTAACCCGTCTGGAAAAAAAATTTCAGAAATTTTTTAAAGGTCCTAATGACTTAGGACATGACCATGCTCTATTCTAACAATGCCTAGTAGGTTTATATACACTTAGTTGGGCTCTAATAACCCCCCAAGGCCCAGAATTCAAAATCGGGCATTCCAGCTTTGGAGGAAGTGGGAGAAAACCTGGTCAATTATACTCGGCTATAGGCAAAGCATAATTGTCAAGGGAAAAAAACTCTTTGGAATACCTTAGTTGAGATTCTACGTCTTAGGAGACCGAACCACTCAAAACATCGTACTAGCACATTTTATTACAAACCCCACGGGGCCATGGTCAAAATTATTCAAATGAAAAACTGGCTAGCCAATATTTGTTAGACATGAAGACGGATCAACTGATACACTAGAATCAGACATTGAACATGTCTGTCAACAGGCGGCTCCTCAGGTAACCCAACTATGGTACAAAAAGTTGGTAACAATGATTCAGGCTTCACAGATTGTAGAAGGGTGCGAGCTCAGCTGCTTCTATCCCATGCTTCAAAACAACCATTTGAATTTAACATTTTTAATTGCAGGACCTATAGGGTTCGTCATCTTTTGCTTCAAAGAGAAAGCTGGGAGTAACTCTCTCTTTCTTGTGTTCCATCCACAAGATAATGTTCTTTTGGTTACCAGTTACTTAGGAGGCCCTAGTTTACTTCTTTCAATCTTTAGGCTTCCTTCCCATTGCCTTGTTTGGCTTTCCTTTTCTTCTTCTTCTTCGTTGACCTCTTTTCACATTATTTTGCAGCCCTCTTTCTTCCCTTTGGACAACCCTCTTTTTCCTTAGTTTTCACCTCCTTTTCTAGCTTTGGACAGCCCTCTTTTTGTTCTTTTTGGACAGCCTTCTTTTCACTTAGTTCGCTGCCCTCTTTTACTATTTTACAGCCCTCTTTTTACCTTTGGACAGCCCTCTTTTTCACCTTTAGGACAGCCCTCTTTTTACCTTTGGACAGCCCTCTTTTTCACCTTTAGGACAGCCCTCTTTTTACCTTTTCTCTCTCCCTTTTTCTTGGTTTTTCTCCTCTCTCTTTCCTCCTCTTTCATCACTGGTTTTTACCTCTCTTTCAAAGTCTAGTTTGTAGTTTTTTGTCTTTAAAATTTTGATTAATGCATAACGTTTGAACTGTTTAAAGCTCTTATTTGCAGGAAGAATCGAGAAAAGCCCAAAGGCCTTAAGCAAGCAAGAACAAAAAGACAATTTTCCCTTATCTCTCCATCCCTTTCTCTCCTTGTTCTTTTAGGAAAAAGGAAAAGAACAAGTCATCAAAAATTTGTAAAATTAATAAAAAGCGAGTGGGATTACGGCTCCCACACCCTTCTTCCCCGATTTGGGGGAAGCCTGTATTGTCTCACTGTCATGCTTTTCATTTTTTGTTTAAATTGCTAATGGTAGAATAGGATAGGATAACTGCATAATCATAATCAAGTAATGCATGTTTTGATTAATTTATTGTTCATAGAAAATGAGTTAAAAATATTGTTTTGATTGTTTAAATTGAACGTGGCATATTTCTTACTGTATACTTACCCCCTTGCTTTCCCGATTAGGGCCCTAAAAAGCCTGAAAGAGACTCTTGGGTAGTTAGATTTTTATTGTTTTATTTCTTTCATTCAAGTATTAACGAATTAAATAAGACTCTTGAACTTGCAGTAACACAAGTCAAGAGCACTCTCTATCAGAGAGTATTCATAGAACTGCATACCCCTGCATTAGGCATCTTAGATTAGCTAAGTTTTTTGTACCACTATCATAAGACGGGGTCAAGAGCGCTCTTTGTCGGAGAGTCCTAATTAATTGATTTAATAAAACTTGCAACACACATCCCTTAATTAATTAACTTCATTCTCTTCTTGCCGGAGTATGCTCTGACCGATCTCAAATCGGAGTACCCAGAAACGACATTGGATCTTTAATCCTGCAAGAATAAATTAATAAAATTTAACATCCCGCAACCAACGCACCAGCGTTGTAGGGAATTTTCGAAAGTACTTCCTAGTAGAGGCGCCGGAACCCCGCTGTCTAAGCTTCTCAGCTAGCTGGTCAATCTTTGCAATACCAGCCTGGGATACTGGGCGGGCCCGACATGTCTTCAATGGAGTGAACTTAGAATATTCTCTCGGCATTTGACAAACCTTCGTTGACACCGTAATCAAGAGCACATAAAATCCTTAAAACCTACCAAGAGCACTCGCATATCCTAACATTCACTAGTTTGATTTCTAGACATGTGTTTAATTCTCTTGCACATTTCAGCATTATTGACTCCATAAGGCACTGGTCCTTTTTTAATTTGCATAATTATCTTATTTGATCAATTGTCTATGGCTTATTATAATTTCTTTCTCTGAATGCATAATTAAAGTCTGGAATCATCACTCATTGCTTAAATCTCTTGCTAGCAACGTGGATTGCTTTTGATTAAGTGTCATACTCATAATAAATAAACACTTTTAATCATAATAACTCCTAAATAACACCCATCCGCATCCGCAACTAATTAAACTCTTTGTTAGGGACTACCCCCCTTGGCTTCGTTAGGAGTTAGCCTAAACGGAGGAGCTAGGAGTAGGTGACAGTACCTAGCTCTGTGCTTGCCCCCAAGGTCACACCTCTCCCACTTTCTCAAGTGAGGAGACAACTTTCGGAAGATTTCTGCTGCTGGTGTGCAATCGGCGGACAACAGCGGTAACAACCCCAACTTATCCCTGAACTTCACAAAACTATGCTTGCAAAGTGCCTTGGTGAAAATGTTCGCCACTTGCTCATCTATCTGTATGTACTCTAACTGAATGGTTCCTCTTTGAACACAATTTCTCAAGAAGTGGTACTTGATGTCTATGTGTTTGCTTCGGTCATGGTGTTGCCGCCTAATTCGCACCTCGGGTCTGTTGAATTTTAGCATTAGCATGAATACTTAAAAATTTGCAGACTAACTTTAAACAAATGATAAAATAAAATAACATTCATCACATCAATAGAATGGACACGAGTTTTTCACTGGGGAAACCTTTAAAGTACAAAACCCCCAAAATGCATTAGTAGCTCATCTCTTAAATGAGATGAATTAAATTCTTTAAAAAGTTCCACAAACCCCAATAGGGTTACCACAAAAACTAGAAGATCAAATTTACAAATTACATCACAATTGCCCAATTCAGAATTTCCGGAATTAGGGCTTTTCTCTCCTGCCCAAAAATTATGTTTGCTGCCCAGATTTGAATTTTTCTACCTGATTGTACCCTACTTGCTTCTCGGCCGTACGTCTCTATTTGGACCTGTCCATATGGCTGCCCGATCTGTTTAATCTGCTGCTCGAACTTTCTTCCCTGCTTCCTGTCTGTCTGTCTGGCCTACCCGGTTGATTGTGGCAGCTTCTGCTGCTGCCCAAAGGGCTAGCAGCCTAGCCTGAGGCCTTTATGGGCTAGCCCGTGGGCTGCCCTAGGGCTTGTGCAGACCCGGGCTGCTACAGGACCCTCACGAGTCTTCCTACAGTCTGCTCAGAGGGCTAGTGTGGCCACGACATCCCTTAAGGGTCTTCCCTAAGGCTGCCTGAGGGTTGGCCATGAGCCAAACCCTTATGGGTATGCTTGTAGCAGGCTGCCTGAGGGTGCCGAGAGGGCAGTGCCCTCTAGTGGCCTGCCTGCGGTGAAAAGCAAGGTAAAACCCTCAACGCTGCCCACAGAAGAAAAATCGGGTAGCCTGTGAAGAAGGATGAGGCTGCCTGTGGAGGTAGTGGATCTACCCGATGAGAAGATGAAGTTGCCTGGAGGAGGATAGGGTTGCCTGAGAAGCTTGCTGTTGAGGGTTTGATGAAGAAACCCTTAAGACAAAAATAGAAGAAACCCTAGCTGAGGATTTTGCTTCTTCAACCTATGAGATCTTCAGAATAACAGCTATACCTGTAAGAGCAAGTGTGTGTGTAATAGTGAATTGGCTTGATCTTCTTTTATATCCTTGAGTCACCTGTAAGTGGACCAAAATTAGAAAGAACAAAATAATATTATTTTATTCTTTTTCTAATTTCACTTTTACCTTTAACCTGTCAAATGTTCTTTATGTATTTTTGACTTTTACCAAAGTTGTTATGTATTTTTGGCTTTCACCTGTGGTCCAAAAGTCCTTATGTATTTTTGACTTTTGCTTTTAGCCTTTTTCCAAGTGCCCCTGTGGTCATTACCCGTGGTCTTTTAATTCCATTCAAAGTACATCATCATAAACCAAGAGAGTTACTAATGCTTTTATCACACGCTCCGTGTGACACCAAGATTAGGTACTAGGGTATCTTAACCAAGGGTAGCTAAGCCTTCGAGAATGTCAGGATTATAATCCTCCCTTGTCCAATTTGGTCAATCATGTCTAAATTAGGTGTCTTTCAGTCTATATTTAGTCACTAGCGTCATTTGGTCCACATGGCCTAATTGGGCCACATGGCCTAATTGGGCCACATGTACCAGTTACTAGAGTGTGGGGAACACTAGTTGGGGCTAACTGCCACTGGCTGCACTTCCATGCATCAGTTTAGGAGCCTCCTAGACCAATCCCTACAATTTAGGAGCCTTTGGGAGTGCCGAGACCAACCTCCTTCAGTTAGTCACTAGTTAAGCCTAGTTAGGAGTCAGTTACTTTCAGTTACATTTAGTTAGCGCCAATCATTGATTGATTGCATGTGGGAAGGCACAATTTCTCACCTACCACATTCAGTTAGGCTAGTTAACTGATTCTAACTAACTGGTGCACTGATGGAGGAAAATGGGGCTAACTAGTTGAGCTTCGATAATGATTTAGACATGTCCAGTTATCCATGTAGTTAGGCAGAGTCAATCAATTCGATCTCCTCTCTTATGCATTCGACTTGACTGGTTATTAATACCAGTGTATTACATTGTAATTCATTATCCAATTACTTTTGATTAATGAAAACATTCACAATTGCAAGCCATTTTTGCACTGTTTCATTCTTCAATTTCTGAGTAAAATTGTCTGATCTATCTTGTGAGTTGTGTGTTGGTCCACAGATCTATGTGCTCAATTTAATATGGTATCAGAGCCTCGATAGGACAAGGCACTTCTCCTTTCTACAGATCTCATGCTGGATCAAATTTTTTTTTTGAGCAAAATTGCTCCTTCCAGCTCTACTAGCAAGTTTACCATTGAAATCTTAAGCAAAGGGATTATTAATCAAGCTTGCTTAATTAACTAAGTTGGGTGTGATGAAAACTTGAAAAGTGCAGGATGTCCTACCTTACGGTGCCCCTTTTGTGTTTTTGCAGGTACAACTTCGAATTGATTCATCAGTTCCTCTTCTCACCCCATTCACAAGTTATTCAAAATGGAAGTTGAAGATGATTGCATCTCTCAAGAGACAAGATCTCTATGAGGTGTCTATTGGATTTGGTAAAGAGTCTTATGATAATGAGAATGACTAGCTAAATGACGGTGATGTAGCCTTTGGAGCAATAGGTCTGTCCCTTTCTCCTAGCTTGCGATACCTCACTAAATCTGTTGAATACCCAAAGGATCTCTAGACAAAATTGGATAGAACCTTTGGCAAGCATAGTGAGAATCATAATAGCACTTTGGAGAGCACACCCAACACCACAAGATTTCTTGATCCAAAAGTCTCTGCCTCTACTCTCTCTATTGAAGTTGTTCAAGATGAAGAAGTAGCAAATCTTCTACACAGTCAATTCGAATTGAAGAAAGTCTCCTTGCAGTGACTCCTTCTCCTGATGCTCCGGAAGTTTGTGAGATCTCTGATATCTCATCTTCTCATATGGATGATACAAAAGAAGACATTCGAATCTCTAATATTGAAGAAAAACACTGCTGCACTTCTATGCAAACATTTTCCAGTGATTCTTCATTAAATTATGTGCAAAATTTGCCAGTGATTGCTTCCGAAAGTGAAGAGGAATTTGATTTCTCTCCCTCTAATGTTGCTGCTGGTGTGCAGATAAGTAATACCTTGGATATTTTAGAAAAAATATCAGATTGTAGGAGTGATCCATTCGCTCTCCTTGATCTAGATCTTCCAGCAAATTCCTACAAGATTGCATGCACCAATATTCAGAATTTTGAAAAAGGAGAAAACTATGCATCTACCGTCTCGGTGGACCATACTTTTGGTTCTGATATGAACTTTATTGGATCTGATATGATCTTATTTGGATCTGATCTGATATTAATTGGTTCAAGATTTCAGGTTCATGAGCTTTCAGTACTGCTTGTAGCTGTTCTCATCAATTTTGGTGTGAAGAAACAAGTACTGCAAGTCTCCTTCAAAACAGCTGTTGGGGATTTGGTGTTAGTTTCCTCTTATGAGGTTGCTGATATTTAATTTTGTGAATCATTAGTTATTTATGAAGCTATATTAGATTATGGAGCTCAAGCATTCGCTCTCCACAGTCCCAGGGCTTCGCTACCTTTGGTCACAGGCTCATCTCCTCACAGAACTAGTAAATAGGAAGACATTTTGCATCCGCCTAGACACTTGCTGCTAACACTTGGGGCTGATTTTACTACTCATGGTTTGCTGTTCAAGGCTGCAAAATATCAGTTGCTTGATTGTTCTTCACATGGTTCGAATCCTCAAGCACCTTTTCTCTCTTATCAGTTGATTTCAGTTGCTCTACATGGGTCCAGTTTTCATCCAGCAGCTGTCTATATTTCTGATTTAGTTGAGCATGTTATTCTTCTTCCAAAGAGGAGGATTCCTCCAGACATAATGATGGAGAAGTTCACATGCTAGGCCCCAGGATACCTGTGCACAGAAGAACCAGATTGATCCTGATTCTACCTGCTTAGTTTGAGGAGGGATTTTTTCCCATGTGGTTTTTTCTCGGTTCCTTGTATTAAGCAATTACTTTGCTTTAGCTTTAATGGGTGACCTATGGTCTTAGTTACCAGGGCCCACAAATTGTCCAAGTTGGCATTCATGGGGGGTGTTAAGATTATAATCCTCCCATGTCCAATTTGGTCAATCATGTCTAAATTAGGAGTCTTTTAGTCTATATTTAGTCACTAGCATCATTGGGTCCACATGGCCTAATTGGGCCACATGTACCAGTTATTAGAGTGTGGGGAACATTAGTTGAGGCTGACTGCCACTGACTGCACTTGCATGAGTTTATGAGCCTCTTAGACCAATCCCTACAATTTAGGAGCCACTGGAAGTTCCGAAACCAATCTCCTTCAGTTGAGTTCAGTTAGTGACTAGTTAAGCCTAGTTAGGAGTCAGTTACATTCAGTTACATTCAGTTAGCGCCGGTCATTGATTGATTGCATGTGGGAAGGCGCAATTCCTCACCTACGACATTCAGTTAGGCTAGTTAACTGATTCTAACTGACTGGTGCACTGATTGAGGCAACTGGGGCTAATTAGTTGAGCTCCGATAATGATTTAGACATGTCCAGTTTGTTGTTCGCCGAATGCACACCAACAACATAAATCTAATGAAAGTTGTCTCCTCACTTGAGAAAGTGGGAGAGGTTTGGCCTTGGGGGCAACCACAGAGTTAGGTACTGTCACCTACTCCTAGCTCCTCCGTTTAGGCTAACTCCTAATGAAGCCAAGGGGGTAGTCCTTACCAAGAGTTTTTCTAAGGCTCAACGTTTTTAGATGTTTTTATGGTTGTGGATGCGGATGGATGTTGTTTAGGAGTTTTTTGAATTAGATCACAAATTATATTAATGAGATAACACAAGACAAAGAGCAATCCACGTTGCTATGACAAGAGTCAAGATAAACAATATTACGAAGACTTATCAAAAGGCATCCACAGATAATTGATTACTTAAGCAAGATTCCAAATGGACAAATGGTCCAGATAATATGAATTTATGAAAGCAAAATAGACCAGTGCCAATATGGAGTCAAAATATAGTGCCCACCACCTCAGTATTTATCGACAACGTCGGTTCGTTGGTTATGGGAGTGAAAGTTTTACTTATGGTTGTCACTTGGAAGCTTATTCAATTTCCAATCACCGTTTTGAGTACGGATTCAACTTTTTAAGGTCGGTAGAGCATACTAAGTGATGGAAAGCAACGAAGTAAATTTTATGGGGAATGTGTGTTGGAAATATTTTATTAATGAGCACAAATAAAACTCTCCAACAGAGAGCTCTCTTGACTTCATCTTATGACAAAGTTCAAGAGACTTACCATGCACGGAATTAAAATACTTGAAATGAAAAACAACTAATTTGCCCAAGAATCTCTTTTAGGTTTTAAGGCCTTACTCGGGCGAGCATGGGGGTAAGTAAAAACCGAAATAGAAAAACAACTCCCCGATAGAGAGCACTCTTGATCCACAAAGTGAGATTCAAGAGATTTCTACTTTTAAGCAGTTGAAATACTTTTGAAATATGAAAATTTTAAATGATACAGTAAACAACTTAATAAATGAAATAAAACAAGCTAATCTAGCAATTAGTGTTCTAAGCAAGAAAATGAAATTACTCTAAGTAAAGCAAATTTAATCTAAGAACACACAAAACAAGAACACCACAAACCTCCCCAAATGGGGGAAGTTGGGAGTGGGGGCTTAAAAACCCCACTCAAAAAGAGAATTTTTAGTAAGTGTTACAATTTGCCTTGGGAATTTAACCCTTGAAAAGGACTTTTAAGATAAAAGCTCGAAGACTAATAATGAAGCTCTTAAGGGCTTTTACAAAAAGGAGAGTGATTTGTTTTCTTATTGGGAACTTTTTTGTCAATATTTTCAAGTCTTTAGACTTGTCTTTGGTTGACCTCTTCTTCAGTATCTGCTCAAAACGAACAATAACTCAAGCACCCATTATTCTTTAATAAAATCAAAGTAAATCTAGATGCGAAAAAAAATGAAATTATTCTACGTGCAAAACTACCCTTTTAAAAATGAAATTTTTTATTCTTTTTGAAGTAAACTAGATGCAAAACTTTACAATGCAAAGTGGGAAAGAGGAAGAGGGTAGAAAGGAGCAAAAAGAGGGCAAAAGAGGGCTGAAATAAATGAGGAAAAGAGGGAAAAAAGGGGGAGCGAACAACAGCTAGTTGGCTGCAAAAAAGTGAGAAACGGGGCAGTGAACTAGGCAAAAAGAGGGTTGCAAAAAAAAGGTAAAAACGGGGCAGCAAACTAGGAGAAAAGTGGTTGCTAGAAATTTGAAGAAAGAGGGCAGCGAAGGAGAGGGAGGACGAGAACAAGAAGTTGATGAGAAGAAGGTCTTGAAGAGGGGGAGGACAATCAAACAACAAGGTGGAAGGAGGCCAAATCCAACCGAGAAGAAGAGAACAAACAGTCAACAAGACAATCAACCAAAAGGTGGGATCAACCTCCGAACAAGGCGACCACTAGAAGCACTAGTCTCGAAAACATTCCAATCTATCTGGATGTCTGCAAGGATGCTAATGGGGAAAGAGAAGTAGCCACAAAATTATGTGGCACTTGGGATCAAATCCCAAGCTTACTTTCTCAAGTCAAAACTAGCATATGATAACATAGAAATATGAAGAGAGAAGAGAAAGATTTTAGATCCCAACTTAAGAATAGTAACAAAAAAGAATCGCTTTTGCTTGATGGATGAGGCAAAGAATTCTTATGCTTCTCGACTTTTTTGAAAGAAGATGACTCCTTGTAGAACCTGCAGAATGAATGTTAAAACCATAAAAGAGCTCTTGTATCTTTGGACAATACTTGAAAGCAACACAACTTCAAGAGAAAAGCATGGATTATACAATATAGTGCTAGATTGTTAGCCTTCAACAATCATAAAATCAAATGCTTAAGAATCAAGAGAGAAGGGAGCAAAGAATGGCACCTCACAAGATGAATCATGGCAAACAAAGAGCTTCCACATTGACCTCCAAAGTCATCAACTTTTATTGTATCTTAAGCAAAATATTACAATAGAAATTCTCCAGAGTTTCTATGCCAAAATCTCCATGAAGAATAAAGCTCCAGAGCCTCTATTTATACAAAAACCAAATCCGAGCGGGGACTTTATGAACTGAAGAACAACTCAGCATGTAACTGAGCTTGAACTGAAGAGGTGATTGACACCTTTCTCACTTGAGTCACCATTAACTTGACATCACACCCAATCAAATGCCAACACACCAAGATTCACCCAACCTCCAAATTGGCCTCCTTCACTACTCATGCAAATGCTTCACAAGGCTCAGCAGCATTGCGTCAATCTCCACATGTGTGATTCTCATGAGGTTGGTGAAGAGTTGTTGATGTTACCCATCAATGCTTTTGAAACCATACGATATGTTAAAACAAGGTTTTTTTTTAAAACACATGGGGTCCACTTCTCACTATGCATTAGCACAACCCATAAGCGCGAGTCCTCATGTAGCTAGCGTGAGCTTTCTCATGCTAGCGTCGCCTTTCCTTTAATAAAATCGATTTCACCTTTTCTTATCCAAAGCTTAACTCAAACCAAGCAAAATGAGGTCCTAAGTCAATTTAGACCACATGCCAAGTCATCCCCACCATTAAAATATTAAATTTGACTTTTTTTTTATATTTGGACTTAGTGCATTATGTCAATTTTAGCATTAAAATGCCACTTTGACGCTCTGTTAGCCAGATGATGCTTTCTAGGATGCTTCGGCTAGCCGAAACATAGTGAAAGTGGCTCCTGAAGTAAACATGCCGCTCTGGGATTGAAAGTGAGCCCAACCATGCCGAAAACGGACTCCGGATCACATATTTTTTACATTTTGAATTTTTCCTATTAAACCATTAAAAAATGGCTTAAAAACGGAAAAATTATTTTTTCTCGGAATTAAACGAAACTCTAGGGGGACCTAGTACATGTTCATACGACTCAATCGAAATGCCTAGCATGTTGAAAAACACTGACACGAAGGCTCTAATAACCTCCTAAGGCCGAAACACCAAGACAACTACCCCAACTTCGGTGGTGCGAGTGAAAAAATCAGAAATTATTAGTCGTTTGTTCAACAACCAATAATAACCAAGGAAAAAAACACTCTGGGCTAGTCGGTTTGATGCTTAAGTCTGGGAAGCCGAGCCTTTTATAAAAAATTAAATGCTAGGACATTTTTTACAATTTCTCCAAGGGGGTATGAACATGTATTTACAAAAAAATAAAAAGTTTAGCCCAAAACTGGCTAACTCTGGAGCACACTGAACTTCTAAACTTTGGAGATGAGCATTCATCATGCTTGATAACTGGCGGCTCAATAGGAAGTTCAACTATTGTACAAAATAGTTGGTAACACAGTTATCCATGCAGTTAAGTAGAGTCAATCAATGCGAATTCCTCTCTCATGCATTCGAATTGACTGGTTATTAATACCAGTGTATTACATTGTAATTCATTATCCAATTACTTTTGATTAATGAAAGCATTAACAGTTGCAAGCCATTTTTCCACTGTTTCATTCTTCAATTTCTGAGTAAAATTGTCTGATCTATCTTGTGAGTTGTGTGTTGATCTTGTGAGTTGTGTGTTGGTCCACAGATTTATGTGCTCAATCTAATAGAGAAGACCCCAAGCCCATTGATCAAGGGTCAGAGTGTCACACAGGCCTAGACCAAATCTAGGGCTTATAGTGCCTTCCTGGTAACAGACCAGGTGCCTCAGCCATTGGCTGCATAATTTGACCCTAGGTCAAATACTTGGCAATAGAACAAGCACCTCCATTCTCCAAGAGAATGACTACTCACAACTAAGTTGAGTCTACCAGTACTAGATTGGTCCACATTGTGGTCTTGGACCAAATGTCTACCATTCAACAGAATGGTCACTCAACACTAGGTTGAGTCTACCCAGGGCAGAGCTAGGTCCATATCATGGTCAAGGACCAGATATCTACCATTCAACATAATGGTCACTCAACACTGGGTTGAGTCCACGTTGTGGTCTCGGACCAGTTGTCCTTAGGAGAATGGCTCTTGATGCTGCTAAAAAAAATCAACACTCCCTCTCAGCGAGAAAGGCATTCTCTGCCATACCAAGCTTGTCACGAAAGTACACAAACTTTGATGCTGACAGAGGCTTGGTCAAGATATCTGTGATCTGTTCATCCGTGCGTATGTACTGCAACTTTATAGCACCTCTCTGCACTAGGTCTCTGATGAAATGATACCTCATTTCAATGTGTTTTGATCTATCATGAAACACTGGGTTCTTCGAAAGCTTTATGCAACTTTGATTATTGCAATGGATGATCGTTGAGTCAAGCTTTCCCCCGAACAGATCAGATACAAGTTTTCTGAGCCAAATTGCTTCCTTGCAGGCATCACTTGCAGCAATATACTCTACCTTAGCTGTATTTTGAGCTATGGAACCCTGCTTCCTGTTGGACGAAGAGATCGTTGCTGATCCCATACTGAAGCGATGACCAGAGGTACTTTTCCGGTCATCTGCACTGCCAACCCAATCTAAATCTGTGTATCCAGATAACAATACTCCATTGTTGGAAGTATACCTGAGCCCATAAGTGATAGCACCTTGCACATATCTAAGTACATGTTTGGCAGCTACCAAGTGTATGTGCTTCGGATCGGACATGAACTGACTCAGTGCATTCACTGTGTAACACATGTCTAGTCTCGTATGCACGAGATACATCTGGGAACCGATAAGCTGTCTGTATAGAGTAGAGTCCACACTCTGTGAATTGGTGGCCGAGTCCCGCAACTTTGCTAAGTTGGTAGTAATTGGCACGCTCATGGACTTGCAGTCCTGCATCCCAAATCTCTGCAAGATATCCACTGCATACTTTCCTTGTGTCAGGAAAATCTCGCTTGGCTTTTTCTAGACCTCTAAGCCAAGGAAGTAATGCATCAGTTCGAGACCTTTCATCTCGAATTCAGAGTTAAGCTCTCTTTTACAGTGATCTATCAACTGTTGATCACCTGTAAGAAACAAGTCATCTACATATAGAACAAGTATCAAGACATGATTATGAACAACCTTAAAGTACAAGTTAAAATTAACTGTACTTTTGGAAAACCCCAAGCTGTGGAGAAATCCATCCATCCTAGCATACCAGACTCTTGGAGCCTGTTTCTGTCCATACAAGGCTTTCTTGAGTTTGCGTCTTCTTCCCATGAGTCACAAAGCCTTCAGGTTGTTCAATGTAGACTTCCTCCTCAATCTTGCCATTGAGAAAAGCAATCTTTACATCCATCTGATGTAACTTTCATCCGAATACTGCAGCAAGTGAAATGATGGTTCTAATGGTAGTATATCTGGCAACAAGAGCAAATGTCTCATCATAGTCAATGCCTTCTTTCTGAGTGAAGCCATGAGCTACGAATCTGGCTTTATACTTCTCTATACTGCCATCAGCAGCATGCTTGATTTTATAAATCCATTTGGAAGTCACTACTGACTTTCCTATTGGTCTGGGAACAACTTCCCGCACATCATTCTTCATGATTGAACTGTACTCTTCAATCCTGGCATCAACCCATACTTGTTTACTTGTTGCTTCTTCGTATGATGAAGGTTCTGCACTGATAAGCTGGCTCATAAGACCAGAGTACTTCTGTGGTCTTATGCTTTTTTTGAAAGTCTGTTATCACATATATAGTAGCTAGGCTACCATATTCTGTTTTTCAGACACAGTACATTTTTTCAGATAGATCTCTTACATATGAGATGCTGAGATGAGCAGTTTTGACGGATCATTATTGTATTGGTGGACTATTGTACTCTCCCATGTCAGGACTGAGTCTTAGGACACTCAGATCTGAGGACCGATGTAACCATTTAGTCATTACAGAGCAGTTATTGATGCCCAGTTTTATATTAGTGCTTTCTCATTGGACAGGTGATGTTTCAGATGGATTATATTGCATGATTATGACTCAACTTTTTATATTGTGTTGTGGTTATCATTGCTTTTATACTCATCTTTGTGACAAGTATTAACATGTGGTGTCATGATCTGGCGGTCATAATAATATGGACTTGGATGTATTTGTATTTATGTATTGATGTCCCTACTCTGACTTTGAAGTTCCTGATCTATACTCATTGGTTTTACCCTCCTTAGGGAGAATAGAGGTAGTCATTCCCACCATTGTTTTGGCTTGCTAGTGTTGGCTTCATCATTCATTGTCTCCACCCATCCATTACCTTCCAGTTTAGTTTTCAACCCGACTGACTTCTTGACTTATGGCATGGAGGACCTTTTTCCCCGCTAGAAACTTTGTTGGACAAGCCTCCCTGTTTATATTGTGTCTCGGCTCTGCATTGGTGACAAAACTTGCCTTTGGTGAGTTGGATTGTATGCCTAAATCATTCTGGCCGATTGTCCCGATGTTTGGCATTGTGTAGAACTCCCCCTGGTCACTTGAGATGTTGTTGGCTAAAACTAAAAGCTCATGTACTACTTGTATTGGAAAATGTTATGTATGCGCCCATAGAAAATGAAAATGCTAAACTGTGTTTCTTAACATATGTAAAGAGGGCAAGAGCAATAAAATGCTAAAATACCCCTTGAAGGGTATAAGGAAAGGTCCAAAAAAGTAATGGTTAAATATATGTTGACCTTTTAAATTTGAATATGTCCCGGATGAAAGCTGCGATTAGCTGTGCTTTTAAGCACTGGTGAAGTCCCAAAAGGGTCATATAGGCCAAAAATGCCTTGGAAATACAATTGATGATCCTAATGAAACTGGATCAAGCTTGATGTAGTCATGGTGCCTAAGTTGAATAAGCACTCTCTAAACAACTCAACCATTTGTGAGGCATTGCCATTCCTTGTGTTGTTGTTTGTCCGTCATTGGTTTTAGTGAGTGTTTCCTTTCCATATCCAAAGTGTCATGATGTTAAGTAGGAAGTCATCCTTTTCCCTAGCTTGGTAAATTTCATCCTTCACTCTTCACTAGCAAATTGACTACAACTATGAAGCGAGTATAGTCTTGAAAGTCTAGTTTGAGTAATAATAAATAAAGCCTTATATATGTATTTGGTTGATGTACCGCCAGTGAAATGACTGCTACTTGTTGTGATTGTTGCTTAAATGAGTTGTAGAGCATGTCTTAGCCTTATAACACTTGCAGCAGATGGATGATAGTCTGAGTTATATTATTGGTATCTGATCATTTATAGATGGTTATATTGTCTATTGGATATGGATGATGATCAGGTAGAGACCTGAGAGGGGTATGAGTATACACCCTAGATGGATTTGGATTCTTTGAGTCTAACGAGACAGTTTATTTTCAGTTCTGGGCACTTGCAGAAATGATCATGCTCATTTTACCTTTCTGATGCAGTTTTGCTTCACAGGATGATGTGTCTGAATAGGGAGATTTTTTATTTGGATCTCCTAGGGCGTTGTATGGAACATAGGGGCGCTACCACTTGTTTGTACCATAGTAACCCCATTTTTGAGAGCTTGGTGGGATCAGTTTGACAACGTAGGCACCCTAGGAGGCTGTTTTGGAAGGTTCACGTTTCCCGAGGCAAATTAAAAAATGATTAAATGGCTATTGAAGAAATCGATTTGGGATACTGAGACAAGGAAAGACATGGGATGAGTCATGATGATGAGAGTGATGTCCTTCGCACCTTCTCCAGTAGTTGCAGCACTTGATTGGGCCCACACCTATTTTTTTGGCATTTTTATATTATTTTCTGGAGCTTTTGGGAGGCTCATGATTTCCTCAAGGAGGCACAAAGTCAAAGAATTAAAATATTATATTATTTTATTGTGCCATTGGGCACCCATAGGGAGTTAGTTAACACTCCATGGACCCACCATGTGCTTCATTTATTTCTTGTTGAGTGGGGTACCCTCTTGTTGGTTGTTTTAGTCCACTTTGGTACTTTATGGTTATATTGATCCATGTATTGTATGTTGAGCTCATCTCAACCATTGATTAGAATATTTTATCTTTTAATCTTAGCCACTCGTTTTGAAAGTGGTTAGGATTCGGTTATCATTGTGGTTCTTTCATTTCTATTTAAAGGAGAGAGCTTCTCATTTGTAAGGGGTCTTTGGTTCTTGGATCTGAATAATAGAAAGATTTTTCTGTGGATATTTTCTGGATTTGCTTTGCATCTGATGTTCTTAAATGGTGATTGGATAGTCTTCTGCTTCTTAGCATTGTGGAAATTCATGTGAGATATATATTTTCTTGCTATCATTGTCTTGTCTACAGGAGGGCGTTTTGGTTGGAGTGTTTTTGCAGGGGGACTTCAACTCGCTTGGTTATCTTCGTCTTGGATCAGGGGGTTTTCATTAGTTTCATTGTGATCTATGATTACTTCTTTTTACTTTCCTATAGCATTTAGTTTCTTTATCTTGTCTTATCAAATCTGATATTGTTGACGTTTGCTCATGCAGGGTAGGGGGCGCATTGGTGGCTTGGGGCTTACATTTCTCATAGAAATCACTTGGATGTTCCAGAATTGATCGGGATAGCAAGGATCATCACTGTTAAGACTTCTACAAGCATTTTCAGGTACGATCCAACAGGTATTTCTCTTCTCTTTAACAGATCTGAATCCATTGTACCTGTTTTCCTTCCATTTTTCTGAAAATCTTTAAAATACTAAAAAACCCTTAAAAAATACTAAATCCGGGAACCGTCTGATCTTTGGCCAAACCACTTCTGGGTTTCATAGATCAGGCCTCCCCTTCATTGCATCTATTGCAACGCTGGTCAAGTTCCTGCTGGTTTGACCTAGATCTAATTTTTAGCTTGAAAACTGCATAGCGCCCCCACTGGAAATTTGACCTGCTAGGGTTTTGAATTTTTCTGATTTCTGACTTCATAGACTGGTTGCCCTAGATCTGAAAAACTGACTTTCAACCTCCTAGCCCCCCTCATCAGATTTTGACTTTTCCAGATCTGATTTTTCCTGAAATTTTCTGATTTGGGTTTGTAGATCGGGTCATCCTGATCTCATTTCCACTCCAACGCTGAGCTGATAGTCTCCTGGTGACTCTAGATCTGCAGATTTGCCTCTCCAAACCCTAGCGCTAGCCCTCCTTCTGCTGATTTTCCTGTAACCTGAATCTTCCGGGCCAAATCCTTTTTTGGGTCCATAGATCAGGACATATCCCAGGTGGGTTCACTGAAACGCTGTGTTGATACTGACTCCATTACCCAAGGCTGAACAGGCACTGATCTCCAAGCATAGCGCTAGTTGACCCTTCCTGACCTCTTTCCCTCGAAAGTTGACCATTCCTTGATAACTTAGGTTACGTGATACTTTCATATCTTTCACTGAGTTTGTCTCCTTGGTACTAGACAATCCCAACTTTGTCCTTGCTCACCTTGTCACAGTTACGTTTCCCAAGACAGTGGTCATCTTCATCAGTTGCTAGTACCTAAACCTTAGAGCTAGGGTTTCCATTTACCTTACACCTTACGTACCTCAAAGCCACATTTGATCTATTTTGGTGTCTAGGTCTGATCTCTCCTGTCAGGGGTAGATCCAGGTCTCCCCCCTTGTTGTCTTGGACTTAGATAACATAAAGTGAAGACTACCTTGATTGGCGTGACAACCATCCATTTGGGAGTCTAGACAGTCTTAGTTCCACCTCCTTAGTTGCTTGCCCCTCTACCATCCATCCTGGATCTACCTCACACAGGCAACTACAAGGTTGGTGATAACAAAGTCTCGGGAGGAGCTTTATGTTTCTTGCCTTATTGCACTGTCTCTCTGTATCAAGCCGGTCTCCTTTTGGAAGAAGGAACTTCAAGTAGTTCTTACGGTGGATTTTCAGTGTTCTCAGGTACATCTGGAATTTGATCCTCAAATTCCTCTTCCTCTCTCTGAATTTCTGAATCTGGAAACCCAAGTGGAGCAACTGCATCTTTTGCAGAAAGCTCTAGTGTTTTACGAAACATAGCTTCCTCATGGAATATCACATCTCTGCTGACCTCAATGTGCTTTTGTCTAGGTATATATACTCGATAACCTTCGAGCAACGACTATACCCAACAAATATACCTTTCTTAGTAGAGGGCTCTAGCTTGGCCCTCTTTTCTTTTGGTACATGGACATACACTGGAGTGCCAAAAATCCTCATGTGGTCAACTGCAGGTTTCTTCTTGGTGAAGACTTCTTTTGGAGTCTACTCCTCCAAGATAGCATGAGGGCTTCTATTCTGAATATACACAATAGTACCTGTAGCTTCAACCCACAAAGATAAAGGAAGATCTAAATTGGTGATCATAGCTTTAGTAGCTTCACAGATCGTTCTATTCTTTCTTTCTGCAACCCCATTCTGCTGAGGGTTGTAAGGCACTATCAGCTCTTTCTTGATTCCTGCTTCCTGGCAAAAATCATCAAACTCATTAGATTCATACTCACCTCCGTTATCTGATCTTAAGATACGGATGTGTCTGCCAGTCTGATTTTCAATTAGTGTCTTGAGCTCTTTGAACCTGTCAAAGGTTTCACTCTTGGCTTTGAGGAAGTAAATCCATGACTTACGAGAGTAATCATCAATAAACAAGACATAATATATACACCCACTCAAGGAGGGTGAAGACATAGGCCCACAAATGTTAGAATGAATCAAATCCAAAATGCCTTTAGATCTATACTTGCTCTTGGAAAAGAATTTCTTAGTGTTCTTACCTAGAGCACATCCTTTGCAGATTCCTTCATGTTTTGGAGAAACTTCTGGCATTCCTATGACCATCTTCTGTAATCCTGGGAGAGCTGTGTAGTGAAGGTGTCCAAACCTTCTATGCCAAAGTTCACATGGATCAACTTTGTGATGTACCAAAGCATGAGTGGAATCTTTGGAAGCCTTGTAGAGGCCTCCCTTTGCTGTGCCAATTGGTTTGCATGGTTAATCTCCATTTGCTTGATCAATTGAGTGAGTTCTTTAACGGAATCATTAGATGATTCTTGAATTTCTGGTTTTTTCTTCTTATTCTCGTGAGACCTTGAAGATGTCCTTCTAGTGAAACCAGGAATATTAGACTTCCCAGAGGCTTGCATGTTCCTTTCAATTTTGATGGCTTTCTTTTGAGCATCTTTTAGATCTATTGGCTCCTTATCTCTTAATTGATATCTAATTTCCCCATCAAAAGATTCCATATAATGAATTAATATGGCATCATCCGGAGGTCTAACCTTCCTATCTAAGCTTTTGACCAAATCATTGAATTTCTTATTAAATTCTTCCATGGTTTCATTCTCATTCTTTTGATTTGCATGCAAGGCAGCACGCAGAAAACGAGCTTCCTTCCTATCTCCCCATCTTTCATTAAAGGCATTTAGGATTTCTTGAAGAGTCTTAAACTTATCATCATCTTGCTCTGTGAACCAATCAAGGGCGTCTTCCTCCAAGGACAAAACAAAGAGCTTCATTTTCACATCCTCATAATTATGGGCGTTGCACCATTTACTAATGCATAAGCTGAAATTTCGAACATGAGCCTTTGCACTAACATCATTGTTTCCCTGAAAAGATGGCAACTTCTCAAGAGCTTTGTCAGGAATAGGATGAGGAAAACCTTGGATATTTGAAAAATCACATGGTTGGTAAATTGCATCCATTGGTGATGTTATTAAAGGATTATTAAATAATAAATGTATATCAGAAATTGCTTCTTCTCCAAGATTTGCAAGGAGTTTAGGAGGAGCTAGTGTATTTGCTCTCCTCCTATAAACCCATTCAGGTTCATGGATGGGAACAAGTAAACCCCTAGAGTTGCTCCTAGTAGAATATCTCACTGAATTTGAAAGTGGAGTTGCCACTTGAAGATTAAACAATATCTAATAACTTTTATTCTTGTGTTATTAATATTTAAATATTTTTACAAAATTAAAATTAAAACCAAAATGTCAATTAACCAAGGACAAGAGACTTGTTCTCGGCAATGGCGCCAAAAATGTTGCCGCCTAAAACACACTTGGACATGGGTGAGTCTCCCAACCGCTGTGTGTGTTCCTGAGGGAAACTTATGAGTTGAGAACCCACTGTCACCTCGGTCCTAAACTCCTCCGTTTAGACCACAACTCCTAAAGGCCAAGGGGGGTAGTCCCTACTTACTAAGTTCTTTTTTGAAAATGTTTTCTGGGAGTTGTAAATTACAAAAATGACAATCAGCGTGCAGTGATGCAAAGAAACAACCAAATAATCAAAATGATCAGTGCCGTCTCTATCGGGCTATGGAGTCACAATAATCAACTTCAAATAATTTGCCTAAAGCATCAACTCATTTACTTTAACAAATATTCAAGAACATGATGACTTCCAATAAATGAGTAAGTTAAAATAAAGTGATTGCAAAGTAAAGAAATGTAAATGATTGTAACAATGTTATGCAAGTGATCCTGTAAGTTTTAGTAAATTTTATGTCTCTTTAACTTAGGGAATTAAGGTGTTTGTTGCAAAGAAATGAACTATTCTAGATGTCTACCCCAAGAGACTATCTCCTTTGATTAGAGAGGGAATGCCGGGTGCTCAACATGGGAAGAAAAGTTTCCCACCTAGCTCCACGGGTCAAACTCGAAACTTGCTGGGTGCTCCATTGGAGGACACGAGATGCCACGAAGCCCCCTACGGCCTCTACCCCACTAGCTCCATAGGTCAAGCCTCTTTTTTTCCTTTCTAATGAAGATACTTATCTGGGTGCCTATTAAACTAGCCAACACAAATCTTTACCCTTTCTCGTCACCCTAGATCGGTCAAACCGACGGGGGGAGAGGATACGGGGCAAAAATGGGGCTTGCGGTAAATTTTATCCTTAAAGAAAAAATAAACAAAACAAGCCAAGCGTGATATCACAACGGAGGCAGAGCCTGCTCGATTGTGAGGTGCGGGCAAAAAGAAATAAGAAAATACTTTAAATAAAAATGCTCGCCAACGTGATTTCACATGGATGGGCAAAGCCACTTCGCTTGTGAGGTGCGGGCAAAAAAAAATGAAATAAGCAGATACTTGGAATAAAATGCTAGCTAACGTGATATTGCAAGGATGGCAAAGCCAAATCACTTACAAGGTGTAGGCAAAAAATAAAGAAGAAAATAAAAACAAAATGAAATTCTAACTAATTTAAAACCCACGCCAATCAACAATTGCTTATGCAAAGGTGGGCAAGCCCAACTTCTATTGCTAGCAATGGATGGCAAACAAATGAGGCTTGATTTAATTGAAAATGCAAAGTAGGAAATCAAGTCCAAGAGACTCTCTTGGACTTGTTACAAAGGCTGAAATTTCAGCGTAAAGAAAGAGGTAAAAGGAGTGAGAAAAACTGTGTTTTTTCGCTTTCTTGAGATGCCTTTGAAGCTCTTCCTTTGGGGTGGCCTTAAAACTCTTCTATGGATGAAATTTGACAGAGTTTTTTCTTGTTTTGTCACTAATCTGCTAAAAACCAGCAAATAGAAAATGATAAAATGTGTCCAAAATCACTTTGGGGAAGTTAGTATGTTAGTGCAATATATATACAAAATTTATATAAAGTTGTCAAATGAATAATTTTGAAAGAACTTGAGTATATAAGAGTTAAAATCAGATTTAAAACATTCAACAAACTAAAATTAAAATTCAGAAATTTGTATGTAAAGAAAGAGAAAATTGGTCCTTTGTTCTTCAAGAAGTGAGCAACGGGGCATCCAACCAAGGAATCCCACTCTTCAATCCAAATAACCTGCAACTTATAATATTTTCACTACACAACTACTAGAAGGTGAGAATTAAATAACCAGCGTAGATCCAAATCCTAGGCTCTATCAAGCGCCGAGAGGGATCAAATCTCTTATTAGGTATCCATTGATTTGATTCAAACCAATGGATACCTAAGGTGGATTAGGGTTATTGGTCGTATATTGTGTTGTGTAGTAGTTATAACCAAGAAAGTCGAATGATCCTTTCAATGCTTTTGCCTCTTCAGCGCTTAACCGTGGTAACGGCGCTCTAACTAATCTTGTTAAGGAAGCAGGGTACTTCCCTAATGTTAATTGATCCAGAAACCTGTAATCCATAAAACATTGGTTTCTTATTTTTCGAGGTGATAAGTCCTTGCTGTTAAAATTGGTAAAGCTTCTTACTAAACACGTATAAATTTTGGAAAAACATAAAACCCTTCCATACCATCCTAATCCGAAATCGCACACTCTGCGAGCAGCCCTTCAATCAAGCTTGGATTTTGTGAATGGTACCACCCAGCTCACTACAAGGGCTATGCCTATGGAACCTTTCTGCTTCCCCTACATTTTATTTTATAACATATTTTATTCAAGAGATGTAATATATATCCTTCCCATGGACATGGGAAGGATATATTACCAGAGCTGAAACCATGGACATGCTGTGAGCCAAATTCTTAAACAAATAACCACTCGCACAGTAAGCTTACAACCAAGGGACCCTATGTCATATTAACTCTAAGGATATCCGTTAGATATTAGTTGCTCTGGTCTCCAAAGAAGCTTGGGAGAAACCAAATTTAAATTACAAGCCATGTGTAGATTTATTCTTCTATGAATAAATTTTGATGCGTTATGGCTGCACCAGGTTCAGGAGAATCCTCGTTCGTTCATCTATTCTCTTTTGGCTTACTTTGAACGTCGTCAAAGCAGGCTTTCCACTCTCATCTGCGCAGGCTATATATCTTAAACAGGAGAGTAGATAAATCTATGTGTGTTCAATTGAGGTGATCTAGAGAGCCGAGTCACCCCGTCCCTTATAAATGATCACAGATTTCGAATTTGATTTGATTTAGTTTGGAGACTTGAACTTGGTTCTTGTTAGTTCGTGCTGAATCATGGATTCGATGAATATCAGCAAGTGCGTCCAATCTTGGCTAACAATCAATGAAGAAAGAGTTAACAGCATGTCTATGCAAATACAGAAAATTAGAGATGAATATATTGAAATCTCGATCGATGGCAAGGTTTTACAAGTAACCATACCGGAGAATTTCTACACGAACTGCTCCTCGGCAGGAATCATCACTAATACTTACTGTGCCTTTGTTGTCATGGTAGCATTGGAAAATTTGAATGAATCCAACAGCCTCGATTCAGGTCTTGATTTAATGGCAGCTTTGAACGAAAATTTAGACAGGCTAAGCAGCAGTGGGTTCTATTCATTTACAAGCGTTCTCGATTCTATAGTTGATACAATCGAGAAGTATAGGACTTGTGAAAAAACAGCCATATGCAGTGAATTGTTTTTTAAGAAAGAGCGGAAACTGCATTCATGCTTTTTGATAGCTCGACGTTTCGATCTCTCTCTGGATCAAGGTAGCTAGCTATGATGTAGTTTATGATACTTCTTGCTATTTATATAGTTGTTTTTTTTTCTTCTAATTTTTTTTCTATTTTTTTTTATAGCCGACATAATATTATGTAACGTTACAACGTTACAACGTTACGTAACGTTACAAGATCTACCCCATACTGGGCTGTAGAGCGCCTCTCGGCGCAATGAGCAAAGAAATCATAAACTTCAAACTAGAAAATATATGAACTTTTTTACTACAAGAATGAAAACTCAGAAAATTTATGGAATACAAATACCATAAATCTTACCAAAGCAAATTAGTATGCTTCCTTGGCTAACCAAACTCGTGTAGCTCCTTAAGCATGGAAGCAAATCATCGATGAGAACAATGCACACAAGATTCCTCCAAATATTTTGATTACTAAAGCCAAATGGCTGAAAATTACAATGGCCCAAGCAAGAGCAAGGGCAAGAGAGTAAGAGAAAGAATGCGAGCATGAGCAAGAGAGTGGGTGTGAGTGTGTAACCCAAATGAGGAGGGGAAACCTCCTTAAATAGGAAATATGAAAGAGAGAGGCTCTTTGCACGCTAGACAAGTTTCACAAGGGAAAGAGGGGGGCCCAAGAGAGGGGGGGCGAATTTGCTCAAGGAGGGCAAAACCAAGGTTTGAGATCTCAAATATGGGGAGAGACACTCTCAATTTAATGCTTTTAACCTTATTCCTATGTCAAATGGGGAAGAAACCACCATAGTGGGGCCATTTCCATTAACTTTAGCTCACCCACCCAATCAAAGAGAGAAAGGGGCACCCCCCTAGAGTCGACAACTCAAAACCTGTTATATGCTTGCTTGGGGGCCCCCCTTTGGGTCTTAAATTTGTCTTAGGAACATAATATAAACATTAGAACCTTTACTTGGCCACCCCAAGTGACTATAGTCACTTTTCCAAAATTTGGCTCTCTAATTAAATGCCCAATTTCCTGATTTCCATGACGGGCCTGGGCAAAGGTGACCAAAACCATAGTAATACTTGTCCGAATGATTTCAAGCTTGGCCTAAGGGTGTAGGGGTGTTCATGCCATTTGTTTTGAGTACCCATACCCTTATACAACATTAAAAAGGACCAAGTAACCCTCTTTTACATTACAACAAATTGTCCTGAGTGACAATTTTTAATGACCAAAGATTAAAAAAAACTATGTAAAACTTAATGAAATTCCGCAAGACTCTGGATAATGTCTAGCATGGTAATATAGAACATTCTTAGGCCCCAATCACCCCATGGACTCGATCACTAGAACACCTTTCACCACTTTGGAGGTAATTTTGAGTGAAAAACTCAAATAATTAAAATCTCTAAAAAGATATTTTAATTATCCAAGTGAAAAACACTCGATGAAAGGACTTCCCTAATGACTAAGTCTTAGGTGATCAAGTTACAAAAAACTAGACCTTCATGCTGACATATCTTTACAAAATCCCCTGCAGGGGGCGGAAATTTCATAGAGAGAAGAAAAGAAGAAGAGCTGCCTCGCTTAATATAATTTAAGTACTTCATTCTCATCTTCAAGGCACATCCAACATGTGCATGGTACATCGTTGTCCACTTAGTTGGTTTTGGTGGTCAACATTCTGTCTCCAACTCGGGGACGCGTGCTTGATCATCGGAAAGCATGCGAGAACCTCAGAATCTGTGAAAAGAAAGCTCAACATGCCAAACATAAGCACCATGTGTGATATCATAACAAATGCATATGTTACAAAACCAAGAATGCTATAATACATAAACACATCTAAGTCAATATATGCAATAAAAATACAACAAAATTAAAGAAAAGGAGTAAGATCAGAGATACGTTATAGAGGGTACCCCTTTGGGCACCAATGAGTCCTCATCTGAAAAATAATTTGAGTTGTTGCCCATTCACTGGCAAGTTCATGGGTTCACCATCCAAGTGGCTGAGGTGGAAAGAATTTGGCCCTACTTCATCCCTGATGATAAATGGACCCAACCATAAGCTGTCAAATTTACCGTGCTTTCCTGGCTTTTCCCTTCTTTTACCCCACAACAAAACTGTATCCCCAATATCAAAAACCCTTTTCCTTGTTGTCTTGTCAAATTCCCTTTTAACCTTTTCTTGCTTCTTGCAATTTTGTTCACAAGCCATCTTTCTATTTTCATCAAGTTCTATTTATCTGATTAACCCTGTTATCTGTTGCACTTTCACCTGAAATAGAAGTTTGAAGTAGACCATGTACAGGAAGCCTAAGATGCACTGGTAACTGAACATCCAAACCATAAACCAACTCAAATGGACTTTTCCCTTTAGAAGCTTTCTTTGTTATCCTGTCAGCCCATAATGCATACTTAATCTTACTATCCCATGCCTTCTTGTTTTCTCCAACAATTTTCTTAACAATGGTCATTAGATTTTTATTACTTGATTCTGCTTGACCATTTCCTTGAGGATAGTAATTTGATGAATGAGACAAAATAATGCCATAATCAAAACAAAAAGATGACATTTTTGTTGAACTAAAGGCTTTAGCATTATCTGTTGTTATCTTCGCTGGCACACCAAATCTTGTTATTATTTTATCTTCAAGAAAATCCATAACTACCTTTTCAGTCGCTGCTTTGGTAGGAATGGATTCCACCCATTTAGTGAAGTAATCTGTAGCTATTAAGATCCATGAGTAACCATTGCTTGAATTATCTTTAAATTTTCCTATGAAATCTTAAATCACATATATAGTAGCCAGGCTACCATATTCTATTTTTCAGACACAGTACATTTTTTAGCTAGATCTCTTACATGTGAGATGCTGAGCAGTTTTGATGGATCATTATTATATTAGTGGACTATTGTACTCTCCCATGTCAGGACTGAGTCTCAGGACACTCGGATTTGAGGACCGATGTAGCCATTATGTCATTTCAGAGCAGTTATTAATGCCCATTTTTATATCAGTTCTTTCTCATTGGACAGATGGTGTCTCAGATGGATTATATTGCATGATTATGACTCAGCGTTTTATATTGTGTTATGGTTATTATTGCTCTTATACTGATTTTTTGTGACATGTATTAACTTGTGGTATCATGATCTGGCGGTCATAATTATATGGACTTGGTTGTATCTTGTACTATGTATTGATGTCCCTATTTAGACTTGGAAGTTCTTGATCGATACTCATTGGTTTTACCCTCCTTAGGGAGAATAGAGGTAGTCATTCCCACCATTGTTTTGGCTTGCTAGTGTTGGATCCATCATTCATTGTCTTCACCCATCCATTACCTTCCAGTTTAGTTTTCAACCCGACTGACTTCTTGACTTATGGCATGGAGGGCCTTTTTCCCCGCTAGAACTTTTGTTGGACAAGCCTCCCTATTTATATTGTGTCTCGGCTCTGAGTTGGTGACAGAACTTGCCTTTGGTAAGTTGGATTGTATGCCTAAATCATTCTGGTCGGTTGTCCCGATGTTTGGCACTGTGTAGAACTCCCCCTAGTCACTTGAAATGTTGTTGGCTAAAACTGAAAGCTCATGTACTACTTGTATTATGTGCCCATGGAAAATGAAAATTATAAAACTTTGTTTCTTAACATATGTAAAAGGGCAAGAGCAATGAAATGCTAAAATACTCCTTGAAGAGTATAAGAAAAAGTCTAAAAAAAAACAATGGTTAAAAATATGCTATATCCAAAAATTGCTCACCTTATTAAAATAAATATGTCCCAGATGAAAGCTGCAATTAGCTGTGCTTTTAAGCACTGGTGAAGTCCCAAAAGGGTCATATAGGCCAAAAGGCCATGGAATAAAATGATGATCCTAATGAACTTGGATCAAGCTTGATGTAGACGTGATGCCTAAGTTGAATAAGCACTCTCTAAACAACTCACCCATTTGTGAGGCACTGCCATTCATTGTGTTGTTGTTTGCCCGACATTGGTTATAGTGAGTATTCCTTTTCCTTATCCAAAGTGTCATGATGTTGAGTAGGAAGCCATCCTTTGCCTTAGCCTTGTCATTTTCACCCTTCACCCTTCACTAGCAAAATGACTACAACTATGAAGTGAGTATAATCTTGAAAGTCTAAGTGTGAGTAATAATAAATAAAACCTTATATATGTATTGGTTGATGTACCGCAAGTGAAATGAATGCTACTTGTTGTGATTGTTACTTGAATGAGTTGCAGAGCATGTCTTAACCTTTTAACACTTGTAGCGGATGGATATAGTCTGAGTTATTATTTGTGTCTGGTTATTCACAGATGGTTATATTGTTTATTGGATATGATTGATGATCAGATAGAGAGCTATGAGGGGCATGAGTATACACCTTAGATGGATTTGGACTCTTTGAGTCTAATGAGACAATTTATTTCCAGTTCCAGGCACTTACAGATGTGATCAGGCTCATTTTGCCTTTCTGATGCAGTTTTTCTTCACAGATTGATATTTTTGAGCAGGGAGATGTTTCAGTTGGATCTGCTAGGGCGTTGTATGGGGATAGGGGGTGTAGCCACTTGTTTGTGCCATAGTACCCCCATCCCAGAGAGCTTGGTGGGCTCAGTTTGACAACGCAGACATCCTAGGAGGCTGTTTTGGCATGATCATGTTTCCTGAGGCAGGTTAAAAAATGATTAAATGGCTATTGAAGAAATCGATTTGGGCTACTGAGGCAAGAAAATGACATGGGATGAGTCATGATGATGAGAGTGATGTCCTCCACACCTCCAGCAGTTGCAGCTCCTGATTGGGCCCACATCTATTTTTGGGCATTTTGATATAATTTTCTGGAGCCCTTTTGGGAGGCTCGCGATTTCCTTAAGGAGGCACAAATGTCAAAGAATTAAATTGTTATATTATTTATTGTGCCATGGGGACACCCAAAGGGAGTTAGTCAAACACTCCTTGGACCCACCATGTGCTTTCATTTATTTCTTGTTGAGTGGGTTATCTTTATTTGGGTGGTTTAGTCCACTTTGGTAAATTATGGTTATATTGATCCATGTGTTGTATGTTGAGCTCATCTCAACCATTGATTAGAACATTTCATCTTTTAATCTCAGCCACTCATTTTGAAAGTGGTTAGGATTTGGTTATGATTGAGGTTCTCTCATTTCTATTTAAATGAGAGAGCTTCTCATTTGTCTCTTGGATCTGAATAATAGAAAGGTTTTTTTGTGGAAATTTTTCGAGATCTGCTTTGCATCTGATGTTCTGAAATGGTGATTGAAAAATCTTCAGCTTACTAGCATTGTGGAAATTCTCGTGAGATCTATATGTTTTTGCTACCATTGTTTTGTCTACAGGAGGGCGTTTTGGCTGGAGCGTTTTTGTAGGGGGACCTCAACTCGCTCGGTTCTCTTCGTCTTGGATCAAGGGATTTTCATTAGTTTCATTGTGATCTATGATTACTTCGTTTTACTTTCTTGTAGGATTTAGTTTCTTTATCTTGTATTAGCAAATCTGATATGGTTGACGTTTGCTCATGCAGGGTAGGGGGCGCATTGGTGGCTTGGGGCTTGCATATGCCATAGAAATCACAGGGATCTTCCAGAATTGATCGGGATAGCAAAGATCATCACTGTTAAAGACTTCTACAAGCTTTTCCAGGTAAGATCCAACAGGTAAGTCTCTTCTTTTCAGATCTTATTCCATTGTATCTTGATTTTCTTCAAACTTTTTCTTCAAACTCCTAAAACACTAAAAATTCTAAAAATCAATAAATGTGGGAATAGTCCGATCTTTTGCCAAACCATTTTTGGGTTTCATAGATTGGGCCTCCCCTTTATCAAATCAACTGAAACGTTGGTCAAATTCCTCACAGTTTGACCTAGATCTAATTTTTAAGCAGAAAACTGCATAACTCCCCACCAAAAAATTGACCTGCTAGGGTTTTGAGTTTTTCTGAATTTTGACTTCACAGATGGATAGATCGAGTCCCACACAGCCTAAATCAACCTCAACGCTGCCCAATTGCTTGACCATTTGACCTAGATCCGAAAAATTGACTGAAACAACCCTATCGCCCTCACTAAAACTGGACTTTTCTGGAAGTGATTTTTTCTAAAATCTGACAAGATAGGCTGATGGATCAGGGCCCAAGCACTCCAGAACACCCCCAACGGTGAGCTAGTTCTTTCCGGTTTTCCCTAGATCTGAAAAATCAGTTTTCAGCCTCCTGGCAGGCTGGCCCCCATCATCAGATTTTGACTTTTCTAGATCTGATTTTTCTACTGATTTCCTGATTGAGGCTTGTAGATCAGGTCATCCTGACCTCTTTTCTCCTTCAACGCTGAGCCATTAGCCCCCAGGTGACCCTAGAACTGCAGATCTGTCCTTCTAAGCCCTAGCGCTAGCCTTCCATTGAGCTGGTTTTCTTGTACCTTAGCTTTTTCGGATCAATTACTTTTTGGGTTCATAGATCAAGGTGTATCCCATTTGGGTTCTTTGAAACGTTGGTTTACTGCTGACTCCATTGCCTAATGCACACAAGGCACTGATCTCCTAGCTAGCGCTAGCCCCATCTTGACCTCATTCTTACTCCTTTTGCCAACACCTACTGATAACTCAGGTCATCTATCCTTCACTAATTTTGTCCCCTTGCTACTAGGCAGTCCCAACTCTGTTCTTGCTCACCCTGTCGCGTTACGTTTTCCAAGACATTGGTCATCTCCACCAATTGCTAATACCTAAACCCTAGAGCTAGGGTTTCCATTTACCTTGCACCTTAAGTACCCTGAAGCCCCATCTGATTTTCTTCTGGTGTCTAGGTCCGATCTCTCCTGTCGGGAGTAGATTCGGGTCTCCCCCGTTGTTGTCTTGGACTTGGATAACATAAAGTGAAGGCTGCCTTGATTTGCGTGACAATCATCCATTTGTGAGTCTTGGCAGTCGTGATTCCACCCCTTAGTTGTTTGCCCCTCTACCATCCATCCTGGATCCACCTCACACAGGAAACTACAAGGCGGGTGATAACAAAGTCCAAACCCCACTGCTGAAAAGGAGCTTCTACAACAACTGGCTGTAAAGGCAAGGAGGCTAACTTTTGTTTACCAGTGAAAACCTGGCAAGGTTCACAACATCTCACAAACTTGTGGACATCAGAAAAGACAGAAGTCCAATAGTAACCAGCTCTAAGAATTTTATGAGTAGTGGTTCTAGCTACATAGTGACCACCACACAATCCAGCATGAAATTCATTTATGAGACTTTTGGCTTCATCTTTATCAACACATCTTAGCATCAACCCATCTAGATTCTTCCATCCTAGTCCTATTTGAGTCATAACAAATTTGGTTGTCTTTACCCTGAAGGCTCTTCTCCTATGACCCTCAAGATGACTGGGGCATGTGCCATGCTTTAGATAGAAAATAATATCTGCATACTGTTATCACATATATAGTAGCCAAGCTACCACATTCTATTTTTCAGACACAATATATTTTTCAGCCAAATCTCTTACATATGAGATGCTGAGATGAGCAGTTTTGACGGATCATTATTGTATTAGTGGACTATTGTACTCCCCCATGTCAGGACTGAGTCTCAGGTGATCCGGAAACAAGATCTTTGCTACTCTATGACGTTAACATGAATTGCATAAAGAGCATGAATGAAGCTCACAAATTCACAAGAAGAGAACCAAACAGCATAGACAATACGCACATAAAGATAACAAGTTGATAACGGAGTTCGTCCAGGATGGACTACGTCTCCGGGCCTGCTTCTCAATAGGAGGGCCGATCTATAATCTCAGCATAAGGCAAAATACATGGCAATGCT
>LPNX010975825.1:90648-121309 GCA_001517045.1 Pseudotsuga menziesii | reverse complement strand
ACTTCACTTTGGATTATGATTATTTTGGGAGCTCTTGGATAGCAGCACAGCAGTTGGGGTTGGAGACGGAGTCTTCAGCTAACAGGATTTCGGCAGTGAGACATCTGTCCTAGTCTTATTCTGGGTAAGCCATACAGGTTCACCACTTGTTCTTTATTCATTCATCAGTTATCTAGTACATGGTATAGATCGTTGCGGGGACACGTGTGTAGCCGTAAGAGGGGGTTTTCAGCCAGAAAGCCCTAATCAGCTGTTGGGCCGATCTCAGTTTCCTTCCGAAACTCAGGCACCATTCTCATCATCAGCTTCATACTCCGGTACCCGATGATTATCAGATCCATCAGGGCTCATCCGAAGCAGTTATTAGCAGTTTCGGGGTTCCAGGGCGTGAGTAGCTGCCTCTCTGAAGCAATTCGCTACCCTGCCTAGAGGTCTCAGAACCTCCGCATGCATCAGGCATTCTCTCCGGCACTGAAAACCTATCGACCCGACAAATTCGCAGTTCCATCGGACACCTCCTTCCTTGAGGGCGTCACCCTTTTCTGACTGAGGCGTCTTGTTGCTGGGGTTCACCTGGAGCAGAGGAGATCCACCTATTTCCGATCCAGTATCCGGTGCTTGTATACTTTCTCCGAAGCAGTTCAGCCGGCTTATCAGTGGTAAGTGTTCATTCTATCTCGCAAACCCTAACCCTAATTTTTCCTATAAAATAGGGATTTTTGCTTGGCAGTTTGCATGCCCCGTTGTATCAACATATTTGTATAGAAATAGAAAATATCGGGATTTGGGATATTACATATATACAAGCAAGACATTTTCAGCCAAGGAGTTTTTACTTCCGAGCTTTACTGTGCCCTTTCCCAATACTTTTGCTGAATTGTTATTTCCAAACGATACAGATCCTTTATCCTTTTCAATATTGACGAAAGCATCTTTGTCACCTGTCATATGCTTGGAGCAACCGTTATCAACATACCATTTACCAGAGCCATGATTCTGAGCTTGAAGAGCAATACCACATTCGTAGTTGTTATTGTGTTTAATCCATACCTTGTTGGGCATGTCCTCATTTCTGACTGTTGGTATCCTCATTCTGCAATTTTTGGCTATATGTCCAAAGTTGTTACACTTGTAACATTCGATTTCTGATCTCAAGGGACCAAATCTGATGTTGTACTGTGGTCGTCTGAGGCTTGCAAGGTTATTCCTTGTCTCAAAGTTTCTTCTTTGAAAACAGTTTACAGCTTTGTGTCCAAATCTTCCACATGCAAAGCAATGTCCATAAAAGAAGTATCCATACTTGGGAATATATGGAGGAGGTGCTTTTCTGAGATTTGGTCTTTCTGCTGGCCCTTCTTGTGATATAGGTTGTTCTGGCTGACATTCGATCTCTTCTTCATTCTTGTAGTCCTTGACAACTTCTGCATACCTTCTTGGCTTCTTTTCGTTATCTGTCAACATTGAGCTTGATGCTTCATTTGTATTCTGCTTGTATCCTATACCGGTCTTGTCGAAAAACGACTTTTGATTGCTGATGGTTTGTTCTAGAACCTTGGAGCTTTTTTCATAACCCTTTGCGATATCTTTCGTCTGCAGTTTGTTCTTCAAAGATACCATCTCAGCCTCACGATTCTCCTTTTCTCTTATATTTGTCATTAGTTGTTCAGTAAGAGAGTCTTCAACTCGTTTGACTTCTTCTAGTTTGGTCTTCAAGTCAACAATGGTTTGTTCAAACTGTTGTGCCTCTTCCTTAAGCATTCTATTTTCCTTCCTGACTTTGTTCAGCTCTTTCAAGGTGCTTACAAGTTCTGTCTGTTGTCCGCCGATTGCACATCAGCAGCAGAAATCTTCCGAAAGCTGTCTCCTTACTTAGGAAAGTGGGAGAGGTGTGACCCTGGGGGCAAGCACAGAGCTAGGTACTGTCACCTACTCCTAGCTCCTCCGTTTAGGCTAACTCCTAAGGAAGCCAAGGAAGGTAGTCCCTACAAAAGAGTTTTCTAAGGCTCTTAAGGTTGTTAAAGTGTTTTACTTAGTTGCAGATGCGGATGGGTATTACTTAGGAGTTATTATAATTAGAAGTGTTTATTTATTATAAGTTCAACACATAAAGCAATCCATGTTGCTAACAAGAGATTAAATGATAAGAAATAGTTCGAGACTTCATAATTGTGAATTCACAGATAGAAATTAAAGAGGCCACAGACAATTGATCTCAATATAACAGTTATGCGGATTAAAACAGACCAGTGCCTTATGGAGTCAAAATACTGAAAATGCGTAAAGAAATTAAAAGCAAGTCTTGAAATAAAACTATTGAATATTAGGTTGTGCAAGTGCTCTTTGTATATTTTAAAGGATTTTAATGGTGATCTTGCCTAAGGTGTCTGGAAATCCTAACTGGAAATACCTTCAGTGGCTTCGTTCGAAGACATGACGGACCTGTCTGGAATCATAGCTAGGTGTTCAATAACTTAACCAACTGTGTCTAGATTGGGTTGCCCGGCGCCCACACTTGGAATTTGCCCACTTGCCTGAGTATTTAATCGAGATAACGCCGGTGCGTTGGTTATGGGAAAAATTTTAATTATGTTTCTCTTGCGCGAACTTAACAAGTCTGTTCACCGTTCTGAGTACGAGCCCAACCCGAGAGTCGGCAGAGCATACTAGGTGAAGGATGATCAACAAAATTGATTGATTAGAAGGGTGTGTGTGTTGAAAGTTTTATTAAGTTAATTGATTAAACTCTCCGACAGAGAGCACTCTTGACTTTGTCTTATGGTTCAAGAGTCTTATCTAATCTAGATGCCTAATTCGGGGATTATGCAATACAAGTGATGCTCTCCAATAGAGATTGCTCTTGATTTGTGTTTTTGCAAGTTCAAGAGTCTTACTTATTGATTCATTGATTAAACACTTAAAAGATAAAGATCTAATCTACCCAAGAGTCTCTTTCAGGCTTTTTAGGGCCCTAATTGGGAAAGCAAGGGGGTAAGTAAAGCTTATATAAAAAGGAACTTGAACGAAACTTTCATTAACTTAAATCAATAAACAGAAAGGCATTCTTACTTTTATATTTTTATGTGGTGAATTAAACAGAAATAAAACTACTTTACTTTAATGAGAAAAACAAACTTCTAATGATTGAAACTATTCTATCCTACTTTAGCAAAATGTGAAACAAAGCATGAAAATTGTGAGACGATACAAGCTTCCCCCAAATGGGAGAAGAGGGCTGTGGGAGCCGTAATCCCACTCGCTTTTTATTAATTTGCTACAATGCTTGAAGTTTGGAGTCCTTTGTGGTCTTGAGAGTGTCTTCAAGGCAACCTATAGAATGAGGATTAAGAAGGGGGAAAAATGAAGTTTTTTTTGCAGCTTATTTCTTTGATTTTTTGCCGGCTTTCCCGCTTAACCTGTTATAGAAAGAGAAAAACCAGCAAGCTATTTTCCTGCAAAATGATCGGTTAAACAATATAATACACTACAAAAATACACATAGCATTTGAGCAAAATATAGGAACTTTGTGCTAGTTCAAATACTAACTAGATCTAAGAGAAAAATGCAAAATATTTGACACTTCCTAGATCTAGAAATGAAAGCAAGTAGATGCAAAAGATTAGTTTTATAAATCGGAATTCTACTTGCAAACATAAAGTAAAGTAATTAAAGATTTTGTTTTAGGGGTGAATACAAGAGATGGAACCACTTGGATCTTGAATCTTTCAAACCACCTTGGATCTCAATTAGTATACAGCTGCTAGAAACTTGTGCTTGGCTCCAAGAAAAGGAGATGCAACTTAGCTCAACCTTTTACTCAGTGCAATGGAGTGATTTGCAATCAAAGACTTGTACGCTTGCCAAAAAGGGGATTAGATCATGTACTATTTACTAATTTGAATAAAAAAAGCACGAGATATAACTGAATAAGACAATGCTCTTCTAGATCTCTGAAAGTAAATAAGTAAATAGATAACTTGAAACTACAAATATCTATTCTTATGTGCTTATATAAGCTCTCTAAAGCATTTATCAATACCCACAGATTAGCAAAGCGAAAGAGAAATTGAAATTGTATCACCTCATTAATCAAAGCACATGCATCCAAGATCCACACCACATGAGCCTCCAAAGCCTTTCTTTATTCAAAATGGCTACATGAGAGCAACAAGTATTACAATATTTCACCAGAAGTTCTTTACATCAATCATTCACCCTCAATACAGCTAAAGGAGCCTCTATTTATACAATGAGAGTGCTAAAACCCTAAAACCAAATCACATAACCTGATCGGCTTGGTCACATTACTGAAAGCCCATACCTAAGATGTAGAGCTAGGAGTGAGGGGAGGCCTCCACCTAGGCAAGGTGCCCCCACTCCAACCCTAGCCACTGAAAACAACCCAAAATTGAGCCCACACGTGTGGAAGGCGCCCCCAGGTTGAGGAAGGGCGTGAATGGGTGAAGCAGGCGTGAGCTTGCATAGGAAGGCCACTTGTTAGGTCTGGAAACCACATATGCTAGGTATGGAGGAGCCACTACTCAGTGATCATCAGCACAAGCCTCAGTTCAGCCTCGATCAAAACACCGGACGAATGGATGCTCTCCACCTCACCCACACGTGAGCCTAACTGAAGGAGGCGCAATTGCTAGGTAGAGATGTCATTTATGTCACTGAATGCTGAATTTGGATTAATTTGTAGAGTTTTAATTTTCTCCAAAATAATCATTTTTTAATAAAAATTATTTTTTTCCTCAAAAACGACTTTTTTGAGAAAAAGGGCGTTATGTGTCCGATTAATGATCCGAAAGTTGGATCTGACTGGCTGGTTGGCCGATCAAACATGATTTTTGGCTTAAGGTTAGAGCCTTCAATCACTGAAAACGGGGTCCGGATGACCGACTTACTACAAACGGGTTTTTTCCATTTAATTTATGGAAAAATTAACCCAAAAAACTTAGGAAAATAATTAAAAAATAAAAATTTAAAAAATAATTTTTCCCCATTCGAAAAATGTTTTTTCGAAATTTTTGTAAAGGTCCTGATGAGTTAGGACATGACCATGCTCTACTCTAACAATGCCTAGTAGGTTTATAACACTCAGTTGGTTTCTAATAACCCCCCAAGGCTCAGAATTCAACATCGGGCATTCCAGCTTTGGAGGAAGCAGGAGAAAACCTCGTCAATTATACTCGACTATAGGAAAAGCATAATTGTCAAGGGCAAAAAACTTCCTGGAATACCTTATTTGAGATTCTACGCTTCAGGAGACCGAACCACTCAAAAAATACCCTACTAGCACATTTTATTACAAACCCCGTGGGGCCATGGTCAAAATTATTCAAATCAAAAACTGACTAGCCAATATTGGCTAGACATGAAGACGGATCAACTGATACACTGGAATCAGACATTGAACATGTCTGTCAACCGACGGCTCCTCAGGTAACACAATTATGGTACAAAAAAGTTGGTAACATCTGGCTCCAACTGTGGGACAGGTACTTGCTTGATCTATTGATAAAAAAGAGTGCCTGAGAATCCAGGAATCTCTGGTACCTGCATGTAAACAGAAGTGTCTCAGGTCCATGTATATGATAAAAATATGCCATGATGAAATACCAAAAAATATTTTTGCTTTTTTTTCTTCGAAATAAAGTACATGAAATAATCTTTTTCTTTTCAGTATGTATAAGTGAAGTATAATACAGATGCTAATATACAAAAAAGGAAAAAGCTTAGATACAACATTCTTCAAAGATATGATACATAAAAATATAGTACAGGAAACATAAAGTACACAAAAAATACAACAAGGATGGGTTTAGAAAAGCCCTGGGATGACCCCTTGGTCATCTTGGAGGTTGTTTCGATAAAAGGGCTTCAAGTGTTGGCCATTCATGGGCAGGTTTAATATTTCTTCGTCCATAGTGTTAAGGAGAAAAGAATTGGTGCCAGCTGTGTCGCGGATGATAAACGGGCCTTTCCAAAGGCTGTCAAATTTTCCATGCTTCCCAGGCTTCTCCCTTCTCTTATCCCATAAGAGAATAGTATCTCCGATTTGGAAAGCTCTTAGCTTGGCTGACTTATCAAAAGTGCCCTTCATACTTTCTTGATGTTTGAGTGACTGATCAAGGGCAGCTCTTCGAGATTCATCCAACTCTATGATCTGATTGATCCTCTGCTCCATTTCTTCTTGTTCTGTGCCATACTCACTTAACATCCTGAAGATCGGAATCTGCATGCTGACCGGAAGGGTGGTTGTGAGTCCATACACCAGTTCAAAAGGTGACTTACCAGTTGAATTCTTCTTAGTAATCCTATCCGCCCACAGAACATACTTAATCTTGCTATCCCATGATCTCTTATTATCCCCTACAGTCTTCTTGAGGATAGTCATCAGATTTTTATTAGTGGACTTAGCAAGTCCATTGCCCTGAGGATAGTAATCTGACGAATGGGATAGGATAATGCCATATTTAAAACATAAGTCATTCATTTTTTCGGAACTAAAAGCCTTGGCATTATCGGTTGTTATTTTTAGGGGAGTTCCGAATCTGGTGATGATTCTTTCCTCGATGAAGTCTATAACAACCTTCTCAGTGGCAGTCTTAGTGGGTATAGCCTCTACCCACTTGGTGAAATAATTGGTTGCTGTGAGAATCCAACAAAAACAGTTGCTAGAGTTATCCTTAAATTTTCCAATAAAATCAAGCCCCCATTGCTGAAAAGGGGCAAGGAAGACAACCGGAGTAAGGGGAAGAGCTGCCAACTTCTGCTTCCCAGTGAACAGCTGACACTCCTGGCAACACTTGATATGCTTGTGAGCATCTGCAAAAATGGTTGGCCAATAGTAACCGGCTCTCAAGATTTTGTGGGCAATTGTATTTGCTGCATAATGGCCTCCACAAAATCCTTAGTGAAACTTTGCTAATATCTTCTTAGAATCCTGTTCGTTGATACACCTAAGTATGATACCATCTGGGTTCCTCCAACCCAGACCCTCTTGGGTAAGGCAATACCTAGTAGTCTTAAGTCTCAAAGCCCTACGCTTGTGTCCTTTAAGGTGATCAGGGCAGGTGAGATGGAGAAGGAAGAAGATGATGTTGGAATACCAATGATTATCAAGCTCTTGAAGGGCAGGAGTCATGGTAGGCTAAGGGATATCGTTTTCTGCAATCATTTCAATGGCTTCTTCGTTTTTCTGAGTAAGCATTCTAGCAAGGCCTTGTCCCTTGATCAATTTAGTGGGATTTATTTCCAGGTCATACTCTTGGATCTTGGACACCCATGTACCCCTTATTCCTAAACAATCCTTTTGAGAAAGGATATCCTTAACCGCAGTGTGGGGAACATATCTGATAACCTTGGAATACCCGATATAAGTGCTGAAATGTTTTAATGATTTGACTAAGGCATAAGCTTGCTTCTCCATAATGGTATACTTTAGCTCGGAATTCTGCAATGCTCTACTCATGAATGCTATGGGTTGCTCGAAGCCTTCTAAGTTCTTTTGGAGCAACACACCGGCAATGGTGTCTTCAAAAGCAAATGAGAAGATCATGAAATCCTTCACGTAATCAGGGCTGACTAAGACCGAAGATCTAGTAATGGCATTCTTTATTGAATCAAAGGCTTTCCTTCCTTCACTGGTCCACACAAACTTGGCATTTTTCTTAAGTAAGGCTTGCATGGGCTTCATTAATTCGGCCAAGTTTGGAATGAATCTTCTGATAAAATTTATATGACCATTGAAGGACTGAAGGGCTTTAACATTCTTAGGGAGGGGAATCTTTCTTATGGCCTCTACTCTTTCAGGATCAATTTTGACACCGTCCTTGTTGATGATGTGTCCTAAGAGCTTTCCCTCTTCTATGCCCAACACCGACTTAGCTGGATTCAAATAAATGCCATACTTCCTACATTGCTCGAAAATCTGCCTGAGATGACCAACATGGCTGGATCTTTCCTTCGAAAAAACAGTGAGATCATCTTGATATATCTCAATGACTTTGCCGATCAACTCCTTGAAAGCATAATCCATGGCCCTTTGGAAAGTAGCTCCTGCGTTTAAAAGGCCAAAGGGCATTCTTAGATATTCAAAAGTGCCCCAAGGAGTTGTGAAGGTGGTCTTATGCCTATCTTCCTCTTGAATGACTACCTGGTTATAGCCAGAAAAACCATCTAGCATTGACATCATGCTTGATCCAGTGACCCGTTGGAGGAGGGTGTCCATGTTGGGGAGGGGGTAATTGTCCTTTTGACATGCTATGTTTAGATTTCTGAAATCTATACATATCCTTATGCTCCCGTTCTTCTTTCTAACTATGACCAAGTTAGAACACCACGTTGAATGTCTAGTAGGAGCTATTACTCCTGCTGCTAACATTTTCTCTAACTCCTTCTTAATGATTGGTGCTAACTTAGGGTTTATTTGCCTAAGTTTTTGTCTGAAAGGCTTGCCCTTTTGACATTCTGGTTTCAAGGGAATAGTATGTTGAAATACATCTTCCCTATAAGCTTTGAGCTGGTCATAAGTAAAGGCAAATACATCCCTATACTCTTTGACCAGATTTATGAGGCTGTTCCTTTCTTTTTCAAAAGTACCTTTTCCAATTTTTATAATTTTAGGTTCTGTTTCCATCCCAATGTTGATTTCAATGTAATCAACATTGGCTGAAGAGTTGACGCTGAAACTGCAAGCTTGTCGGAGGCACTATTCTGATCTCTAGGGACTGCTTCTATGTTAAGGGCATCAAAGAATTCCATTGTATCCTAGATTACATTTCTATATTTTTTCAGTCTTTGACACTTACATGCAAACTGACCCTTAACTTGTTGGACAATTAAATCAGAGTCCCCTTTAATATTAAGCAACTTAATCCCCATGTCCTTGGTAGTCTCAATGCCCAGTAGAACTGCCTCATAGTCCGCCACATTGTTAGTTGCTTCGAATTCCAATCTGAAAGCAAAGTTGAAAACCTTACCCTCTGGTGAAATAATGACAATACTAGCCCCCTTGCCCGTTTTAGAGTAAGCACCATCAAAATTCATTCTCCACAACTCACTAAGTTTTTCGGTCTTTATCTTCTCTTGGATGGGTTCCAAGAAGGTGGAGTTGATTTGATAGGAACCATTTTCATCAGTGTGGTAAGCATACTCATTCAATGGTCTTTGAGGGTTTTCAACATGGTGTCTTTTTTCTTTTTCAGAATACAACTTAACAAGTGAAAACTCCGATGCTGGTACGGTGGCATAGGTCCAAACCATCTGGATTGATCCTCCCAAAGTGGCACCCCATTTCCTAGAAAGCAACATACCCCATTTGTATGGAACATCAATAACAAGGATGTCCATGGTGATCTGGATATCCGTAGACTTAGCCAATCTAACTAACTGGTTCTCAATCATCCCTTCAACTTTAACCGGTCCAGAGTCCATGGCACATACATTCTGGTATGGTCTTGCGGTTCTTAAGTCAAGTTGCTGCATGACTTTTTTGTTAATGATGCTGGAACTAGATCCCGAGTCTAACATACAATTGTGTAGAAGAAGATCACCCATCATCAATGATACGTAAAAAGGGGGATGCTGTTCTTTTCTTGGGTCCCTAGTATGTAGAACTATAGGTGGATCAATAAAGACATTATTTGAAGTTCGTTCCACGGTATCAGAAAAGTGACCTTTTTAGGGGCAAGGGGCTTTACAAGATTTGAAGGACTTTCTTTAGTTTGAGAATCAACATTACTTGGAGGGTGCAGGATTTTCAAAAGTCTCTCTTTTTGGCCAGGGATTTTACATAATTCAAGGACTGGAACAGGGACTTTTGTATTTGCCAGCCAATTACCTAAGTTAAAACTTAAATCAACAATTTCTTTAGTTTCTACTTCTTTGGGAGGATTAGGAGCTGTTACCTTAGGAATATTCTGTGCAGAAGACCCCTTTCTTTGATAAGTTATTCCCTTGAAGTTCTGAGTGTTGTTGATCTGCTCGGCTGAAGGCATCTCACCATAGTACTGAGTTAAGTTGTCAACTTTCTTTTCATAACGATTGGCTTGTGGCCAATTTCCTATGGGGATGCTAGGGATGTCATCTGTGTTGTTGATATAATCAGGCTCACTTGCAGAAGTATTGGGACCGCACCCCTCGAGGTAACCATGCTCCTGGATATAACATGCATAATGACAACTAGATTCCTCATGGAAATCTCTGCATGCTCTACAAAAAGATTTGTATGGCTCAACCACATTAGTAGCCTCAAGCTGATGAGGAGGCCTCTGCTCATGGTTGGGGTTCTTTCTCTGCCATGTTGGCTTGGCAGGAAAGGTTCTAGGAGCAGGCTGAGTTTGAGTTCTTTCCATTGTTATTACCCTATTCTGAATTTCCTTCAACTGCGCTAAATGTTTTTGTTCTGCTTCCTCCATATTTTTCTTCATCTCTCTTTTCATTTCAATCATCTATTTTTCATAAGCATCCTTTATAGCTGATAAATGATCCTTGTCTCTAGGTTCATTAATTTTCAAAGGAGTTGAAGACCTTGAATAACCATGGAGGTTAGATTCACCAAATGACTGCATATTCTTGTCAATTTTGACCGCCAAACCTTGAGCTAGAAGTAAAGTAGCCGACTCCTTATCTCTAATTTGGTATTGGATCTTGCCACTTAATGCTTCGATGTAATAGTCCAAAACAGAAGCTGCTGGAGGAGAATAAGTGGCAGGGATGGAATTTCCTAATTCAGTGAACCTGTTGTTGAACTCATCCATTGTTTCAGTTTCATATTTCTTCATGCTAGTCAAAGCTGCTACTAGATGTCTAGGTTCCTTTTTGCTGCCAAACTTTCCAAGGAAAGTAGTCTTGAAGTCCGCTATGGTGGCGAAAGAATTGTCCGGCAAACTATCATACCAGTTGCCATCCTATTAGAAGTATTTGTATCACTTCATTAATCAAAGCACATGCATCCAAGATCCACACCACATGAGCCTCCAAAGCCTTTCTTTATTCAAAATGGTTGCATGAGAGCAACAAGTATTACAATATTTCACCAGAGGTTCTTTACATCAATCATTCACCCTCTATACAGCTAAAGGAGCCTCTATTTATTCAATGAGAGAGTGCTAAAATCCTAAAACCAAATCACATAACCTGACTGGCTTGGTCACATAACCGAAAGCTCATACCTAAGATGAAGAGCTGGGAGTGAGGGGAGGCCTCCACCTAGGCAAGGTGACCCCACTCCAACCCTAGCCACTGAAAACAACCCAAAATTGAGCCCACACGTGTGGAAGGCGCCCCCAGGATGAGGAAGGGCGTGAATGGGTGAAGTAGGCGTGAGCTTGCATAGGAAGGTCACCTGTTAGGTCTGGAAACCACATATGCTAGGTATGGAGGAGCCACTACCCAGTGATCATCAGTGCAACCCTCAGTTTAGCCTCGATCAAAACACCAGACGAATGGATGCTCTCCACCTTACCCACACGTGAGCCTGACTGAAGGAGGCGCAATTGCTAGGTAGAGATGTCATTTATGTCACTGAATGCTGAATTTGGATTAATTTAGAGAGTTTTAATTTTCTCCAAAATAATCATTTTTTAATAAAAATTCATTTTTTTCCTCAAAAATGACTTTTCTGAGAAAAATGGCGTTATGTGTCCGATTAATGATCCGAAAGTTGGGTCTGACTGGCTGGCCGATCAAGCATGATTTTTGGCTTAAGGTTAGAGCCTTCAATCACTGAAAACGGGGTCCTGATGACCGAATTATTACAAACGGATTTTTTCTATTTAATTTATGGAAAAATTAACCCAAAAAACTTCGGAAAATAATTAAAAAATAATTTTTTCCCCGTTTGAAAGATTTTTTCAAATTTTTTGTAAAGGTCCTGATGACTTAGGACATGACCATGCTCTACTCTAACAATGCCTAGTAGGTTTATAACACTCAGTTGGGTTCTAATAACCCCCAAGGCTTAGAATTCAACATCGGGCATTCCAGCTATGGAGGAAGTGGCAGAAAACCTCGTCAATTATACTTGGCTATAGGCAAAGCATAATTGTCAAGGGAAAAAAACTCCCTGGAATACCTTATTTGAGGTTCTACGCTTCAGGAGACCGAAACGCTCAAAAAATACCGTACTAGCACATTTTATTACAAACCCCGCGGGGCTAGGTCAAAATTATTCAAATAAAAAACTGACTAGCCAATATTGGCTAGACATGAAGATAGATCAACTGAGACACTGGAATCAGACATTGAACATGTCTGTCAACCGACGGCTCCTTAGGTAACCCAACTATGGTACAAAAAAGTTGGTAACACTGCCTCAAGATCTACTTCTCCTTCATCTTCGGATTCTTCTTTACTATTATGATCCTTATCCGAGCTTATTGCCATAAAGAATACATTTTCTGGTTCATCGTCATCATCAGAATCACTGTCACTGTTATTGTCGGAGTCACCACTGGATGAGCTATTGTCTCTTTTTGTGCAGAGACTTTTCTTCTTTGCAAACTTTCTTCTGTTCTTATTCTTGTAATTATTGTACTTCTTGTAGGATTTAAAACTGTCATCCTCTTCACCATCTGAGTTCTTTGCATATGGACATTTAGAATCAAAATGACCTATCTTTCCACATGAAAAACATTTAAGAGATAGCTTACCTTTGTATTTTCCAGCGCCTCTCTTTAATTTCCGAACAAGGTTGGCTATTTCTTCATCATCAGATTCATTACTTGTCGGTTTGTCTTTTGTTGATTTGTTCTTCCTAGCTTGTTTGGAGGAGACTTTGAATGCTGCTTCCTTTCTTAACGTGTCTTCATCTTCAACTCCCATTTCGTAAGCTACTAGAGTCCCATGCAGTTGATCCACTGTCATAGTCTTTAGATCTGTTCTTTCTTCTAAGACAGAGATCTTGGGGTTGAACCTTTTGGGAAGAGTTCTTAGAATCTTCCGAACAACTATAGTCTCCTCAACCTGTTATCCCAAACCTCTGATGGTATTCACAAGCTGATCAACCCGAAGAATACAGGCTGCTATGTCTTTGTCTTCATTCATTCTTAGCTATTTGAATTGTCCCCTGTAAGTCTGAAGTTTGGCTTCCTTGACTTTGCTGTCTCTTTCATATGTGGTTTGGAGTTTGTCCCACATTTCCTTTGCAGAGGGACAGTTCATCACTTTGTTGAATCCAGATTCGTTTATAGCACTTAGAAGATGTTTTCTGGCCTTCGAGTTGTTGTTGTATTGAACCAGCTCACCTGCATCAGTTGGCATGGTCTTTGGTACTTTGTACCCATTCTGGATACTCTGCCATCTTTCGATTCGTTGAGCTTCTATGAAGGCTCTCATTTTTATGCTCCAGAATGCATAGTTGCTCCCATCAAACAAGGGTGTTCCAGATTTGCTTTATTTAGCAAACTTCCCCATAATTACCTTCCAGCGGTTAGACTGTTCTGAAGGAACCTGCTCTGATACCAATTGTTGAAATACTAAGAGGGGGGTGAATCAATATTTGTACTATTTAAAATTTTAATCAAAAGCAGGTTGCTGATCACCAATCACAGCACATCATCAATATATATATATAAATAACAAGATGCATAGTCCACAATAGTTTTTGACGTGGAAACCCAAGTTCTAGGGGTAAAACCACAAAAGCCTTTTAAAAATAGTTTTCCAGAAATAACTGGAAGGAGGGAACAACCCCCTTATTATATAGACTTCAATTTTCCAGCTTCAACTGGAAAGAGGCTACAACCCCCTGATTTACAGGCTACAACCTGAAGGAAGCTGCTAGTCCCTAGTTTTCCGGTTTCAACCGGAAGGAGGCTACGACCTCCTTTCCTTGCCCCGTCCTGCCACCCTGATAAGAAGAATATTGTCGAACCTGTGGACCTGTCACATACCAAACTCTGCTGCTGATAACCTCTGCACTCTAATTATTGCCAAACACTGTTCATGTACATCCTTGTACACCCCATCAGACCCAAACACTGAACAAATAATACTTCTCTGCTTTCACTGAACACAAGGCTTGTATCAACTCATGGCATGTTTCAACATCATATCAAAGCATCTATAGTATAATCATCATATATCATCATCAGCATTGACACAAGGCATGGATCATTCACACTTCACTGTTTCCTGGTCATACACTTCATGCCACGGCATACTTTACACTTGCACATGCTCATACTGTACTATATATGTATTGTACATATAGACACTGGACTTGTTTACAGTATAATTTACATACACCTTTACATTCCATTATATACACAGTTGTATTTACATATTCCTGTACACACTCTATTTACTCATGCTGTACTGTACATTGGTATAAATATACTATTCATGCATACCACAAATACAAAAGTATGCTCCCATCACTGTGCAATACATCTATATATGCAACCAATATTGTACATACCCTTTGTTTGTAGACAACCTCAACTTGTGTGTGCTCAGACTGTTAATATGGATGTCTCTCCTCTCCTCTCACAAACCTTTGTTGCTGCTCATGAAAACATGTGCATGTTTTACCTCTGTAAAAATTCTGCCAACAAAAACATGTGCACATTTTTACCTCTGTAAAAATGCTGCCCACGAAAACATCAGCTGTAAATACTTTTGTCAATTGTTCACTCCTTCAGCAATTCTCCTGCCGCCAGTGTTTTAAAAATAAATTACCACCAATCAACCGGGACTTTTCTAGCTGTAACAGTTTGGGATCAATCCTTTAAATGCTTGTACAAATGGATTAGTGCTACAAACTGTGCAACGTTAGACTGTCTTTTTGAGTAACCAAGAACAGTTTTAGAGCCAGGTCTTAGGTGCCTCCATCAAAGATTCGGATGCCTTCACTGTCACCATACTGCCTTTGGATGCCCCAAAAAGATTTAGTATTCTCTGCTGCTGCAAATTATTCCCATGAAAATTCAGTCCACAACACTCCAAAAAAAATGTAACTCTGAAAAATTTCGGTCTGCTGCCACTGTGGAAAAAGTCTGATTGATTGCAGCTATGTATTCTTCCTCAGACACCCGAAAACCTCATACTTTTTGACCTCAACCTTGAGATGAAACTCGGGACTGTTCACTCTTTACCTCTCCAAAATTTGGACTGTGCAGAAGACTGTAAAAACCAGACTGTCTCTGTGAAAAAAAAAGGGTCTGCAATTTTTGACAGTCCGATGTACGAATTCTCTACCTCAGACCAATGAAAATCTCAGTCAATTCATAGTTTAAATGATGGCAAAAGTTGTGAATAAATACATGTTGAAAGAGAAACTATATGGGGCCGACTTTATGGTTAAATATTTTAATTTTAAAACTTGTTACTATGGCCGACAAGATAAGGGGTTCAAAATATTTTAATGATTATTAAAAGGATTAAAAAGGTTTTAGTTAAAATATATTTTATTTAAATCTTTAAAGTATTTAATATGTCACCACGTTAATGGGCCCGATTTCTATAAGAGAGAAGTAAAATTTTATTAAAAGGTAACTTTTTTTTTATAAATTAATTTAACTTTATTAAAGAATTTTTAAATTAAAATTAATTTGACCTTTGACTTAATTTAATTTTATTAAAAGGTTAGCACCAGCTAATAAAGAATTATTTTATTTATAAATATTCTAATTATTTATTTTAATATTACCTTTAAAACATGTCTTAATGCAAGAGCCTTTTTATTATTATTAATGTTTGTTAAATCTTAAGAAATGTTTAATTATTAAAAACTTAATTATTATTAACTTAATTATTATTTTAACATTAACCATGTATGTGTGTGGGTGCCCATACATTTAAATATTTAGCCATCAACTAAGCTTTAGTAATTAATTTGTTTATTTGTTTTATTAGTTGTTAGAAGTTTTAGTAGGGTTTTATATGTTAGGGCATCATTGTGTAAAGTCGGTGTACTTAAACACTTTACATGGTGTTCAGGGCTTTTGCCTTTGTCCTAAGGGTTCCAAGGGCTTCAGACTTGGGCTTGGACAAGATCAAAAGGTCTCCTTAGGCATTGATACTTTCTTAACCCTCAGGTGCTCCTTAAGAGGCACCAAGAGACACTGACACACACATGTTGGCATCAATGACAAATTAGTCAACAATCTCCCTCTTTGTCATTGATGACAACTCTAAAGCTCCCCCTTCGAATGAGCTTTCTTTGTCCACAAATCTCCCCCTTAGATCATGCTTCTTTTACCTACCTTATTTAGCCTTTTCTCCCCCTTTGGCATCAATGGCAAAGGGTACTTCTGCCATGCTCCCCCTGTCATACTGTAGTGTTGTTGACTATAGATGAATTCAATTAGGAGATAGTATGACTCCCAATTTTTCTTTGAGGTACTCAAAAGTCTCTCTTGGGAGAGGCTTAGTAAAAATGTCTGCAACCTGTTCTTTTGACCCGATATATTCCAACTTGATATTCTTTTTTGTGACCTGTTCCCGAAGAAAGTGAAACTTGATTGGAATATGCTTGGTCTTGGATTGCATAACTGGATTCTTGGAGATACTGATGGCACTCGTATTGTCACATAGAATAGGAATCGGTTCATTACATGTCACGTGTATGTCTTGCAGGGTTTGCTTCATCCAAAGAATCTGGGTACAACAAGCTGCTGCTGCTATATATTCTGCTTCTGCGGTTGATAAGAACATTGAAGACGGCTTTTTGCTTGACCAAGATACCAGACAACCGCCTAAAAAGAAAGCTGTTCCACTAGTGCATCCTGCCCAATCTGCGTCTGAATAGGCTATCAATGTCAAATCATTCCCTTTTGGATACCAAAGTCCAAAATCCAAAGTTCCTTTGAGATACCTGAAGATCCTTTTAACTGCTATAATGTGAGTTTCCTTTGGGGCAGCTTGAAATCTTGCAACTTGTCCAACGACTTGCATCACATCGGTCTGGAGGCAGTTACATATAGTAGACTACCAATCATTGACCTATAGAGCCTTTGATCAACTTCCTTAGATTCATCGTCTTTGCTTAGCTTATAACCGGTGATCATAGGGGTACTCACAGGTTTACAGTCTTCCATATGGAATTTCTTTAACATCTCCTTAATGTATTTTATTTGGGTAATAAAAATGCCTTCTGTTCTTTGAGATATTTGGAGTCCCAAGAAGAAGGTCAATTCACCGAGTAATGACATTTCAAACTCTTTTTGCATGTCCTTAGCAAATTGTTGACCTAATGAATCATCATCACTTCCAAATATGATATCATCAACATAAACTTCAATGATGAGTATGCTGCCATTGTCTTGCTTGATGTACAAATTGCTATCTGCACTTCCTCTCTTAAGGTTTTGTTGTAGTAAGTACCTGTCCAATCTGGAGTACCAAGCTCTTGGAGCTTGCTTTAGTCCATATAAGGCCCTTCTGAGCCTGCATACATAGTTCTCGTTTTCTGAAAGTTGAATTCCTTCTGGTTGTTTGATATAGACGACTTCTTCCAATTCCCCATTTAGAAAGGCTGATTTTACATCCATCTGATACACTTTGATGTCTTTGGAGCAAGCGTAGGCCAATATCATTCTGATAGCTTCCATTTTGGCAACTGGTGCATATGTTTCTTCAAAGTCTATTCCTTCGATCTGAGCATAACCCTTACAAACCAATCGAGCCTTGTTTCTGATTACCTGTCCATATTCATTCATTTTGTTTCTGAAAACCCATTTTGTGCCAATTACATTCTTGTTACGTGGTCTCGGAACAAGTTCCCAAGTTCCATTCTTCTCGATTTGATCTAGTTCTTCTTCCATAGCTTTAACCCATTGTTCATCTGTACGGGCCTCTGCAAAAGTTACAGGTTCGGTTGTAGACAAAAGAGAGAAGTGTAGCTGCTCATTTCTTCCGGATTGTCTTCTTCTGGTTCCTATTCCATCATCCTTATCACCAATAATATGATTTGATGGATGATTCTTCTGGTACCAGTTCTTAGGTGTTAGTTGATCTTTTTGTTCTTCTTGTTCGATAGTTGGTTGATTCAATTCTTCATCTTCCGTGAGTTCCTCTTCATCCTCATCTGGTTGTTCTTCCACTTTAATTTTCTTCACACCTTTTTTCTTGGAACCTTCCTCTTCTTCATCCTCTGATTCTTCTGAGTCTTCTCTGGATGATGTTAGTTTTCCTTCATCTATCTTCACGTTAATGCTTTCAATCACTTTGTCTAATCTCAGATTGTAGCATTTGTAAGCTTTCCTCTTGGATGAATATCCAACAAATATGCCCTCATCTATTTGAGAGTCAAGTTTTCCAATCTTCTTATCTTCTCTTTTGATGTAACACTTGCTTCCAAAGATTATGAAGTGTCATACACTTGCTGCTCTTCCGGTCGATAGCTCGTAGGGAGTTTTATCATTTTTGTTTCTGAGTAATCCTCTGTTTAAGATGTGTGCTGCTGTATGAATTGCTTGTCGCCAAAATATGTCATTTAACTTGGATTCATTCAACATGGTTCGAGCCATCTCCATTATTGATCTATTCTTTCTTTCAGCAACTCCATTTTGCTGAGGTGTTCTGGCTACTGAAAATTGTCTCCATATTCCATGCTCTTCATAGTACTTGTTGAATTCATCAGAAGTGAATTCTCCACCGTTGTTAGATCTAAGGCACTTGATTTGTGACCCTGTTTCATTCTCGACCAGTTCCTTGAACGTTTTGAAACATCCAAATGCTTCTGATTTCCTGTTGAGAAGACATACCCATGTCATCCTGGTATAATCGTCAATGAGAAGCATGAAGTATTTTTCACCATTCAATCCTTTACTTTTGGTTGGTCCACATTAGTCAGTGTGAACGAGCTCCAAAGGTTTTGTAGAAGAATGCTCTTTTGTCTTAAAATGCACTCTTGTTTGTTTGCCATGTTGACACTGTGCACATACAAAGCTAGCAGGTTTTGTGACTTCCGGCATATTTCGAACTGCTTGGTTTTTGTAGATTTTGTCCAAATTGTCAAAAATGTATATGCCCCATTCTTCTGTGCCAAAGCCAGCTTTCATCTTCTTTTCCCAAGTGACATTTTTCGGACTCAATCTCATCTAACACGTATATGCTGTTTGGAGTCCTAGTGGCTATGGCTACTAACTTCCTTGATCCTTGCTTTCTTATTTTACATCCTTTTGAGTTGAAGATGAGTTCATGTCCTTGATCACACATCTGACTGACGCTTAGCAGATTATGTTTCATGTTATCTACAAGTAAGACATTTTCAGCCAAGGAGTTTTTACTTTCGAGCTTTACTGTGCCCTTTCCCAATACTTTTGCTGAATTGTTATTTCCAAATGATACAGATCCTTTATCCTTTTCAATATTGACGAAAGCATCTTTGTCACCTGTCATATGCTTGGAGCAACCGCTATCAACGTACCATTTACCAGAACCGTGATTCTGAGCTTGAAGAGCAATACCACATTCGTAGTTGTTATTGTGTTTAATCCATACCTTGTTGGGCATGTCCTCATTTCTTACTGTTGGTATCCTCATTCTGCAATTTCTGGCTATATGTCCTGTTACCCCTCCGAATGCATTCTGCATTTTGAGTGCTTAAAACACTATTTACAGGAGCAAAGCGAAAATGAGGAACAACAGGAAGTATCAAGGTACAGTTTATCTTTTCACCATTTGGCAGCTTCAGCACTCAGCTCTGGGCACACTTTTCAAGATGTTTTTATAGCAGATTTACAAGTACTTGTCTCGGCAAGTTGTGTACTAATTCAGAGGACAAAGCTGTGCATGAAGTTCGAAGGTCATAAAGAGAAGCCTGAAATATAAAGAGGCACTGATCCAATGACTAGACAGAGATATCAAACATGGGTCCTTATTCCTCATTTTGATTCACTTACATGGAGGGTTGGGGGCAGGATCAAGCGTTGGTGATCTCAATTTTGACGCGTGGATTACAACTTTGCCTAACAACTGGAACAATGCTCATCTATTGTTTGATCCCTCTGTTGGATTCTGTATGTTGGTCAATATTTGAGCCAACCTCTACTGCTTGTGTTTATATGGATAGTTTGGGGTGCACAATTCCAGAAAATGGATCAGACATGGATGCAAATGAAAATGATTCCTTCTTTGATGCACGTGATGATGGAAGGCATTCGGAAGCTCTTACTGGCATTTCAGAAGATGAAGTTGTTTCGATGAAAGAGAGTGAAAAAAGAGAGATTTTAGACCATATCCACTCCTTTTACCAGGAAAACTTGTCACCAGATGAAATAGAAGTAGCAATCCATACAGATTCAAAGCATGCAGATCGCCTTAGACATCTCTATGCCAGCAATGAAGCATTAGATCTTGGTTATGTCTCCGTAAAGAGGAGTGAAGTCCTCGGAAACCGAAGGAGTTTTGAAGCTTTGAAACGAGTTGGCAGGGAGAACACTTGCTAGTCGCAAATAATGCAAATGATGTATAAAGTTGTTGCAAAGGTCCTTCAAGATGTAGGCCTGTCAAAGTCATACCATCCACGAGATTATTTGAATTTTTATTGCCTTGGTAACCGGGAAACAAATGATGAGAATGAACCAATAACTGCATATACAGAAAGTAGTCCACAAGGGAATGCTAAAAGGTATCACCACTTTATGATTTATGTCCATGGAAAGGGTATGATTGTAGATGATGAATAATATGTGATTTTGGGCTTTGCAAATATCAACCAATGCTCTCTAGACGGTTCAAGAGACACAGAGATTGCTATGGGTTTGTATCAGCCACATCATACATGGGCCCGAAAGAATTCTCACCCACAAGGCCAGGTTTATGGATATAGGATGTCTCTTTGGGCAAAGCATCTTGGACACATTGAGAGCTGCTTTCTTGATCCTAAAAGTATAGAGTGTGTTAGAAGGGTCAATGCTCTAGCGGAGAGATACTGGACTCAATTTTGTTGCAGAGGAAATTACAGATATGAATGGTCATTGACAAGCTAGCTAGCCGCAAAAAATTTTCTCCGTACCCTTGTCAAGCAGCCTAAATTTGTTGACGGAAAAGGAGAGTCAACTACATCAACAACAGAGCCGAGTCGTGAAATTTTGGAGTGAACCGGCATTTTTATCTTACAGAGCTGATTTCACGGATGGAGTTTCACGCCAACTCCGGGTGGAAATTTTATTTCAGCTCAGGATCGTTTCTGGCGCGGCACCAATTCACTCAGACTTGGAGTTCCAAATCGCCCATGACTTGAATTTGACAATCAAACGTCCTGTTTGTGTGGTGACTGTGGTTGAAACCTGCACTCTTGATGCTGATGCAAAGAACACGATTCACTGGGTGTGAGTGTCTCACGGTCTGATTCATGGTGACACAAAGTTTGTTCACTGGCAACTTCTATTTCAGAGCCGATTTGAAGACAGAATCCTTGACCAACTCGCCGATTTTGTGAACTGCTAGGCCCTGAGTTTAGTTACAACTAATGCACCTTCCGTCTCAGTTTTCCCACCATGGCGCTGTGTATCATTTCATGCCAACCCTCTCAGATTTGATAGAAGATTGTAGTTGTTGATGATTGCTGCCTTATCCACAATGATCCACGTTTTCTCATCCATCATCACCTGCCGAAGCAACACGACGCATTTCTTTTGCAGGCAATGACGTGGATTTTGGTTGCACTCGTCATGACGTGTTTGCTTTGGTAGCCAAAGCGTGGAGCATGGATCCACAGTTCAGGTTGGCTTCCTAGAACACTATACGCCGAATACCAATTAGAAAGCCACGTTGAAGGAGTTAGAAGTCAAACTTATGGTGCCAACCCCTTTTTGTGGCATGGTCTAGTGCTCAAAATTATTTTGATTATGGTCTAAATCAAAAGTAATAGTTACATCATTAAACACATATTTGGTCATTCGATTAGAAAGAATAAAGTGGATCTGGGATTCACTTGAGATTCACTTTATTGTTTTTATTTTTTATTTTATTTTATTTTTATGAGAGCCTTTGGGCCTATAAAGAAGAAGTTCTTCTTCATTGTAAGGGGGATGTTTTTTGTGCTGGGAGGATTTTTTCCCATAATTAATTAAGAAAATCATGTTGAGTTTTTGGACATGTGGGGTTTCTCTGGTAGTCTTGTGTTTTCATGAGTTGTAGACTAAGCCGGCATAGAAGGCTAACAATCTAGCACGTTGGGCAAGCATTTGCGGCTGTCAAGTTGCTTGTCGCCATTATGTTCTTGGAGGTTTGGGAGTAATGGAAAGTAGCTGCCAAGTTGCTTGTCGCCATTATGTTCTTGGAGGTTTGGGAGTAGTGGAAAGTAGTCAGTTATACTTCCATTCTCCTTGCCTCTGATTGTGGAACGGACCAGCTTGATCTCCCTTCTGCAAAACACAAAGCCTTTTTGAGTCCCCTTTTGACTCCATTCACCCTTCTGATACTGGCACTAGTCTTTCCCTTGAGAACTGATCCTCCCTTCCCTTCCTGCCATCAATTCGACTTATTTTCCTTTTTGCTACCCGTGTTTCTCTAAGGCAGCCTCTTCAGACCACCTTGCCCTCAGCTGCACCTGCCTTAGTGATCCTAACTTAGGGAAACCCCCCTAGAGTTGGAGAAGAGCCAGCCTGAAGCGAGGAGAGAGGTGGTGTGGTGACATTGGCCTCTCTCTTGAGAAGTTGTCGCCGGGCCGGCGCGCCCGTGGTTTGGGCTTTCAACACCTGTGTGCCAGTTTCGAGCGACAACATTTTGGCGCCGCTGCTGGGGACAAAGTCCAGTTCCTGAATTTTGAAGACTATGCTTCATTAACATCTGTGGGAGATTACATTGCAGATTCTTCCTCTCACATGGCAACTCCACAAAGGGACAAAGCCCTTGTCCTTTTGCAAATTTGAAGATCCTATTGGGTGTACAGGTGAGCACACTCATCAGAAGGCTTTCAAGCTCACCCTAGCGACGCCACAGTGTGGTATGAGGTATGATTAAACACATTTTTCAAATTAAGTGCCTCATTGTTTGATTTATGGGAGAACCGCATGATATTTGGCACGAGGCTTATAGCCCACTAGATTTCTCAAAAATCTGTGGATTTCCTAATCAGTGCTATGACCGTGGGAAGGTGCATGACATTCTTCCCGAGTTCTATGGAAATGATGGTGTTTCAACCACCCATCATATTGCCTCTCTCTACAAATTGATGGCTGATTTCAATGTTCATCATGAGGATGATATTATGATCGTTTTTGCTATAACTTTGGAAAGAGATGCAATGATCTGGTTCTATGGCCTTTTGGATGAATCCATAAATTCAGTGGCAATGTTTTTCGAGAGGTTTCTCCTCCGTTGGTACAATGGAACAATAGATGAGATTGAGCAGCTTGCTAAAGAATATGATGCTCTCATCCCTAGGGTCCATCTTGAGCTTGAAGAAGAGATCCATGAAGAAAATATCAATGAAGATCTGATTGAGGGAGCATTACAAGAACCCTTTATTGAAGACATTTCAGAAGACATCTTGGATACGGTTGTAATAGAAGATGTGAAGCTGTCCCAAGTTCTGGAACAATTTCATGTTGAAGATGAGAAGTTGTCTCAGGTATATTTTGAAACTAATAAAACTTGTGTTACAGATCTGCCTCATGAGAGGTTGTTGAATGACGCAATCCAGTTTTATGAAGGGCTGCCCAATGCTTATCTAAGCCCTCTTCAGTGTTATCTTGATGAAGCATGCACTCCAATGTGCTATGTGATTGGAGATTTGAAAGATGACTTGTGTTTGCAGCATAAGCTATTCTATGACAGCCATACTTTGATGGTGTTTTCAGGTTAGGTCTACAACGCTTTTGATGAGACCTTGTTTTGCTTAATGACCAAACACAGGCATAGATGTTCTATTGTTGACGAGGAGCTGAGATGGCTCCATTACTTGTATGCATACACCTGTCGTGTGATAATCTCATGATAGAGTAGGTAGGTAGGAAGAAATAAGCTCTTGCATGAGCATTTAAATTTTCAGCATGTTCTTATTTGTTTTGTAATAAAGTGCGGGATGTGAATGAAGCCATCCCATCACACTTTTCTTTCAAGTTGGTTTGCGAATACTCAGAGAAGCTGACGTTCTCGTGTGCTCTCTCCAAGAGCACACGTCCCCCATGGAGCCAGATGTTACCCCAGATGTTACCCCTCTGAATGCATTCTACATTTTGAGTGCTTAAAACACTATTTACAGGGGCAAAGCGGAAATGAGGAACAACAGGAAGCATTAAGGTACAGTTTATGTTTTCACCATTTGGCAGCTTCTCAGCTCTGGGCACATTTTTCAAGATGTTTTTATAGCAGATTTACAAGTACTTGTCTGGACAAGTTGTGTTCTAATTCAGAGGACAAAGCTGTGCATGAAGTTCGAAGGTCATAAAGAGAGGCCTGAAATATAAAGAGGCACTGATCCAATGACTAGACAGAGATATCAGACATGGGTCCTTATTCCTCATTTTGATTCACTTACACGGAGGGTTGGGGGTAGGCTCAAGCGTTAGTGATCTCAATTTTGACGCGTGGATTACAACTGTGCCTAACAACTGGAACAACGCTCATCTATTGTTTGATCCCTCTGTTGGATTCCGTATGGTGGTCAATATCTGAGCCAACCTCTACTACTTGTGTTTATATGGATAGTTTGGGGTGCACAATTCCAGAAAATGGATCAGACATGGATGCAAATGAAAATGATTCCTTCTTTGATGCACGTGATGATGGAAGGCATTCAGAAGCTCTTACCAGCATTTCAGAAGATGAAGTTATTCCGATGAAAGAGAGTGAAAAAAGAGAGATTTTAGAGCATATCCACTCCTTTTACCAAGAAAACTTGTCACCAGATGAAATAGAAGTAGTAATCCATACAGATTCAAAGCATGCAGATTGCCTTAGACATCTCTATGCCAGCAATGAAGCATTAGATCTTGGTTATGTCTCCGTAAAGAGGAGTGAAGTCCTTGGAAGCCAAAGGAGTTTTGAAGCTTTGAAATGAGTTGGTAGGGAGAACACTGGCCAGTCGCAAATAATGCAAATGATGTATAAAGTTGTTGCAAAGACCCTTCAAGATGCAGGCCTGTCAAAGTCATACCATCCACGAGATTATTTGAATTTTTATTGCCTTGGTAACTGGGAAACAAATGATGAGAATGAACCAATAACTGCATATACAGAAAGCAGTCCACAGGGGAATGCTAAAAGGTATCGCCGCTTTATGATTTATGTCGATGGAAAGGGTATGATTGTAGATGATGAATATGTGATTTTGGGCTCTGCAAATATCAACCAATGCTCTCTAGATGGTTCAAGAGACACAGAGATTGTTATGGGTTCGTATCAGCCACATCATACATGGGCCCGAAAGAATTCTCACCCACGAGGCAAGGTTTATGGATATAGGATGTCTCTCTGGGCAGAGCATCTTGGACACATTGAGAGCTGCTTTCTCGATCCTAAAAGTATAGAGTGTGTTAGAAGGGTCAATGCTCTAGCGGAGAGATACTGGACTCTGTTTGTTGTAGAGGAAATTACAGATATGAACGGTCATTGACAAGCCAACTATCCGCAAAAAAATTTCTTCGTACCCTTGTCAAGCAGCCTAAATTTGTTGACGAAAAAGGAGAGTCAACTACATCAACAACAGAGCTGAGTCGTGAAATTTTGGAGTGAACCGGCGTTTTTATCTTACGGCTGATTTCAGGGATGGAGTTTCATTCTAGCTCTGGGTGGAAATTTTATTTCAGCTCAGCATCGTTTCTGGCGCAGCACCAATTCACTAGACTTGGAGTTCCAAATCGCCCATGACTCAAATTTGACAATCAAACGTCCGGTTTGTGTGGTGACTGTGGTTGAAACTTGCACTCTTGATGCTGATGCAAAGAACACGATTCGCTGGGTGTGAGTGTCTCACGGCCTGATTCATGGTGACACAAAGTTTGTTCACTGGCAACTTCTATTTCAGAGCCAATTTCAAGACAGAATCCTGGATCAACTCGCCGATTTTGTGAACTGCTAGGCCCCGAGTTTAGTTACAACTGATGCACCTTCCGTCTTAGTTCTCCCACCATGGCGCTGTGTATCATTTCATGCCAACCCTCTCAGATTTGATAGAAGATTGTAGTTGTTGATGATTGCTGCCTTATCCACAATGATCCACGTTTTCTCATCCATCATCACCTGCCGAAGCAACACGATGCGTTTCTTTTGCAGCCAGAGACGTGGATTTTGGTTGCACCCGTCATTATGATGTGTTTGCTTTGGCAGCCAAAGCGTGGAACATGGATCCATAGTTCAGATTGGCTTCCTAGAACACTATACGCCGAATACCAATTAGAAAGCCACGTTGAAGGAGTTAGAAGTCAAACCTATGGTGCCAACCCCTTTTTGTGGCATGGTTAGCTAGTGCTCAAAATTATTTTGATTATGGTCTAAATCAAAAGTAATAGTTACATCATTAAACACATATTTGGTCATTCAATTAGAAAGAATAAAGTGGATCTGGGATTCACTTTATTTTTTTTATTTTATTTTTATGAGAGCCTTTGGGCCTATAAAGAAGAAGTTCTTCTTCATTGTAAGGGGGATGTATTTTGGGCTGGGAGGATTTTTCCCCAGAATTAATAAAGAAAATCATGTTGAGTTTTTTGGACATGTTGGGTTTCTTTGGTAGTCTTGTGTTTTCATGAGTTGTAGACTAAGTCGACATAGAAGGCTAACAATCTAGCACGTTGGGCAAGCATTTGTGGCTACCAAGTTGCTTGTCGCGGTTATGTTCTTGGAGGTCTGGGAGTAATGGAAAGTAGTCAGTTATACTTCCATTCTCCTGGCCTCTAATTATGCAACGGACCATCCTGATCTCCCTTCTGCAAAACGCAAAGCCTTTTTGAGTCCCCTTCTGACTCCATTCACCCTTCTGATACTGGCACTGGCCTTTCCCTTGAGGACTGATCCTCCCTTCCCTTCCTGCCATCAATCCGACTTATTTTCCCTTTTTGCTACCCGTGTTTTTCTAAGGCAGCCTCTTCAGATCACCTTGCCCTCAGCTGCACCTGCCTTAGTGATCCTAACTTAGGGAAACCCTCCTAGAGCTGGAGAAGAGCCAGCCTGAAGTGAGGAGAGAGAAGGTGTGGTGACATTGGCCTCTCTCTCGAGAAGTTGTCGCCGGGTCGGTGCGCCCGCGGTTTGGGGTTTCAGCATCCGCGTGCTAGTTTCGAGCGACAACATGTCCAAAGTTGTTACACTTGTAACATTCTATTTCTGATCTCAAGGGGCCAAATTTGTTGTTGTACTGTGGTCGTCTGAGGCTTGCAAGGTTATTCCTTGTCTCAAAGTTTCTTCTTTGAAAACAGTTTACAACTTTGTGTCCAAATCTTCGACATGTAAAGCAATGCCCATAAAAGAAGTATCCATACCTGAGAATATATGGAGGAGGTGCTTTTCTGAGATCTGGTCTTTCTGCTGGCGCTTCTTTTGATACAGGTTGTTCTGGCTGACATTTGATCTCTTCTTCATTCGTGTAGTCCTTAACAACTTCTGCATACCTTCTTGGCTTCTTTTCGTTATTTGTCAACATTGAGCTTGAGGCTTCATTTGTATTCTGCTTGTATCCTATACCGGTCTTGTCGAAGAATGACTTTTGATTGCTGATGATTTGTTCTAGAACCTTGGAGCTGTTTTCATAACCCTTTGTGATATCTTTCGTCTGCAGTTTGTTCTTCAGAGATACTATCTCAGCCTCATGATTCTCCTTTTCTCTTATATTTGTCATGAGTTGTTCAGTAAGAGAGTCTTCAACTTGTTTGGCTTCTTCTAGTTTGGTCTTCAAGTCAACAATGATTTGTTTAAACTGTTGTGCCTCTTCCTTAAGCATTCTAATATCCTTCCTGACTTTCTTCAGCTCTTTCAAGGCGCTTACAAGTTTCGCCTCAAGATCTACTTCTCCTTCATCTTCGAATTCTTCTTTACTATTATGATCCTTATCCGAGCTTATTGCCATAAAGAGTACCTTTTCTGGTTCATCGTCATCATCAGAATCACTGTTGTTGTTATTGTCGGAGTCGCCACTGGATGAGCTATTGTCTCTTTTTGTGTAGAGACTTTTCTTCTTTGCAAACTTTCTTTTGTTCTTATTCTTGTAATTATTGTACTTCTTGTAGGATTTAAAACTGTCATCCTCTTCACCATCTGAGTTCTTTGCATATGGACATTTAGAAGCAAAATGACCCATCTTTCCACATGAAAAACATTTAAGAGGTAGCTTACCTTTGTATTTTCCAGTGCCTCTCTTTAATTTCCGAACAAAGTTGGCTATTTCTTCATCATCAGATTCATCACTTGTCGGTTTGTCTTTTGTTGATTTGTTCTTCCCAACTTGTTTGGAGGAGACCTTGAATGCTGCTTCCTTTCTTGACGTGTCTTCATCTTCAATTCTCATTTCGTAAGCTACTAGAGTCCCATGCAGTTGATCCACTGTCATAGTATTTAGATCTGTTCTTTCTTCTAAGGCAGAGATCTTGGGGTTGAACCTTTTGGGAAGAGTTCTTAGAATCTTCTGAACAACTATAGTCTCCTCAACCTCTTCTCCCAAACCTCTGATGGTATTCACAAGCTGATCAACCCGAATAATATAGGCTGCTATGCCTTCGTCTTCATTCATTCTTAGCTGTTCGAATTGTCCCCTGTAAGTCTGAAGTTTGGCTTCCTTGACTTTGCTGTCTCCTTCATATGTGGTTTGGAGTTTGTCCCACATTTCCTTTGCAAAGGGACAGGTCATCACTTTGTTGAATACAAATTCGTTTATAGCACTTAGAAGATGATTTCTGGTTTTCGAGTTGTTGTTGTATTGAACCAACTCACTTGCATCAGTTGGCATGGTCTTTGGTACTTTGTACCCATTCTCGATACTCTGCCATATTTCGATTCCTTGAGCTTCTATGAAGGTTCTCATTCTTATGCTCCAGATTGCATAGTTGCTTCCATCAAACAAGGGTGTTCCAGATTTGCTTTGTTTAGCAAACTTCCCCATAATTACCTTCCAGCGGTTAGTTTGTTTTGAAGGAACCTGCTCTGATACCAATTGTTGAAATACTGAGAGGGGGGTGAATTAGTATTTGTACTATTTAAGATTTTAATCAAAAGCAGGTTGCTGATCACCAATCACAGCACATCATCAATGTGTATAAAAATAACGAGATGCACAGTACACAATAGTTTTTGACGTGGAAACCCAAGTTTTGGGGGTTAAACCACCCAAGTTCTGGGGGTTAAACCACGGAAGCCTTTTAAAAATAGTTTTCCAGAAATAATTGGAAGGAGGGAACAACCCCCTTATTATATAGACTTCAATTTTCCAGCTTCAATTGGAAGGAGGCTACAACCCCCTGATTTACAGGCTACGACCTGAAGGAAGCTGCCACTCCCTAGTTTTCTGGTTTCAACCAGAAGGAGGCTACGACCTCCTTTTCTTGCCCCGTCCTGCCACCCCGATAAGAAGAAGATTGTCGAACCTGTGGACCTGTCACATACCAAACTCTGCTGCTGATAACCTCTGCACTCTAATCATTGCCAAACACTGTTCATGTACATCCTTGTACACCCCGTCATACCCAAACAATGAACAAATAATACTTCTCTGCTTTCACTGAACACAAGGCTTGCATCATCATAGGCGAGCATCAACTCATGGCATCTATCAACATCATATCAAAGCATGCATAGTATAATTATCATATATCATCATCAGCATTGACACAAGGCATGGATCATTCACACTTCACTGTTTCCTGGTCATACACTTCATGCCACGGCATACTTTACACTTGCACATACTCATACTGTACTATATATGTATTGTACATATATACACTGAATTTATTTACAGTATAATTTACGTACACCTTTACATTCTACTATATACACACCTGTATTTACATATTCCTGTACACACTCTATTTACTCATGCTGTACTGTACATTGGTATTGTTGCCGCCTAATTCACACTTTAAGACGCAGGAAAGTCACAACCTGCTATGTGTGTCCTTGGGGGCAAGTGAGAGCTGGGGACCACTGTCAGCTCAGTCCACAACTCCTCCGTTTAGGCAAGATCCCAACAGAGCCAAGGGGGGTAGTCCCTATGGGAAAATTAAGTTCCAGATTTACTAATTAATTGCAGATTAATTAGAGGGATCTTTTATTAAGAGTTAAGGCTAAGACTTTAGAATATCTAAGGAATGACAAGCAGCATGCAAGTGCACAGAATTCCTTTGATGACAAGCAGACCTTGAGATAAAATAAGACCAGTGCCTATTACAAATGGAGTCTAAAGGTGGATTTGCAACTTTATAATTTTACAAATGAATTTGAGACTTCAATTAAAATTAAACTACAGCTTTGTACAACAAAATGAATGAGCAAATAAATAATCGATCAAGATGTTAAGCAATATACAATTGATCTAAATTCACCAACATCAACCAATGTACAAGGTTTACAAGTTATGAACCAAAGAAAGCAGAAGAAAACTTCAAATAGAAATTATTAACCCACAGTAAATAAAGGAAAGAAAAACTTCAAGTTTGATTTACTTGAAGCACTTTAAACAAATGTTAAGCATTCACCACATGAGCAATTATAGAACAGAAAGTAAATGAAACTGAAAGTGCAGTGTTGGAGTGTTTGCGGTAAAATAAAGTGAAA
>LPNX010975825.1:8635-73743 GCA_001517045.1 Pseudotsuga menziesii | reverse complement strand
TGGACAAAAACGTGGTACCCTCCAAATGTGGCGCCCTCTAAAACCATGCTAGCGCCTTCCATATTGCATTGACGTCCTCTATATGGTAGCGCCCCTCTATATTTAGTGGGCGTCCTCCTTTAATAGCGCCCTCCTTTAATTAGTAGCGCCCTCTATATTTGGGGACGTTTTCTTTTATGTGGTGGCGCCCTCCATTTAATGGGTGAAGACTCTTCAAAATGGCGCCCCTCTAAATAGCTTGGCGCCCTACCAAATGTAGGGACGTCCTCTTTAAAGTGAAGGCTCCTCTACAAATAGCGCCCCCACTATAATTAGATTGGCGCCCCTCCAAATTGGTAGCGCCTCCATTTTATAGTGTGGGCCCTTTTTTAACTTGGACGCCATACTTGGAGAAGGCTTTAACTTGTACTTGGCCCCTTTAGTGAGACTTTTAACACTGGCAAGCTCTAAATTTGGCTTTGACCATAGTTTTTTCCTCCAAAATGACATTTAACCTTTAAACTTAGGCTAAATATTTAAATTCACCTCAGATTTAATTTTCTAATTTAATTTTTAAAATTAAAAATAACTTGAAAAAATTAAATCTAGGCCATGGGGGGGGGGGTGGAAAATTATGAAATAAATTATCCTAGGCTTAACAACCCCCAAACAAATTTACCATGGCATTATTTGATTTTTTCCTTCAAAATCAAATAATGTGAATTTTTGACTTAGGAAAATTAAAAATTTCCCTAGGGGAGATAGACCCCCTCTGACCAAAATTGGTCTATCTCTTCAACCGCTTATCAGAACGACATGGGACTCGAAGCAGTGGCTTAGGGGGTTTCATAGCAATTTTACTTTGCATTCATAGCCCCTATTACAAAATGCCATGCTTGAGTAATTACATTATTACATCAAAACTCAGTTAATTAACCACCAAGGGGTGGAATTAATTAACTGGAAGAAATTAATAAAAATTCAAAAAACATAACGAAACTCCGCAAGACTCTAGACAAATGTCTAGCATGGTCATGAATTACACTTTAAATCCTTAGCCACCTCATGGACTTGACTGGTAGAACGCCCGTCACCACTTTGGAGGATTTTGAGTGAAAACCAAACCGATTAAACTCGTTTGTTCAACAAGATCAATTGGAAAGGGAAAAACACTCGATGAGGGGACTTCCCTAACAATCAGTTCCATGGTGTGGCATCCGTATCATATGATCCACACTAGTACATAAAATTACATTAATTTTTCCACGTAGGGGAGCGGACATTTCGTTTTACAAAGGGGCAATAGCCCTGCAGAAGTGAAAAAATCCTCAGATTTTTCCAAGGTACAATTATGTACATCCACATGTACATGGAGTTGCCACCTAGTCGAAATAGGTGGGCAACAGATCCATATACTTTATGTTGAGTTCATCTCAACCATTGATTAGAACATTTGGATCTTTTAATCTTAGCCATCCATTTGAAAAGTGGTTATGATTTTGGTTCTCTCATTCTTATTTAAAGAAGAGAGCTTCTCATTTGTAAGGGGTCTTTGGCTCTTGGATCTGGATAATAGAAAAACTATTCTTGTGGAAATTCTTGGATCTCCTTTGCATCTGGTGTTCTTCGATATTGATTGGAAAATCTATTGCTTCCTAGCATTTGGGTATTTTTTGTGAGATGTATATTTTTTTGGAAACATTGTCTTGTCTACAGGAGGGCGACTTCAACTTGGGCGTTTTTGCAGGAGCTCCTCAACTCGCTTAGCTTGGATGCATTTTGTATCAGGGGGTTTTCATTAGTATCAATGCGATCTATGATTTCATCTTGCTATTTTTCTGTGGCATTTGTTCTTTTCTTATGACACAACAAATTTGATATGGTTGACGTTTGTTGTGCAGGAGAGAGGGTGCAGTGGCTTCCTTGGGCAAATCGTTTTACATAGAAGCTCCTTCAATCCTAATCAAATTGATCGGGACAACATAGATCATCATCATCAAGGCATCTATAAGGTTATCCAGGTAAGATCTACAGGTTAGTGTTGCTTTTCTAGATCTCAATCCATTGGTATCTTCATTTTTCATTTTAAAACCCTAAATATTAAAAATAAAAAAAAAATACTATGGATCAAACCTCTTGATCTTGGGGCAAACCATTTCTGGGTTTTGTAAATCGGGTCAAACCCTAAGTGGGTCGTCCAAAATGTTGCGCTAAAGTGACTCCATTTGGCCCAAATCCCAAGGGATTGCTCTACAAACCCTAGTGCTACCCTTCTTTTTGCCTCTTTCTGTTGTGATTTGACCTTTTCCTTGTGGCTCGGGTGCTTTGACATTGCCATTCCTTCTTTCCAGTCTATCTTGTGGTACTAGATAGCCCCAATCCTGTTCTTGCCCTCCCTACATTGGTCATGTTTCCCAAGGCAGCGAATATCTTCATCTTTTGCTAGTACCTTGATCCCAGATCTAGTATTGGGCTTATAGGTCACTTGTGTCTTGAACTTGGATCAAATCTCACATCTCATAAACCCTGATCCAAGCCCTAATTCACCTAGTGATGCCATCCATAGATCTAGGTTTTCCTCCACCTTACACCTTACGTACTTCAACTCCATTTGATTTGATCTAGTGTTTAGTTCTAATCTCTCCTGTCGGGAGTAGATCTAGGTCTCCCCCATCGTTGTCTTGGGCTAAAATAACATCAAGTGAAGATTGCCTTGATTGGCGTGACAACCATCCATTTGGGAGTCGAGACTATCTTGGTTCCACCTCTTTAGTTGCCCATCCCTCTACCATCCATCATGGATCCACCTCATAGAGGCAATTACAGGTTTGGTGATAACATATCCATCAAGATGCCTTCACCAATCCATTGAATCTATCATTTATAAGGTTGTCTTGAGCACAAGCTGACCTAACCAATTGACTAGGGATGCCCCCTTGGTTTAGCCATCAGCTTTCCCTAGAGTGTCGGGTAGCCTTAAGTGGTGTGACAACTGAGTTAATTCAGAAGTCTTCTCTCTCGTAGGTCACAACTTTAGTTTCCTTCCCCTCTACCATCCTAGGATCATCTCAAGGGGCAACTACAAGAATTGTGATAACATACACACTAGTAAAATAGGCCCCTTTTACCAAGTCAAAAATTCAAGAAGTAATAGAATATATTCTCCTTGTGTACCCTTCAAGGTACTTTGAAATGGTACAAATAAAATAATGTTTTTTCTAAGTAACTAGCAGCATGAATTGACTCAAAAAATGATAGAATATTGAGTTAGTTATAACCTCCATATGTGCGCCCTCCATGAGTGATAGATCTAAGCAACTTTCAACTACTTCACTTAATGTGCAAGGTGTGGGCAAGACCCATTCAATGATCCAAGTGGACCTTTTAGATTAGTGCATCACATAATGATCTAGAGGAATATGTAAATGGGTGAATGAGTGTAATGCATGAAGGGACATGGTCAAAGCCATAGGGCGCATGCATAACTAACTTCTTGGATCACATGCGAGCTCAACAACCTTCTCAATACATGTGCCAAGGATGGGGTAAGTCAAAAGAATAAATTGGCCTATTTGAATCAAGGATAATATTAGGCCAACAACGAATTGGTGAAGAGAGGCACAATCAAATACTATTATTTTAGTGTATTGGCACAAAATGTGTGCCAAAAGGTGGGGGGCACTACCCTCAAATGTGTGCCATATGACTTAGAGTTCCATTCCCTAGTGATTGATTCAATTAAAACTTAGGGAACGTGGCTTAAAAGCCTAATGACAACTTTAGGCAAACTAATGCAATGCTTAGCCTAAGGTTTGGGATTAATTAATCATTAAATGAAAATATCCTAAACTAGTTTCACATTAGAAATGATGAAAAGTGGAAATATGGAAAAATGAAGGGTTAATATGAGATGAAACTTAGCAAATGTAATCAAAATGTGTCATGCACCTTGTTACCCTTCTTTCAACAAGGGGTGAATGATGATTAGTTGTCCTTAAAGTAGATCTGTGGTTGCACTATAGATCATTGGTCTAAGATTCATCCAACAACAATAGATGGTCTAGGGTCCATGATATGCCTAGCCAAATACAGATCATCAGCCCCTAGAGTTGTGGTATCTCTAACCTTCATCTTTCCTTAGCATGTTTTCTAGCATGATGGTATGCTAACATGATATATTACACTTGCACTTTCATGATAACCCACCCACTTTGATCATTTATTTGTTTTAGTCTAACATTGGGGTTTCTCTTTTAACTTAATAAGTGTGTTATTCGATGTTAATATGTAACTTGGTGAACTAGTTCAACGTGATTCCATCCATCTCACATAATATTACCTAGACATTTCATTCACATAAGCCCAATCATCCACCCCTTCACTTTCCCCTTTGTGAATGATCTATTGTTAGTAACGACATATGGTCTTGCTACAAAGAGTTGTCTATGGCTCTATGTTTTTTAAGTGTTTTTATGGTTGCGGATGCGAATGGGTGTTGTTTAGGAGTTTTTTAATGAGATCACAGTTTTTGTAATGAATGAGATGAACACAAGATAAGAGCATATAGATAGGATCACTGAAAGAAACAGTATCACAAGAACAATACAGATTTATCCTGGAAAAACCCTAATGGGAAAAACCCGACAAAAGCTTCCTCAATATAGATGCCCCAAAAGATAAATGGTAAAACCCAAAACTGATCCTCCTCCTTCTCTAGCTACAGCTCTCTCTCTCTCTCTCTCTCTCTCTCTCTCTCTCTTATGCGCTACACAAGTGAGTTTGTGTGTCTCAAATGAGAGGCGCCTCACTCTATTTATATTCTTTCGTTCACTTGACATTTAACCTAGTTATGTAGGCTCTAGTAAACTTAAATTAGTTATGTAGGCTCGAGTAGACATAACTGGGCTAACTTAATATAATAATATATTTCGGAGGGTACTAATGACCCGACTTACAACAGAAGGGACTTCCTCATGACTCTTAGTAATTCTCTCGATGGAACATCGGGGTACAAAGAAATACAAATGATTCTCCCGATAGGAACATCGGGGTACAAAGAAATACAAATGATTCTCCTGATAGGAACATCGGAGACCTATAAAATACATTTAGAATATTCTTTGAAGTTACAATAATTCAACAGAGAGCCACACATGTGGCCTTGGAACGGGTGCAAGAAACGTTCAAGAGTGGATGCTCCTAAAGGTGATCCTGAAAATAACGAATAGTTATGATCATATGCCAAATATTTCCCTCCAAACTAGGACACTACCTCCAAAAACCCAATCCCCAACGTGCCACCTCATTAAGGCATCTGCATAAGAGACATCTATGGAACAAGGAGCCCACAAACCAAGGAAAGTGGCATCAAATCAAGTTCAACATGTCCATAATAGTTAACCAAGCCTATGAGGAATGGGATGGCCCCTTCTTTAAGCCATGAACATGTCTCCGTAAATGTGCCAAGAGAGAGAAACAAGGGGAGTGTTCCATTAATAACGAAAGTGAATCATGCCAAGATGTCAACCAAGTGCTAAGAACCAAGGGAAATGAATGTTAAGCCATCAAGGTAAGCCATCAAACATATGTTAGAAGGGAGGGCACTCCATGAAAATACAACAATGAATCATCCCTCGGTGTGAACCACAACTAATGAGCTAGAGCACCCTTACGGAAAGGCCTTCAAATAATACCATATCATGCAAATAAGCCTAGCACTCCATGAGAAGGGAGAATCCAGGTCATCAAGATGCCAAATTAAACCAAAAAAGTTAGGGTGCTCCATCAAGGGTGACCAATGTATCATGAGCAAGTGAAATGCACCATCATCTCCTAGAGCGTTCTAACTAGGAGGCCTTAAACCCACATCAATAATCATCTCATATGCAATGCTTCATTTAGGAGCAATCATTTACACTTTAAAACCACACATGTGGCCGTGGAGCATCCACTCTTTGAGAGCCACATGTTGTTAGGATATTTAGACACTTAGGAGTTAGTTAAGATCAACTTGTGTAATATATCCGTTAGATAAAAGTGTGTTTCTTTAGTATGCATTTGTAAATATTCTAATCCGACAATCACGATATGTTCTAGACATAGAGTGATCTCACGGTTCAACTTCTCTTAGATCATACCTACCATTGATCCGTGGCTTAACACCCGATTGGTCTATGATCTCTATTTAAAGAGCATAGAGGGTCTTTGGCTAGTTGATCGATTATGAGAAGCTCATGTAACTTTCTTTCTTTTGCATAATAAATTGCTCCAAGTAGCTATTTGGCTGGGGCCGTGCACTGTTTCTCTCTCGAGGGTTTTAACCATGTGACAAACATTGGTGTATTGATTTGTGATTCATTTGTGTAAAGTGGTTTCTCTTGGTGTTCGGTCCTTTGGGAGTACCCTGTGTACCCTAACATGGTATCAGAGCTTTTATGAAGAGTCGCTTTCAGTTTTGATCAAAATTTGGAACCAATGCTGCCGAAACTTTGAAAGGGTTTCTGGTTTTGGATTTTCTGTGCATTTGTGGCCTATGGGAGCTGTTCCATTGCGTTCGGAGCGCTGTTTCCATTTTGGGAACAGTTTTCGTTTCACGAAAAACCGTCTCCGTTTGTTCCAGAAACATCCATTTCGGCAAATCTGAAGGTATAATGTTACAGTGACGGATTTGTTTTATTTTTTTTAAATCTTTCACATTTTATTAGTTTTATTATTAGATCTTTTTTGTTTTAGTCTCGGACTGTTGCCTTCCCTGGCTGCGTATGCTCTTTGTCTTGCACTTTGCGCGATCGCGGCGAATCAGAAACAATGAGGGAAAGTTTTTTTCTTGTCTTCTCAGCTACGTATGCTCTTTGCCGTGCACGTTGTGCGATCACTGCAAATCAAAAACAGCGAGAAAATTTGAAAATGTAGCATTTCCGAGTAAATTAACCAAGATCTAACCCCATTGTGTAGAAAAAGTTTTTTTTGTTTTTGTGTTTCGTTTTTTTTGTGATTTGCCGAAAAAGAAAGCAAGCACGGAGAATGAGAGGGAAGAGTAGAAAAAAAAAACCCCCTTGCTCTTTCTATATTTTTACGTACCTTTAAACTTAGCTCACTTGGTCCAAAGTTGCTTTACTCCTTGATAAGTCTTGAGTTCAAGTCTTATCAAGCTGCTTTTTAGTGCATGCAATTTCTATTTTCAAGTGACTTTATTGTAAAAGTGCATCTCACATAAATTAAATTAAATAAAAAGTGAGTCACTTAAGTCTAATTTATTGCCGCACTATTTAAAAGTCACATTATTGTAAAAGTGAACATCACTTATTCTACAAAAGTGATTCACTTCAAAGCAACTTTATTGTAAAGTGATTGTCCAAGGTTGATCTTGGGAAGAGGGGGCTTCTTTTTTTTAGTTGGTCAAGTTAATATCTGCCACGTCACTATTGGAGACATCTTCAACATTTTATTTGATCAAGCATAACTTCATCATCCAGAATCAGTTTTCAGTGCCGTTTTTTTTTAAACCGCATATTTTTTCGAGCTCTTTGCATTCAAGCAGTTAGTTTCTGTTCTTTCAGCCATTATTTTATAGTATGGCCACCCCTTGTGATATTATACTTACAAGTTCTAACTATTTCTCATGGAAATCTCGTATGGAGGATGTTCTGCAGAGTATGGAACTTTTCAGGATAACCTTAGGGAAAGAAAAAGAACCCATTGATGATGATAAGAAAATTAAATGGGCAAATAGATGTGATGAAGCTCGTGGATTGATTGGGATGTCAATCTCTACTGATTTGCAATTCCACATATCTAGAATTGATGAATCTGATATAGCTTGAGAAAAGTTGGAATTTGTGTTTGGTAAACACAATGAAATTCGGGGTCATCAACTTGAAAATGAGTTGATTTCCTTGAATCCAAATGATTTTTCATGCATTCAAGACTATTAATCTAAGTATAAAACTCTTAGACTATTATGTGCAGAATGCAAGATTAAGAAAGAAGACAAACAATATATTTATCATATTCTTTCAAAACATGGACCTGCATATTCTGTTTTTGTATTTACATTCTACTCCATGAAAGAATCCTTGATTGTAGCTAGCTATCAAGAGCCTAGCCTTGAATCCTTTTGTGATTCCTTAATTAGAGAGCAAGATAAGCTCATTCATCTTGGAATAATTAACAATACAAATACATCTGGGAAAGCCTTATTGTCCCAACAGAAAGAAAAGTCCAAGCCTCCCAAGAAACAAAATTTTCGCAATAATAAGCCAAACAACAAGGGTCCCAAACCCTGTTAGTCAACTCCTTTAAAAAATGACAAAGGATCCAAGCAAAAAGGAAAGAAGACTGAACGTCATTGCAATTTTTTTGGGAAAGATAATCATGATGAATCTAAGTGTTTTAAGAAGATGGCAGCCTTGAAAGCAGCAATGAAGAAGCACCACATCAACTTAGATTCGTCTTCAGAATCTACCTCTCATGGACATGCACTTTGTGCTTCTGGTTACTCTTATACTGCATCTTCTTCTTCTACTTCAATTGAATGGCTCATTGATTCTGGAGCATCTTATCATATGGCTAAGGATAAAGCCATCTTTTCTACTATGCATGAATGTAACACCAAACAAATATTTGTTGGTGATGATAGATCTCTAAGTGTTGTAGGATCTGGAACAGTTCCAGTAGAAAATGGTCATTTCAGTGATGTACTATGTGTTCCAAAAATTTCCTGCAAGTTGTTATCAGTCTATCAAATTACTCATTCAAGTGAAGGTAAAACTGTGACGTTTACACCTCACCAAGTTGTAATCAAGGATTTTAAAAATCCTCAAAATGTCCTTGCTACTGGAACTGTTGATGATATTACCAGGTTGTACAAATTTAACAACTTTGGGTCATCACCTTTTCCTTCAGTTTGTGTTGCTCATAGTGATAACTTGAGCAAACTTTGGCATGAGCAATTTGGTCACTTAAATTATCGCTCATTGCAACAACTATGTAAAGACAATATGGTGACTGGTCTTCCGCTGGTATCTTGCAAGGATGGTGTTTGTTCTGGTTGTGTACTCGGAAAACATCATCGGGACAGTTTTGACAAACGTGCCTGTTGGCATGCCTCGGTTCCCTTGGAGCTTGTGCATAGTGACTTGTGTGGCCCTCTTTCATTTGCTTCCTTCTCTGGTTTCAAATATTTCTTAATTTTCATTGATGACTACTCCAAACGCACTTGGGTTTACTTCCTAAAACTTAAGAGCAAAGTATTTAACATGTTCTTGGCCTACAAGGCCCTTGTTGAAAAACAATCTGGTCATCAAATTATTAAGTTAATATCTGACAATGGAGGATAATATGTTAACAACAAGTTCACTACTTTTTGCACTGAACAAGGAATCCAACAACAACACACTGTTCCATATACACCACAAAAAAATGGTGTAGCTGAAGGGAAGAACCACACTTTAAAAGAAATGGCTAATTGTATGATCCAATCTAAGGGACTAAGTCTTCAATATTGGGCTGGGGCCATAAATTGTGCAAATTACATAGTTAATCGCACAACCACTAAAGTTTTACAAAGTATAACATCGGAAGAAGCATGGAGTAAAATTAAACCAGATGTAAGTCACTTCCGTGTGTTTGGTTGTGAAGCATGGGCAGACATTCCGGATGAAAAACGGAAAGCATTGCAGCCTAAAAGTGAAAAGTGCATATTTGTTGGATATTATGAAGATGTAAAAGGTTATAGACTTCTTTAGCCAAATTCTCATGATATAATCATTAGAAGAGATGTTAAATTTGGTGAAAATCTCTTGGCCTGTGAGTCTAACTTGGCGGGTGTGCCATCTTTGGCCTGCGAGCCTGATTCGATGATTGTGCCTTCTTCTTCTTCTTCCAGCTTCCTTGATAGGTTTCCAACTCTAGTTTCTGATGATGACAGTGAGGATGAAAATCCACCTCCGCCTGTTCATGTTCCTCCAATTGCACCAGCACCAATGCCTCCTCGATGGGTCCGTTCAACATGTGAAGCAGCTGGTGATCTTGCCGGTGATCCTAGAGATCAACGTTGAACATGTTCTCAATTTTAGCGAGCCTCTTCTCTTTTGGCTCAAGTTTCCGAGAATCATGATCTAGAAACTTTTGCAAAAGCTTCAGGAAATCCAGATTGGGATGCAGCTATGGATGAAGAATATCGTTCCTTAATGGCGAACGATACTTGGGATCTTGTTCCTCTTCCAAAAGGAAGAAAACTTGTCAGATGTAAATGGATCTACAAAACTAAGTATGCATCAGATGGAAGTGTTGAAAGACTTAAGGCAAGGTTAGTTGCCAAAGGTTTTTCCCAAGTTGAAGGGATTGACTACAATGAAACCTTTGCCCCTGTAGCAAAAATGAACTCCATCCGCCTTGTTCTTTCCCTTACAGCCTTACATAACTGGGAAGTCCATCAAATGGATGTCAAGTCTGCCTTTTTACATGGTGATTTACAGGAGGAAATTTACATGGAAAAACCTCCTGGATATGTTCAGAATAACTCTAGCCTTGTCCGTCTCCTTAAGAAATCCTTATATGGCCTTAAGCAAGCTCCTAGAGCTTGGTATTCCAAAATGGATAGCTTTCTCCTTGACACTGGGTTTTCTAGATGCCATTCTAACCCCAATGTCTATACCAAGAAGGTAGGAAACCATCTCATCATACTTGTTCTTTATGTTGATGATCTTATCCTTACTGGTAGTGACCCTAAACTTATAACCCATGTGAAATCTAGTCCTAAGCAAAATTTTGAAATGTCAGACTTAGGACATTTGCATTATTTTCTTGGTCTCCAAGTCTTGCAAACCAAAGAAGGAATCTTTCTTTCCCAATCTAAGTATGCTTGTGACCTACTTTGTCGCTTCCACATGGAAGATTGTAAACCAGCCCCTTCTCCCTTCCAGTCTGGAGTCAAACTTTCTGCCACTTGTACTTCCCCTGAAGTAGATGCCACCTTGTATCGTCAGCTTGTTGGTAGCCTTTTATACTTGACTCATTCCATCCTGACCTTTCCGCCGTTGGTCGTGTTGCCCGTTATATGCAAACTCCTCATGAAAGTCACTCAAAAGCAACAAAAAGAATACTTTGATATATTCGAGGTACAATTCAGTTTGGGATTCATTACAGTACAGGGGGGAAATCTTTGTTGATTGGTTTCATTGATTCAGATTGGGTCGGCGATCCTGATGATCGAAAGTCTATTGCAGGTTATGCTTTCAGTCTGGGATCTGGATCTGTCACTTGGGCTTGTAAGAAACAACAAGCTCTTGTTCTTTCTTCAGCAGAAGTATAATATCGAGCCACAGTTAATGCCAGTTGGGAAGCTTTATGGCTTCGACAGATCCTTTCAGAGTTTGGATTTGAGCAGCAGCAGCCTACTCTACTTTGGTGCGACAATCAAAGTGCCATTAAGCTTGCCAAAGATCTAGTTCTACATCAACACAACAAACACATTGAGCTACACATGCACTTCATCAGAAATCTTGTTCATGATCATGTTCTTGAAATGCTCTATTGCCCTACAGATGATCAAGTTGCAGACATCTTCAGCAAGTCTCTTACAGAAGCGAAGTTTTCTAAACTTCGGTCTATGTTAGGAGTTCAGGAATGTGTCCTTAAGGGGGGATAGGCTCTAATGCCTCCTTCCTTCTCCTAATAGTGTCACTTTTGTAAATCCTTCAATCCTATCCCAAGTTGTTCTTAAGGGGGGATGTTAGGATATTTAGACACTTAGGAGTTAGTTAAGATCAACTTGTGTAATATATCCGTTAGGTAAAAGTGTGTTTCTTTAGTATACATTAGTATGCATTTGTAAATATTCTAATCCGACGATCACGATATGTTCTAGACATAGAGTGATCTCACGGTTCAACTTCTCTTAGATCATACCTACCATTGATCCGTGGCTTAACACCCGATTGGTCTATGATCTCTATTTAAAGAGCATAGAGGGTCCTTGGCTAGTTGATCGATTATGAGAAGCTCATGTAACTTTCTTTTTTTTACATAATAAATTGCTCCAAGTAGCTATTTGGCTGGGGCCGTGGACTATTTCCCTCTCGAGGGTTTTAACTTTTAACCACGTGACAAACATTGGTGTATTGATCTGTGATTCATTTGTGTAAAGTGGTTGCTCTTGGTGTTTGGTCCTTTGGGAGTACCCTGTGTACCCTAACACATGTGTGGCCTTGGAGCATGTTTGACTTGGTTTTAGCCTAGATTGATGCTTGAGTGATGGGATGCTTCACGTGGAGGGTTGCTTGCACACTTGTTCATGCCAAATTGTTGGGGCATCTCACTTATGGACCCTCATGATACACACACATGGGTTGAGGAGACCCAAGAGGGTCAAACCCTAGATCTAGGGTTGAATCACAATCTTGCTTGATCTGAGGGCCTATCCTCTTGGAGCACTATGCTTGGAGAGCCTCTGGAGGCTAGACATTGGGGTTTTACATGGCATATTCCCTCTCTTGATGGAGACATCCCACTCTTTCTTTATTGGAGGCTTGTACATGTGGTTTTGACCACCTTATTTTATGGATTTTAGTAGTTGGAGCATTTTGGTTTCTTTACTCCTCCCTAGGCTATACCTAGGATTTTATTGGTATTTTATTGTAGGAGCAAAATAAGCTAAAACCATATAAGGGTCTTCTCTCTCCTTCATTTTTGATGGTTGGATTGTGGGAGCGATCCCCTAAAGCTTAGTTGAATATCTTTTGGTTTCTCATGGATGGTTGATCAAAGCACTCTATTGGATGCTTTTGTTATAGTTGCTAATGTTTCATTGATGGATGGAATCTTCAAATGCTAATGGTCTTGAGAGCTAATGGAGTAAGCCCTTTTATTCCATGTGGTGATTGTCAAAGTGGAGGTGTTAAGTTCTCGTGTGTCTCTCAATATTGGTTATGTTTCTCTCTTATTCCTTGCATGACAAGTACCCTTTCAAGACTGAAAGCATTTAAATCTAGGGTTTTCCTTTCTTCAGTTTCTGAATTTGGTGAAGCAATTAGAGAGTTCTTAGGGTTTGTAACTTTTAACCCAAATCCCTTTCTAATCATTCTTTTAAATCCCATATGAGCCTTGGTTGATCCATATTGCCCAATATACAAGACACTAGTCCCTTGTCCTTCCAGTCACTTCTTTTCTTTTACTTAAATGAAAATTGTTTTACTAGAGCCATGTCTTCATTTCACCTTGGACCTTATTGTAAGCCTTAGTAATTCTATTCTAGGGAAGCCTCCCTTGAGTTGAAGAAGAGCCAACCTAAATAGCAGAAGAGGTTTTGGTGTGGTGACATTGGCATCCCTCTTCGTTTCTTCAAAACAATACCTTGAGCTTTAGGACTATATGTCTAAGGGTGTGAGTTTGGGTGATAACAAAAATCACATGTAAATATCTAGTGGGATAAAAATCATAAGTATGACTGTGAAAACAATAGTACTCCAATGCAGACTGCTTGGGTATTTTCTTCAAACTGGAAGATGTCCTCATATATTATGAAGGGTAAGAAATAGTAACAGTGGTTCTAATTTGTTGTGAAAAAATAGGGGCTGTGGTTTTAGTTGTCTGATTAATACTTAGTGGACAAGCCTGTTTAACATAGTGGCATGGTTTTGTAAGAAGTAACTAAAATTATCTTTTTTCATCCCAAAAAACATATAGGAAGGAGAGTAGAGACTATATCCCAAAATTATGGAAATTTTGATGGACATTCCCATATAATTTTGGTTTTGAGTATACATATTTATAGGACTTTTCAATTATATATTGTAACAATAATATTTATTTATGTTGAAGTAGTCGATAGTGTAGGTTTGTTCTTAATACACGTTAAAGGTGAAAATATTTTCAATGAGTTTGCTAACTCTGAGGGGTGTTTCTAGTTAATGGTGTAATCATGCATTACCTTGACTCATTTTTTGAAAACAAAAGATTTTCACTCCATGTATATTAATGTGTATTAAGTTTATTAGATTAAGTTGCTTTTTTTCATTATTTTTAGCTATTGTTGTATTTTTTATGCTCATTTGCATTTGCAATTGTACTAACTTTTCCTTTAAATGTTGTCATTAATTGCTAAAGGTTGGGCCTCTTACAGCTTATTATAAAATACCTCTTCACCATGTGCTTCTGGTATATACCTATTTAATTTGTCTTTGAAGTAAATTTCTTTTATATTTGCATTTTTCCTTTTAGCTATTGTTACCAATAAATTGCAGCAAATCCTATCAATGATAACTATTGGAACAAGGTGCAACAACGCTTTTCTTGTTAGTTTGGCATTAATGGGTTTTCACACATTGATGCTTTTCAGATGTTTGATGATATGGAGTTGCCGTGTGGCATATTACGGCTTAATCAAAATGGTGGACATGGAGGCCATAATGGGTATTCCTTCGTAATGAGATAATGTGTATTTCATTTTCTCTTTCATCATCCTTTTCCTTGAGAACACTTTGAATTCTTATAAGTTGACTATGTTCCTGGATTCAAGAAAAAAAACTGTTTAATCATTCTTTAAGTTACAATATAATCCCTGCTTAGTTCAGTATCTGAAATTTTTTATATGAAAAACCTAGGCTTTTCTTAACTGTGTAAGGAACTTGGCATGGAACATAAGTATTGGCTTTTTTTTACCTTTTTCTTTTTTTTTACTTTAAAAAATTGTCATTAAAGGCACAACTTACAAATTCTCTCAAACAATGGGCAATGATATGAGATGGAAACCATGGGAAGCCTCTTTGTTGAGACTTACATTAAGTTTGCATTTTAACCAGAGCCAAGGTCTAAATTCATTCCACTGTCTTTTGATTTGAACCCCATTTAATTTAGAACTTTGTTTCTTTGTTGAAACTGTTGCATATTGTAGAACTTGAAACCAAAGTGGTTCTAATGCAAGATTACCCATTTTTACTTAAATGATTAATCTAACCAAAACATAAATGCAAAGAGTATTGGGCTTTCTAAGAAGCATAACAATTGGCACCATCCATATGCATATAATCTGCAAAATATCATAAAACTTCTAGGGATCAACAGTTTTCTTTTTCACCGAAGGTTTCTCCCACTTTTATATTGATCTCGCACTCTATCTTGATTATTTCCAAGGAATTTGATTTAGTTTATAGAAAATTTCACTGGAATTACAGTTCAATGCAATTCAGAAATTCCACCTTCTTTCTAGAAGGTTCCTTGGATCTTAACTGCAGAATTATCTGCTCTAGGACTACTGTAAATAAAAGTACAAAATAGTAGCTGAAAAAGTACAATAATTCACTTTCAAACAGCCCTAAACTTATTGGCAATTAAGGGAAAAAGACACCAACCAATGAGATAAGTTTTCAGCCCTTCTAGGGTAACTTATCAGTCAATATTCAGATCTGAAAATGTATTTTTACAGTAGAAATAATGACAATAAAAGTAATCCCCTTTATCTTCTTTAGATGTCAATCACTTAACAATTCACCCTTCTTGTTATGTCCAATTGGCAAAATTATAAACAGATATAAACAATAAAATATGAAGAACACCATGTAGCTGAAAATCAAATATGAAATTTGCATAAGATATGTGTTATCACACATATAGTAGCCAGGCTACCATATTCTATTTTTCAGATTCAGTACATTTTTTCAGCCAGATCTCTTACATATGAGATGCTAAGATGAGCAGTTTTGACGGATCATTATTTTGTTAGTGCACTATTGTACTCTCCCATGTCAGGGCTGAGTCTCAGGACACTTAGATTCGAGGACTAATGTAGCCATTTAGTCATTTGCAGGGCAGTTAGTGATGCCTAGATTGGTATTAGTGTTTTCTCATTGGACAGATGATGGTTCAGATGGATTATTTGTATGGTTATGACTTAGCATTTATTACATTGTGTTATGGTTATCATTGTTTTTATACTCATCTTTGTGACATGTACTAGCATTTAGTGTCATGATCTGGCTGTCATAAATATATGGACTAAGATGTATTTGTATTATGTATTGATGTCCCTACTTAGACTTGGAAATTCCTGATCTATACTCATTTGGTTTTACCCTCCCTAGGGAGATTAGAGGTAGTCATTCCCACCATACTCTGGCTTGTTAGTGTCGGCTTCATTGTTCATTGTCTCCACCCATCCATTTCCTTTCAGTTTTGTTTTAACCCCACTTACTACTTTACTTGTGGCATGGAGGACCTTTCCTTGCTAGAACCTTTGTTGGACAAACCTACCTGTTTATATTGTGTCTCGGCTCTAAGTTGGTGACAGAACTTGCCTTTGGTAAGTTGGATTGTATGCCTAAATCATTCTGGTCGGTTGTCCCGATGTTTGGCACTGTGCAGAACTCCCCCTGGTCACTTGAGATGTTGTTGGCTAAAACTGAAAGTTCATGTACTACTTGTATTGGAAAAATTTATATATGCGCCCGTGGAAATTGTAAACTCTAGAATATGTTTCTTAACTGTTAGTTTTGTACCTAGGGAAGTGTTCCCCTAGTGACTTTTGCCTTAGCCACTTAGAGAGGGGACATAAAGTGACCCTTGCATTAAATGACTTAAGTAAAAGCATTTAATTTGACTTTAGAGCATTAAAGTCACTTTTTGATAAATTTAAGTGGGTGAGTGAAATTAATATTTTAGAAATAAAATATGAGCATTTAATTTCAGCCCTTGATCTAATCTAATCTCCACCGTTAGATTAGACTCACCCTAGGGTTTTCTCAAAAAGGCATGGGAAAGGCATTTTGCCTCACTTTTGCAGATTGAAGTGAGAAGAGAGAGCTGAGAGAGAGAAGAGAGAAAGTTTACATTTTTCCTGAGCAAGAGGAAAAATTTGAAGCAGGCAAATAAAGGGAAAAGACAGTAGCAAAGAGGGCACGAAAATTGAGCAGAAGACAACAACATTTATTGTTGGTTCGTACAGACCGTACGACACGGTTTTCGAGGCAACAGGCACGATTTTCGAGATTTTTTTGGCACGAATTTCGAGGTTCGTACAGCGGCACGGAAATCAAGGTAGAAAACAAAAAAAATCAGAGTTTGATTTTTGCTGCTCAGCATGCAAATCGAGACAGAAATTTATCTTCCGGGTTGAGATAGGTTGGTTTGATATTTTTTGTGTATTGCTGTAAATGATAAACTTCTCTTGAAAAATAAAAATACACTTTCTTTGACTGGTTTTCCCCTAGTGGGTTTTTCCAAGGCTTGTTATCCACTAATTTTGCACCTAGTTGGATTACCTGAGGAGCCGTCGGTTGACAGACTTGTTCAAAGTCTAATTTCAGTGTATCAGTTGATCCGTCTGCTTGTCTAGCCAATATTGGCTTGTCACTTTTTTATTTGAATAATTTTGACCATGGCCCTGCGGGGTTTGTAATAAAATGTGCTAGTAGGATATTTTTGAGTGGTTCGGTCTCCTGAGACGTAGAATCTCAAATAGGGTATTCCAGGGAGTTTTTTGCCCCTGACAATTATGCTTTGCCTTCAGCCAAGTATAATTGATTAGGTTTTCTCCTGTTTCCTCCAAAGCTGGAATGCCCAATGTTGAATTCTGGGCCTTGAAGGGTTATTAGAGCCCAACTGAGTGTTATAAGCTTACTAGACATTATTTAGATAGATCATGGTTGTGTCTTAAGTCATCTGAACACAAAAAATTTTCGAAAAAAGCTTTTTCGAACAGTGAAAAATTATTTTTTTTAGTTTTTTAATTTTTAATTACTTTTCCTAAATTTTTTGGGTTAATTTTTCCATAAATTAAATGAAAAAAACCCGTTCGTGATTCGGACTTAGAATTCAGTGATTGAAGGCTCTAACCTTAAGCCAAAAATCATTCTTGATTAGCCAGCTAGTCAGAACCAACTTTCAGATCGACAATCGGACACATAATGCATTTTTTCTCAAAAAAGTCAGTTTTGAGTAAAAAAATGATTTTTAATAAAAAAATGTTTTTTATTAAAAAATGATTTTTATTAAAAAAATGATTATTTTGGAGAAAACTAAAAATCTCCAAATTGATCCAAATTCAGTAAAATAAAAGGCTAAATGACATCTCATGGAACACTTACGATGATTGGAGTTATCATAACTCAGCTTCAGTCATCATTAAGAGAGAAATTAATTTATTATCAGTTATTAGACATGTCATCTCCAGCTAAAGATGAAATGGAGAGCTCTCATTGGTCCGGTGATTTGATCGAGGTGAAGACTGAAGCTTGCACCATTAGTGGGCTTCCCAAACCTATCTCAGGCTCCTGCCAGACCTAAAGGATGAGCTTACCTACATCCAGACTCACACGTGTGGCCTCATCCTTGGCTTGTTTTCAATGCACAGGTTTGGAGTGGGGGCGCCTTGCCTGGGTGGAGGCCTCCCCTCACTCCCGGTTTTCCGGTTTAGGTTTGGGCTCTTTGTTAGGTGGCTAAGCTGGTTAGGGTTGGTTTTTTGGTTTTAGGGTTTTAGCACTCTCTCATTTGTTAAATAGAGGCTCTTTCAGCTCTATTAGCATGGACTTTTGGGCATAGAAACTTTGCAAAAATTGTAATCATTATATTATTGAATAAAGCTTTTCGACTTTGGAGGTCTACAAGATTGTCTCTTCATTGGTGGATGTGTTGTATTAGGTGATCTCTTTCCATGCTTTCAATTTGTTATTTATGTGTTGAATCAAACAACTAGCTTTAGAAGTCTATTATTAGAACATAAGATTTACCATTTGCTGCTGTCAAGTTGGTTTATTATGCAAAGTTTATCATAATCTAGATGGGTACAAATATTCAGTTATATGAAGTATTGATCTTGATTTGCATATTCCTAGCATACTAGTTTTTATTGTTTGATATCACTGGGTATCAAGTTGGATTGTCTTTACAGATCTCGCCATTTGGAGAAGGGTGCGAGCTCAGCTGCATCAAACTCATCTCCATCATCATAAGAACCTTCTAACATTGTTGATTTTCAGGACCTACAGAGAGTTTGGCTTTTTCCAAGAGGAAAAAACAAGGAGATCTTTCTCCAAAGTTCCATTTCAAATTCTTTCATAAATTTAAACACTTTATTGGTTACCGAACTTTCTTCCTCTAGTTCTCCCTTTGTTCTTTGACTTCTTTTGTTTCTTTGCTTGCTAGCCCCTTTCCTCCTTGACTTGTTTGCCTTTTCTCATTTTTTCTTCATCGCTGCCCCATTTTTTCTCTCTTTTACCATCTTCTTTCTCTTTTTTGGACAGCCCTAGTGTGCCCTAGCTTTCTTCCCTTGTTTGCCTCTTTTTGCCCTGGTTTTTGGGCTTCCTTTAACCTTGTTTTTGGCCATTTCTTTTACTTTTTGTTCGCTGTCTTGTTTTGCACTTTTTATGACAGCCACTTATTTCATGGTTCGCTGTCCCGTTTTGCACTTTTTATGACAGCTACTTATTTCATTGTTCGCTGTCTCGTTTTGCACTTTTTATGACAGCCACTTATTTCATTGTTCACTGTCCCGTTTTCTTCAATTTTGTTCATTCCTTAGCTTCTTAGTTCGCTGTCCTATTCCTCATTTTTCTTGTTTTTGACTTCCTCTTTGCCTTCTCTCTTTCTTCCCCTCTGCTTCCTTTTATTTCAGTCTTCTTTTGTCTTGTTATTTTGCTCTGATTCAAACTTTTTCTTTTCTCTTTTGGCAAGTTTCAAGAAAAGTTCCAAGTAAAAGTAAATCACTCTCCTTTTTACGCAAGTTGCAATAATAATAGAGTTGTATACTTTCCTTTGAAAGTCCTTTCAAGGATTAAATTCCTAAAGGCAATTTGTATAATTTTAATAAAGCATCTTTTGTTTGAGTGGGGTTTTTAAGTCCCCACTCTCATCCTCCCCCATTTGGGGAGGCTTGTGTTGTGTCCATCTTTTTATATGCTTAGGATTAAATGTGTCTGTGTTCATAATATTTAAATCTTTTTCGTAGAATACTAATTATTGGTCCATCACATTTAATTCATTGATTAAGTTGATTACTTTATTTCTTAATTGTTTATCTTTTATATAAATAAATCCACTGCCTAACATTCATAAATTTCTTGAATCTCACCATAAGGTGGATCAAGAGTGCTCTCTGTCGGAGAGTTTAATCAATCATCTTCATCTTAATTGTTGCGCATCATATTGTTTAATCAATTAATTCTTAAGTAAGGCTCTTGAACTTGCAAGAACACAAGTCAAGAGCACTATCTATCGGAGAGCATTTTAGATTTGCATAATCCTTGCATTAGCTTCATATAGATTAGCTAAGTCTCTTAAACCACGGTCATAAGACGGGGTCAAGAGCGCCCTCTATCGAAGAGTTTTAATTAATTAACTTAATAAAATTCGCAACTCACACCCCTTTTAATTAATTAACCCCCTTTCCTCCTTGCTGGAGTATGCTCTGACCAATCCTAGATCGGAATACCCAGAAACGACATTGGATCTCTAAACCCCACAAGAGGAACTTAACTAAAACTTTTCTCCATAACCAATGCACCGGCGTTGTTCGATAAATACCGAGGCATGTGGGCAAATTTCAAGTGTGGGCGCCAGGCTACCTAATCTGGGCACTGGTAGTTAAGTTATTGAACACTTACCTTTGACCCCAGACAGGTCTGTCATGTCTTTGAACGGAGCCACTGAAAGTATTACCGGTTAGGACATCCAGCTACCATAAGCGAAGATCACAAGTAAAAATTCTTAAAACTTACTAAGAGCACTTGCAAAACCTCACATTCATTGGCATCTTTTGGGATTCACATCATATTTACATTCGAAGCATCTTTGATAAGTTGACTCCATAGGCACTGGTCCTATCTTTTATGCATTGTTGATAATCTGAGCCATTTGTCCATCGAATGTTTGATTATAGATCATATCTGTGAATGCTTTATCTATTTCGTGAAGTTCTCAAATATTTGTCTATCTGTCAATTCCAGTGATCTCTTGTTAGCAACGTGGATTGCTTTGATTAATCATCATCCCCCTAATATTAATCATTTTAAATCACAGTAACTCCTAAACAACACCCATCTGCATCCAAAAACATCTAAAACTTAACTTAAACATTGAGCCATAGAAAACTCTTTGTAAGGGACTACCCCCTTGGCTTCGTTAGGAGTTAGCCTAAATGGAGGAGCTAGGAGTAGGTGACAGTACCTAGCTCTGTGCTTTCCCCCCAAGGTCACGCCTCTCCCACTTTCTCAAGTGAGGAGACAACTTTCGGAAGATTTCTGCTGCTGGTGTGCAATCGACGGACAACAGGGCCATTGGTCAAAAATCCTAGTGTTATGGGTGATTAAATGGCATGTTGATTTTTATTTCCTGTCACTGAAAAGATTGTTTACAGTAGTGTTTTAAGTTTGAAATTTTTTATTTATTTCTAGTACTTTATTTTTCTGAGAATGCCATAAACAGTGATATAAATTCTACTTGAAATCGGTGGCTGAAAACTAGTGAAAAATCTACATTAACATATCTGAGTAAAGGGCAAGAGCAATGAAATGCTAAAATACCTCGCGAAGGGTATAAGAAAAGGTCCCAAAAGCAATGATTAAATATATGCTATATCCAAATATTGCTGACTTTATAAATTTGAATATGTCGTGGATGAAAGCTGCAATTAGCTGTGCTTTTAAGCACTGGTGAAGTCCCAAAGGGTCATATAGGCCAAAAAGGTCATGGAAATAAAATTGATGATCCTAATGAACCTGGATCCAACTTGATGTAGACATGATTCCTAAGTTGAATAAGCACTCTTTGAACAACTCAACCATTTGTGAGGCACTGCCATTCCCTGTGTTGTTGTTTGTCTGGCATATGGTTATAGTGAGTATTCCCTTTTCCATATCCGAAATGTCACAATGTTGAATTGGTAGTCATCATTTGTCTTAACCTTGTAAATTTTAGCCTTCACCCTTCACCAGCAAATTGACTACAACTATGAAGTGAGTATAGTCCTGAAAGTCTGGTCTGAGTAATAATAAATAAAACCCTATATATGTATTTGGTTGATGTACCGCTAGTGAGGTGACTGCTACTTGTTGTGATTGTTACTTTAATGATTTGTAGAGCATGTCTTAACCTTGTCACACTTGCAGCAGATGGATGACAGTCTGAGTTGTATTATTGGTATCTGGTCATTTACAAGTGATTATATTGTCTATTGGATATTGTTGATGATCAAGCAGAGACCTGGAAAGGGTATGAGTATACACCCTAGATGGATTTGGACTCTTTGAGTCTAGTGAGATAGCTTGTTTTCAATTCCGGGCACTTGCAGAGATGGTCAGGCTCATTTTACCCTTCTGATGCAGTTTTGCTTCACAGGATGATGTGTCTGAGCAAGGAGATGTTTTTATTGGATCTCCTAGGGCGCTGTATGGGGCATAGGTGCAGCCACTTGATTGTACCATAGTACCCCCATCCCAGAGAGCATGGTGGGCTCAGTTGGACAACGCAGGCACCTTGGGAGGCTGTTTTGGCAGGTTCACATTTCTCGAGGCAGATTAAAAAATGATTAAATGGCTATTGAAGAAATCGATTTGGGCTACTGAGGCAACGGAATGACATGGGATGAGTCATGATGATGAGAGTGATGTCCTCCATACCTTCTCCAGCAGTTGCAACACCTGATTGGGCCCACACTTAATGTTTGGGCATTTTTATATTATTTTTTGGAGCTATTTGGAGGCTCACGATTTCCTCGAGGAGGCACAAAGTTAAAAAATTAAAATATTATATTGTTTTATTGTTCCATGGGGCACGCAGAGGGAGTTAGTTAACTGTCCATGGACCCACCATGTGCTTCATTTATTTCTTGTTGAGTGGGGTACCCTTTTTATGAGTGATCTAGTCCACTTTGGTACTTTATGGTTATATTGTTCCATGTATTGTATGTTGAGCTCATCTCAATCATTGATTAGAACATTCATTAGAGGAAATTTGAAGTCTAAAATGGGCCTCCTAAGGAAAATAAAAAATAATAATTAAAATAAAAAATAATAGTTAAAATAATAAAATAATAGTTATTAATTTTGGAGGAAGAATGAAAAAACTACTTTTTGTGTTCGTATTTTTGACATATCTCCCTTTGTTTTTACTCAAATTATGAGCGGGAGAGCTCGTTGGATGCGGAATTTAATTCTGCATCCAACGAGTACCCACACTGCATACTTTTGACGGACCCCGCTACCCCAAAAACAAGAAATACTTAAAAAAGCGTGATGATCATTTTGACAAACCCCGCTACCCCAAAAACAAGAAATACCTGAAAAAACGTAATGAACATCATCACGTTTTTTCAGGTATTTCTTGTTTTTGAGGTAGCGAGGTGTTATCACCAACCTTGTAGTTGCCTATGTATGATGAATCCAGGATGGATGGTAGAGGGGCAAGCAACTAGGGAGGTGGAACCAAGACTGCCTAGACTCCCAAATGGATGGTTGTCACGTCAATCAAGGCAGTCTTCGCTTTATGTTATCTAAGTCCAAGACAACAACGAGGGAGACCCGGATCTAATCTCGACAGGAGAGATCAGACCTAGACACCAGAACAGATCAAATATGGCTTTGAGGTACGTAAGGTGTAAGGTAAATGAAAACCCTAGCTCTAGGGTTTAGGTACTAGTAACTGATGAAGATGACCACTGTCTTGGGAAACGTAACTGAGACAGGGTGAGTGAGGACAGATTTGGGACTGTCTAGTACCAAGGAGATAGACTCAGTGAAAGATATGAAAGTATCAGTTTACCCGAGTTATCAAGGAATGGTCAAATTTCGGGGGAAAGAGGTCAGGAAGGGCTAGCGCTATGCTTGGGGATCAGTGCCTGTTCAGCCTCGGGTAATGGAGTCAGTATCAACATAGCGTTTTAGTGAAACCACCTGGGATATGCCCTGATCTATGGACCCAGAAAAGGATTTGGTCCGGAAGATTCAGGTTACAGGGAAATTAGCAGTAGGAGTGCTAGCGCTAGGGTTTGGAGAGGCAGATCTGCAGATCTAGAGCCACCAGGAGACTATCAGCTCAGCATTGGAGTGGAAATGAGATCAGGATGGCCTGATCTACAAACCCAAGTCAGAATAGCATTGGGGGTGTTCTGGAATGAGGAAGACCTGATCTACACACCCATGCAATTATTTTCTGGAAAAAGTCAACTTTGGAAAAAGTCAAATTTTTAGTGGGGCGTTGGGGTTTGAGTAGTCAAAAAGTCAGATCTAGGGCAAACCAGTCAGAATTAGGGCATCATTGAGGATAATTCAGTGAGGGGGAGGCCTGATCTACAAAACCAAGAAATGGTTTGCTCAAAGATCAAGCGGTTCGCCGATTAAATATTTTTTGGATTTTTATTGTTTAGGAGTTTTTTCAGAAAAATTGAAGAAAAGCAGGTACAATGGATTTAGATCTGAAAGAGAAGAGACTTACCTGTTAGATCTTACCTGGAAATGCTTGTAGGTGCCTTGATGATGATGATCTCTGCCATCCCGATCAATTTGAGAAGATTGAAACGAGTTCTATGTCCAGTATTTGCCTGAGGAAGTCAATGCGCTCTCTCTTCTGCACAACAAACGTCAACCATATCAGATTTGCTATGACATAAGAAAGAAGCTATATGCTACAGAAAAATAGCAAGAAGAAATCATAGGTCACCACAACACTAATGAAAACTCCCTGATAAAAAATGAAGACAATCCAAGTGAGTTGAGGCCCCCCTACAAAAACGCCCAAGCTAAAGTCTCCCTCCTGTAGACAAAACAATGATCCCCAAAAAATATAGATCTCATAACAATTTCTCGAATGCTAGGAAGCAAAAGACTTTCCAATCACCATCGAACAACATCAGATGCAAAGCAGATCCAAAAAATATCCACAAAAAATCTTTCGATTAATCAGATCCAAGAGCCAAAGACCCCTTACAAATGAGAAGCTCTCTCCTTTAAATAGAAATGAGAGAACCACAATGATAACCGAATCCTAACCACTTTCAAAACGAGTGGCTAAGATGAAAAGATAAAATATTCTAATCAATGGTTGAGATGAGCTCAACTTACAATACATGGATCAATATAACCATAAAGTACCAAAGTGGACTAAATCACCCATAAAGAGGGGTACCCCACTCAACAAGAAATAAATGAAGCACATGGTGGGTGCATGGAGTGTTAACTAACTCCCTATGGGTGCCCCATGGCACAATAAAATAATATAATATTTTAATTCTTTGACTTTGTGCCTCCTTGAGGAAATCGTGAGCCTCCCAAAAGCTCCAGAAAAAAATATAAAAATGCCCAAAAAATAGGTGTGGGCCCAATCAGGTGCTGCAATTGCTGGTGAAGGTGCGGAGGACATCACTCTCATCATCATGACTCATCCCATGTCATTTCCTTGCCTCAGTAGCCAATATCAACATGACTCATCCCATGTTAGTATTCCATGTAGTTCATCCATTTCTAAAGTAGCAATATCAACTCTTTCTTCCAAAGCAGATATTTTTGAAATAAATCTTACAGGTAGAGATCTAAGTACCTTTTGCACAATATCAACATCTTTAACTTTTTCTCCTAGACCTCTCATGGTATTTACTACTTCATCAATACGAAGAAAATAAGTTGCTATATCTTCAGATTCTTCCATTTTTAAACTTTCAAATTGACTCCTATATGACTGTAACTTAGCATTCTTCACCTTAGTACCACCTTCATAAACATTTTTCAGCTTGTCCCATAATTCTTTTGCTGACTCACAGTGCATAACCTTAACAAATTCTGACCCTGCTAAACCTCTAAGTATTGCATACATAGCTTTGGAATTACTTTCATAAATTTTCTTATCTGCAGCATCTGTTGGAATGTTTGCTAGAGCACTATATTCATTCAACACAGCTTGCCAAACATCTACTCCTTGAGTCTGCAAAAACAATTTCATCCTAATACTCCAAAAAGCATAATTATGTCCATCAAATAGAGGTAATCCATGTTTTGTAAATTCAGACTTCTTATCTATCATGAAAGACCACACTTCCAGTGATTAACTGAGTTCTGAAGTGATTGGATCTGATACCAATTGTTAATCAAATCAGACAACTGAGAGGGGGGGGAGGGGTTGAATCGGTTGTATACAATTTTTAACAATGTTTCGTTAAAAAACAAATTACTTATTTTCTGCAAATTTAAACCAATTGATTATTTTATAACAATCAATCACATGAAATGGATAGAGACACAAAATATTCATGAGGAAACCCATAAAGGGAAAAAACTCTTCTTGTGGATGTAAAATAAGTAGGAAACTTCAGTTACATCATATTTTATCTGAGTAATAACTCAGATGAGGCTACTACCCCAGGCAACTACCTCTTTGTTTTCAGCTCCTACTGGAAGATAGCTTCTACTATCTGAAAGCATCAACTTGTAAAGAGATTGTTAGTCTCCCTAGCTCCTCCCTTCCTCCTTGTAGAATCAATTAAAAACTGCCAATATTAAAATCAACTTGTAACAATCAATCCTGTCTTTGTCAAAATTGTTAATACAACTTTGTTAATACTCTGTCAATACCAAAGCCAAACCTGTCTGTTAATACTCTGTCAAAACTCTGCCAATATCAAAACCAAACCTGTTTGTTAATACTCTGTCAAAACTCTGCCAATATCAAAACTAAATCTGTTAAAGCAACTTTGTTAACACTGTCAAAATAAAAAATTGATCAACTCAATCTGTCCATATTTATTCTGTTATAAACCCTGGTAAGTAATTCTGTAAATAATCTTCATTTTAATATATATAAAGATTTCATTGTATAACAAAACTAACAATTTTAAAAATCATATCAGTGTTTTGTTCCCTGTACAAACACTTACAAATCCAACAATACGATCTTTATAATTCACCAATTTGCCAGCTTGACAGACCTCCTGCGTTTTTTATTATGCACTCCTTCCAACAATTTGATCTTTATCATTCACCAATTTGACAGCTTGACAGACCTCCTGCGTTTTTCATTGTGCATTCCTTCCAATAATTTGATCTTTATAATTCACCAATTTGCCAGCTTGACAGACATCCCGCGTTTTTCACTGTGCATCCTTCCTGTTGCTGCCTTTCACACACCGAAAAAGCTAAGTTAAAACTAGTTAAAAAAAAGGTGAAAACTGGAACCAAGGAAGCAAGCTTTCCTTGGGATCTTGGCTTGCCTTTTGGGTAGCCAATATGATGTGCACTATGTTACCAACTTATTTGTACTATAGTTGGATTAGCTAAGGAGCCGCCATTTGACAAACATGGTGACTGTTTGTGTTCTAGTGTATTAGATGATCTGCCATTTGTGCCTAGCCAGTTTTGGCTAGTCAGTTTTTGTTTCCAGTAATTATGACCATGGCCCTGCGAGGTTTGTAATAAAATGTGCTAGTAGGGTGTTTTGAGTGGTTCGGTCTCCTACAACGTATAATTTCAACTAAGGTATTCCAGGGAGTTTTTTGCCCTTGTCAATTATGCTTTGCATATAGCCGAGTATAATCGACGAGGTTTTCTCCCGCTTCCTCCAAAGCTGGAATGCCCGATTTTGAATTCTGGGCCTTGGGGGGTGTTGCTGCCTAATTCACACTTTAAGACACAGGAAAGTCACAACCTGCTATGTGTGTCCTTGGGGGCAAGCGAGAGCTGGGGACCACTGTCACCACAGTCCACAACTCCTCCATTTAGGCAAGATCCCAACAGAGCCAAGGGGGGAAGTCCCTACGGAAGACTAAGTTCCAGATTTATTAATTAATTACAAATTAATTAAAGGGATCTTTTATTAAGATTGAGGCTAAGGTTTTGAGAGATGACAGTCAAACCAATGCAAGATGCAATATTTAAATGATAGTCAATCCTTTTATTTATAACCAGTGCCTAAAGAATGGAGTCAGAGAATGCAACTTTCAATGGATGCAGTCTAAGTTAATTATCCCACAGGTTAAGTTGTCTAACAAATGAGATGAATAAATAAATAAATGACACAATAATGAATCAAGATATCTAGGCAATGTACAATTGATCTAAATTTATCAGTATAAACAAATCAAGTAAAATAATTACAGTTTAAACAGATATGAACCAGATTTACAAATTATAGACAAGAGATAGCAGAAGGAAAATGCCTTAAATAAAATTTATTAAACCAATAGTAAGAAAAACAGACTTTAAGTTGAATTACTTGAAGCAGTTAAACAAATGTTAAGCATTCACCACATAAACAATTGCAGAACTGAAAGTAAATGAAACTGGAAGGTAAATGAGACTGAAAGTAAAGTGTTGGAGTGCAATGCTGGAGTGGAAGTGCGCTGAAATGAAAAATGTTATAGAACCGGTTTTGCAATGTCTCTTGGTTTATTTTAGGTAGATTTTATTAAGGTTTTTCCTCTTGAAATTTAGTTTTCGAACCGGTGGTGTGACTACCCCAATCCAGTATTTCTCAAGTCAAAGAGGAAATGCTGTTGCGCTCAACAAAGTGGGAGCAAAGCCCACCCGTAGCTCACAGGTCAAACCCCAATGGCCTGGTGCTCAATAAGGAGGACGTAAAACGCCTAGAGACCCCCCACGGTCTACTACCCCAAGTCGCCTCCGAGGTCATTGTTTTTAATCAACAGGAAAAACAGCTAGATGGATGCCTATTAAACTAAGACTCTTCTATCCCCTGTTGTATCTCGCGAGTACCCCGAAGGGTGATAACCGAGTAGAGGAACAGGAAATAGTGAAGTTGTTGTTGGTTAATTTTAGAGGGTAAATTTTAGTCTTGATGATTAGCATACAAGGTTTATTTTAAACTATCAACAAGATCAACCAAGTAGTATCCCTTATGGGAGGTGCTGGTACTTGATCTTGCACTGCAAAATAAAGTGTGCTCGTAACAGAAAAAAATGTTGTTCTAATTACCTAAGCCCCCACTTCTCCTGCTTTTCATATCCAACTTGAAGTCCTTAAAGGGAGATGACAAGTGGATAGAGGATACACCGGATAGGTGGGTTGTATGGTTACTCCTTTAACCGAAAATTAAAAATTACTGAAACTTGAAAGAAACTGTAACTAGCTAAAGCAATGCCTAACCGCACAGCAATCTCTGTGACAGAGATGATGGTCTGTCACAGAGATAGTGGGTAAATTGAAAATAAAACTAGTTATCCTAACCTCACAACAATCTCTGTTACAGAGATGGTGGTCTGTAACAGAGACAGGTGGGTAAACATAAATGAAAGGGACTAAAATAACCTCACTTCAATCTCTGTTACAGAGATGGTGGTCTGTAACAAAGATAGGTGGGTAAACAGAAATAAAACTAGTTATCTACTTCCTACTCTACTTCCTAATCTATTTACATATAGATTACAAAATGCTTTTATGAACTTTTGTGGAATACCCCAAGAGAAATTCTCGTTGGGGTTTACAAATATCAGAAAAGAAGAGAGAGAGGTGAGGGTTTGAACCCCTTTTGGAACCGGTTGAAGGTTGAGGTATTTCTGGGCCAATTTGGGCAACACCTCCCCTTCACCTGTGTAAAACCTGTCACAAACTAGCAAACTTTGTCCGTTGGAAATCACAAAAAACCTCAAAGAAATTGTCACAAAAATTTAGTACAAAAAAATCACTAATTTACAGCGATAATCTGAGTGAAAAGATAACAGAAATATGATGTTTAGAGGGCTGAAAACTGAGTTTCCAGCCACCTAAATGATGTTAAAACATTAAATCTGAAGCATTTAACTAATATACTAAGGGTTAGGGCCTTAAAACCAAGGTTTTTATCACTATACAATGATAAAAACTGAGTTTTAAAACCCTTGTAAACAAATGTGCGAAAATGGAAAACAAAAATATAACCAATGTAGAAAATGCTCCTTTGTTCTAGATCCCTGCAAATAAACTTATAAGAGCTGCAAAATGTAGGCAAAGAGGTGAGCACAAAAATAAATCCTACAAAATACTTTGTAGAATCTTACTAATCTACTCACAAATGAAGATAGAAATACTTCTACCTACAAGTCTCTCCACAAAATACTTTGTGGAGAGCTATCTAAGCTAATACAAATGCAAATCAAATAAATATAAAGCAAGTTACCTTACAAAAGAAGCATGAAATGTAGAAGAGAGACACCAAGAATTCCTCCAAAGATTACTTGTATTAAGCCCAACTAGGGCAAGAACATTACAATAGCAAAAGAAGCTTGAGAGAATATGAGAGGAAAATGGGGAAATATTCCGGCAGCATAACAATAGCATGAGAGATCATGATAAATGAGGGAGTGAGACCCTCATTATATAGTTGAGGAAGACCCCAACCCCTTGAAGATCAATGGCCGAGATTAGATCTAGATCTACGTTAAATCTCCACCACTAGATCTACGTATTTGACTTTGCATCCTACTCAATCATTCTACACCCTTAGATTACTTTTCAATCCATGGCTTGAGTGCTTGATCCATGTGACAATCAACCCACACCCTTAGATCTAGGGTTTTGACCAAGAGTTCCTTTGAGATCATTTTTATGGTTTAAAGTGGGCCCAAGCTAGGCGCCCCCCTCTAAATTTGGCGTCCTCTCCAAATGTGGGCGTCTCCTTTATTTAGTAGCACCCTCTCTAATATTTGTGACGCCCCTTTTTATTGCTAGCGCCCTCCACTAAATGTAGTGACGCCTCCAAATGGCTAGCGCCCCTCTAGAAATGGCGCCCTCTCCATATTTGGTAGCGCCTCTCTAAAATGGGGGTTTTTTCTACCCTTGAGCCATATTTAGAGTAGTTTTTTGGGTAGCGCTCCACTAAAATGAGGTCCTTTAACCCTTCCGGCCTCTTTAGAGATGCCTTTAGCATGTGACGCCTCTTTTATATGTGGTTTGGCCACCTCTTTAGAACTAGGCTTAGATTTTAGCCCCTTGCATCCAAGATAAATTTTTAACCTTTAGACTCAGGCTATAATTTAATTCACCTTAGATTTAATTTTTTAAAATTTCTCAATTTTTTACTTAGGAAAATTTTAAAAAAATTTCAAAAATTAATATCTTGGCCATGGGGGGGTGGAAAAATTTTGAAATAAATTTTCTTAGGCTTAACAACCCCCAAACAAAATTACCATGGCATTATTTGATTTTTTCCTTCAAAATCAAATAATATGAATTTTTGACTTAGGGAAATTAATTAATTCCCTAGGAAAAATAGACCTTGCTTAGCCAAAAATGGTTCATCTCCTCAACCACTTGTCTGAATGACATGAGACTCGGAGCAGTGGCTTAGGGGGTTTCATAGCAATTTACCTTGCATTCATAGCCCCTATTGCAAAATGCCAGTGCTTGAGCAATTACATTATTACATCAAAACTTAGTTAATTAACCACCAAGGGGTGAAATTAATTAACTAGAAAAAATAAATAAAAATACAACAACATAACGAAACTCTGCAAGACTCTATACAAATGTCTAGCATGGTCATGAATAACATTTTGAAGCCTTAGCCACCTCATGGACTTGACAGTTAGAACGCCCGTCACCACTTTGGAGGATTTTGAGTGAAAAACCAAACCAATTAAAATCGTTTAAACAACAAGATTAATTGGAAAGGGAAAAAACACTCGATGAAGGGACTTCCCTAACAACCAGTTCCATGGTATGGCATCCATATCATATGACCCATAATAGCACATAAAATTACATTAATTTTCCCACGCAGGGAGCGAACATTTCGTTTTACAAAGGGGCAATTGCCCTGCAGAAGTGAAAAATCCTCAGATTTTTCCAAGGTACAATTTGTACAATTATGTACATCTTCATACACATGAAGTTGCCACCTAGTCGAAATAGGTGGGCAATAGGGAGTTATTACTATTAGAGTCCAACTGAGTATGTATAAATCTACTAGACATTAGTAGAATAGACTATGGTCATGTCCTAAGTCACTAGGACCGTTAGAAAAAATTCCAAAATTTTTTTACCAGACGCGTTGGATTTTGGGTTTTTAATTTTTAATTTTCCTAAGTTTTTAATTAAATTTTCCATAGTTTAAATGGAAAAATTTAAATTTATAATATGTCAATCATCCGTGACCCGAATTCGGTGATTGAAGGCTTTAACCTTAAGCCGAAAATCATTCATGATCAACTGACCAGCTATCCCCAAGTTTCAGATGTTCATTCAGCCTCATAATTAATAATTTCTCAAAAAAAGTCATTTACGGAGAAACTATTAATTAAAATATTAAAAATGAATATTTTGGAGATAATAAAAAACTCTCCAAAATAAACCAAATTGAATAAAATAAAAGGCTAAATGACATGGCAATGGGCATTTATGATGATTCAACTTGGCACAAATCCTCTTCAGTCAACAAACAAAGAGCATTAAAGTCACATTCAGTTAGCACACTCGTCCTCTTTAGTCAAGCTCACGAGTTGGGTGTTTTGGAGGCAATGATTGGTTTGATGATTTTTACAAAGCTGGAAATTAAATGCATCAAGTGTTTGGTGCAAACCCTAAGGGTTTGGCACCCATCATCACCAATTAACACTTACTTCAAGCTCACGCCTTCCTCAACAAAGCTCACGTCCCTCTCTCCTCATGGTTGCGCCTTCACACGTGTGGGCTCTTAAGTGGGTGGGATTTTGAAGTTAGGGTTGGGAGTGGGGGCGCCTTGCCTAGGTGGAGGCCACCCCTCACTAACACCAACTTTTGTTTAGGTCTGGGCTCTCAGTCATGTGCCGAGTTTTCTTAATCATGGGGATTGGCCCTCATTTGATGGAGTTTGGTTTTAGGGTTTTGGTCTTCTCTCTTTGTATAAGTAAAGGCTCTTTTGAGCTCTACAGGATGGACTTTTGTGGTAGAGTTACTTTGAGAAAATTGTATCAAGCATTTGCTTTGAATTGTTAATAAAGATATTTGACTTTGGAGGTCAATGAGCTTTTGAATGTGGTGAACTTCTCATGGTTGAGGTGATATTGTCTCTAACCCCTATCTTTTAATAATTACATGTGATTAATTATTTTGCTAGCTCAAGAAGGGCATTATTGGCACGGTAGAATAGCCATTTGTTGTTTCAATTTGGTTGTTTATGCAAGGTAGATTAGTATCTTGATGGACATGAGTAGTCAGTAATACGTAATGTTGATCTTGATTTAATTTTCTTAGCATACTAGCATATGATTTTGATCTCACTTCTTATATTGAGTTTTGGTGTGTTATCAGGCTTCACAGATTGTGGAAGGGTGTGAGCTCAGCTGCTTCTATCCCAAGCTTCAAGCAACCATATTTTTTGAGTTTAACACTTTGTGATTGCAGGACCTACAGGGATCGTCTTCTTTTAATACAAAAAGAATGCTGGGAGTAGTTCTCTCTCTCTTGTGTTCCATCTGCAAGAAAACTTTACTATTGGTTACCGGTTACTTTAGGAAGCCCTAGTCTCCCTTTTTCCATCCTTTGGTTTCCCCTCTCTTGCCTTGTTTGGCTTTCTCATCCTCATCTCTTCTCGCTGTCCTCTTTATCCCTTTCATCACTTAGTTTGCAGCCATTTTCTTGTTAGTTTACAGCCCTCTTTTACTTTTTTGGACAGCCCTCTTTTTGCCCTTCTTCTCTTCCGTTTCATAGCTTTCTCTCCTCTTTCTTTCCTCCTTTTTCATCGTAGAAGTTTACCCTTTTTTAAAGGTTAGTTTGTAGTTTTGTTTCATTTAATTTTTTGACTAACATATAACATTTCAGTGTTTAAAGCTCTTACTTTCAGGAAAATCAAGAAAAGCCCAAAGGCTAAAGGCAAGCCAAGAAGCAAGCAAAGAGAAAAAAGACAAAAAAAAATTCCCTCTTCTCTCTTTCCCTTTCTCACCTTGCTCTTTCGGGAGAGGCAAAAAGCATAAAAAAGCATTGTAAAAAGTTAATAAAAAGCATGTGGGATAAAGGCTCCCACACCCCTCTTCCCCCATTTGGGGGAAGCCTGTATCGTCCTTTTTATTTTCATGTTTGCATGCTTGTAGAGTAATTTGTTAGAGTAGAATAGGAAAAAGTAGTTTCATTTTTGAAAATTTTTTGTTTGCTTTCATAAAAGTTAGAAAAGAAAAGTTTCTTGTTTCCTTATTTAGTCTTAATTTAGCTCTGTTTACTTTTGTTTGATATAATATTGCAAAAAGTAAAAAGAATCAAAATCTCTTGAATCTCACCGTAAGGTGGATCAAGAGTGCTCTCTGTCGGAGAGTTTGTTTAATTTTTCTTTTATTTCATGTACTTTTGCTTTTGTAATTTCTTAACTTAATTTTTAAGTCTCTTGAATTTGCCGGAATCCAAGTTGTTATCACCCGCCTTGTAGTTTCTTGTGTGAGGTGGATCCAGGATGGATGGTAGAGGGGCAAGCAACTAAGGGGTGGAGCCACGACTGCCTAGACTCCCAAATGGATGGTTGTCACGCCAATCAAGGCAGCCTTCACTTTATGTTATCTTAGTCCAAGACAACAATGGGGGAGACATGGGAGAGTACAATAGTCCACTAATACAAAAATGATCCATATAAACTGCTCATCTCAGCATCTCATATGTAAGAGATCTAGCTGAAAAATGTACTGTGTCTGAAAAATAGAATATGGTAGCCTAGCTACTATATATGTGATAACATCTGGCTCCAGCTGGGACAAGTGCTCTGCTGAAAAGAGTGCTTGAGAACCTCAGAATCTCTGGTCCTCGCACTCTGCTTCTCGCATCCTCGATCAATCCATCCAGCTCTGCAAGCGCTGCCAAGAATGCACCTGACTTCCTGCAACATGTCCAGAGCTATACCAAACTCACAGACCGGTCGTCAGAACAATATGTGGATAATATATAAAATACTGAAAATAAAGATGCATGAAACTGAAAAGTAGAAAATAAATCTAATCTATAACCATAACTTTTAGTAAAAGTTTGATTTTTTAATTTTGCAGGAAAACAGAATTACACTAAGAGCTTCAAAGGCGAGGTTCAGGCAAAGATGCAAGATTCTACACTACTGCTGGGAAAGGCTTATTTAGGTCCTACCTACTCTACCCTAAGCAGTTTGGACTAGTGTTAGGTAAAATCATAAATCCAATGTAACCACTTGCTGAACGAATCTATTGAGATTTCTTTGCAGCCAATGATACAACAAGTCGAAGATGGCTTGTAAGTAATGTGAATGAAAATTGAATCCATTATAACTTGTTGTTTGAAAATCGAAGAAAGATATGGATAAAGAGAAATGAAGTCATGCCAGGGATGAGATTTACTTTCTAAAAACTCATCTATCAAGATGCTGATAGGATCATAAAAGGTATGCAAGTTTGTTCTTGATGGAGGAAGACAATATGACTCATGACTCGGCCACTCCAAATAGTTCTTTGTTTTCTCCTTTACCTTACTAGGATATTCAATTCTATTCTCTTTAGAAGAAGTGGGAAAATCAAATGGGGACAAGTTGTAATGTAATGAAACTGTGAATGAGATTAAGCCCATTTGTTGTTTAAAAATGGAGAAAAGATGAAATTGATCTTTATACACCTTCTCCAGCCATCTATAATACAGATTTACAAACTGAAAAAATTTATTCATTAAGGATGACTGAGAAGAGACATGAAGTGCATTTTCCCCAATTACATGATAATGCTTAAACTCCTGATTCAAAATTTCGAAAGTAACAACTTGATTAAATGACAAACCCATACAAGAAAATTTGAAGAGTTGGGACGGGAGGGTGGATTGAAAATTTTCTCCCAAACTTGGAATAATTGATCTCGGAATTTGATGATAGGAAAGGGCTTTAAAATTAATTCTAGGAGTGATTTCAAGATTCGAAACAAGGTCAGTATCCACACATTGAACCAACACATTCTGATTAAGGATTGGCTGAAGAATTCCACTGATACTATTAGGACAAGGATCCTCATTGCAATGCTCTTGATCAAGTTCACTTACAATCGTATTATCATGTGATTGTTTTTATTTCGGCTCTAGATAAGGAATAACACCAACAAGTTCAGTTTTAGTTTCCCTATCCCTCTTATAGGCATGCTCTTCAATCACACTATGACCACAAGATTGTTCTTCAACAGAAGTTTGACTAATTTCAACCTTTTCTTCTTCTGCGTTGATATGATCAAGGTTTGAATCAAGATTTGGATAGGCCGGATAGTGACTCAAACTATCATTAATTAAGCAATGACTATGGAGTTGCTCTTTTAAAAACTTTTTAATGACCTCACCTATGGAAGGCTCAACTAAAGATGTTTCTTGATAGTGATCATTTTGCTCTCCCTCTTTATTTGTGCCCTCCTGAGCTAATGATGACAAGATTTTAATAAGTTCCCTTTCTATATTAATATCAAGGTCATAATCCTGAAGGGTCGAGATTTGATCATTGTCACTCTTTTGCATCGAAGAGTCATTCAAAGGCATGTCCACTGTTGGATCAGGAGAGGAGGAATCAGTTTGATGAGGAATATCATCAGTTATCTCATTATGGTTATGTTGATTATCTTTATCAAATTGATCTTCAACAACACAATCATTCTTTGGATGTATGGATTCATCAATGCTTTCACCCCATTCTTTTCTTAATAAATCAGTAAACATGTCATATCCGGTGATGGATACTAGTGCTAACGTGTATAACCAATAATCGGCATTACCTCCTAAGGATTCAAAAAGGGCTCGCATATAGACATCTTCATGCTCTGCGCCCATGGATTCCATATAACACCAACAAGCATCCAAGTGGCTTTTAATCGATTTGGTTGAATTTTCAAAGAAATGAGGCAACCCTTTAATGTATCTTTTTGGCATAGGATGAGGTGCCTCCTAGATTTCAGAGAAATCCAAATGAGATAGAAGTTTCCTTTTAAGCTTGTTTGGATTTTCCTTGATTTCATTGAAAAATTGGACGAATAAATTTGAGTTCATTGTGATTTATGAGATGTTCTAAGAACTTAAGATTAATATGTTGGGTACAATCCTCAATGGAGTCACGGGGTGGAGTCGCCAGGTGAACCACACAAGTAATTCACCAATAAAATATATGTCGTAGGGAAAGGTGAGGTATGCTAAACCAAGGTAGGCCTCTACCTCCCCGGCAACGGCGCCAAAATGTTATCACCCGCCTTGTAGTTGCCTGTGTGAGGTGGATCCAGGATGGATGGTAGAGGGGCAAGCAACTAAGGGGTGGAACCACGACTGCCTAGACTCCCAAATGGATGGTTGTCACGCCAATCAAGGCAGCCTTCACTTTATGTTATCTTAGTCCAAGACAACAATGGGGGAGACCCGGATCTGCTCCCGACAGGAGAGATCAAACCTCAACACCAAAAGAAGATCAGATGGGACTTTAGGGTACTTAAGGTGCAAGGTAAATGGAAACCCTAGCTCTAGGGTTTAGGTACTAGCAACTGGTGGAGATGACTGCTGTCTTGGAAAACGTAACTGTGACAGGGTGAGCAAGAACAGAGTTGGGACTGCCTAGTACCAAGGGGACAAAATCAGTGAAGGATAGATGCCTTGAGTTATCAGTAGGTGTTGGCAAAATGAGTAAGAATGAGATCAGGATGGGGCTAGCGCTAGCTAGGAGATCAGTGCCTTGTGTGCATTGGGAAATGGAGTCAGCGGTAAACCAACTTTTCAGAGAACTCACCTGGGATACACCTTGATCTACGAACCCAAAAAGTAATTGATCCGAAAAAGCTAAGGTACAGGAAACCCAGCTCAATGGATGGCTAGCGCTAGGGATTAGGAGGACAGATCTGCAGTTCTAGGGTCACCTGGAGGCTAATGGCTCAGCGTTGAAGGAGAGAGGAGGTCAAGGTGACCTGATATACAAGCCCAAATCAGAAAATTAGCAGAAAAATCAGATCGAGATAAGTCAAAATTTGATGAGGGGGGCTAGAAGCCTGAAAACCAAATTTTCAGATCTAGGGCAAACCGGAGAGAACTAGCTCAGCATTGGGGGTGTTCTGGAATGCTTGGGACCCGATCTATCCGTCTATCTTGTCAAATTTCAGAAAAACTCACTTCCGGAAAAGTCCAATTTTAAGTGAGGGCGCTAGGGTTGTTTCAATCAATTTTTTAGATCTAGGTCAAACTGTCAAGTCTTTGGACAACGTTGGGGTTGATTTGGACTGTGTGGGACCTGATCTATCCGCCTGTGAAGTCAGAATTCAGAAAAACTCAAAACCCTAGCAGGTCAATTTTTCCAATGGGGGGTTATGTAGTTTTATGCTTAAAAATCAGATCTAGGTCAAACTGTGAGGAATTTGACCAGCATTTCAGTTGATTTGATGAGTGGGAGGCCCGATCTATGAAACCTAGAAATGGTTTGGCAAAAGATCGGATAGTTCCTTGATTTATTGATTTTTAGGTTTTTTAGTGTTTTAGGAGTTTTTTTAGAAAAATGTTGAATTGCAGCAAGGTACAATGGAATAAGATCTGAAAAAAGAAGAAACTTACCTATTGGATCTTACCTGGAAAAGCTTGTAGAAGTCTGTAACAGTGACGATCTTTGCTATCCCGATCAATTTTGGAAGATCCCCGTGATTTCTATGGTATATGCAAGCTCCAAGCCACCAAAGTGCCCCCTACCCTGCACGAGCAAACGTCAACCATATCATATTTGCACATACAAAATAAAGAAACTGAATGCTACAAGACAGTAAAATGAAGTAATCATAGATCACAATGAAACTAATGAAAACCCCTTGATCCAAGACGAAGAGAACCGAGCGAGTAGAGGTCCCCCTACAAAAACGCTCCAGCCAAAACGCCCTCTTATAGACAAAACAATGATAGCCACGAAAAATATAGATCCCACGAGAATTTCCACAATGCTACGAAGCTGAAGACTAGCTAATCACCATTTGAGCACATCAGATGGAAAGCAGATCCAGAAAATTTCCCAAAAAAAGTCTTTCTATAATTCAGATCCAAGAGCCAAAGACCCCTTACAAATAAGAAGCTCTCTCCTTTAAATAGAAATCAGAGAACCTCAATCATAACTTAATCCTAACCACTTTCAAAATGAGTGGCTAAGATTAAAAGATGAAATGTTCTAATCAATGGTTGAGATGAGCTCAACATACAACACATGGATCAATATAACCATAATTTACCAAAGTGGACTAAAACACCCATAAAGAGGGTACCCCACTCAACAAGAAATAAATGAAGCACATGGTGGGTCCAATGAGTGTTTGACTAACTCCCTTTGGGTGTCCCCATGGCACAATAAAATAATATAATAGTTTAATTCTTTGACTTTTGTGCCTCCTTGAGGAAATCGTGAGACTCCCAAAAGCTCCAGAAAAAAATATAAAAATGCCCGAAAATAGGTGTGGGCCCAATCAAGTGCTGCAACTTGCTGGAGAAGGTGTGGAGGACATCACTCTCATCATTGTGACTCATCCCATGTCATTTCCTTGCCTCAGTAGCCCAAATCGATTTCTTCAATAGCCATTTAATCATTTTTTAATTTGCATTGGGAAACATGATCCTACCAAAAACAACCTCCTAGGGTGTCTGCGTTGCCAAACTGAGCCCACCAGGCTCTCTGGGATGGGGGTACTATGGTACAAGCAAGTGGTTACACCCCTATGTTCGATGCAATGCCCTAGTAGATCCAACTAAAACATCTCCCTGCTCAGACATATCAACCTGTGAAGAAAATCTGCATCAGAAAGGCCGAATGAGCCTGATCATATCTGCAAGTGCCTGGAACTGGAAATAAACTGTCTCATTAGACTCAAAGAGTCCAAATCCATCTAAGGTGTATACTCATACCCCTCATAGGTCTCTATCTGGTCATTAATCATATCCAATAAACAATATAACCATCTGTGAATAATCAGACACCAATAATAACTCATACTATATCCATCCGCTGCAAGATTAAAAGGTTGAGACATGCTCTACAACTCATTCAAGTAACAATCACAACAAGAAGCATTCATTTCACTGGCGGTACATCAACCAATACATATATAAGGCTTTATTTATTATTACTCAGACTTAGACTTTCAAGACTATACTCACTTCATAGCTGTAGCCAATTTGCTAGTGAAGGGTGAAGGGTGGAAATGACAAGGCTTAGGCAAATGATGACTTATTATTCAACATCATGACACTTTGGATAAGGAAAGGGAATACTCACTATAACCAGTGTCGGACAAACAACAACAGAAGGAATGGCAGTGCCTCAAAAATGGGTGAGTTGTTTAGAGAGTGCTTATTCAACTTAGGCATCATGTTTACATCAAGCTCGATCCAAGTTCATTAGGATCATCATTTTATTCCATGGCCTATATGACCCTTTTGGGACTTCACCAGTGCTTAAAAGTAGAGCTAATCGCAGCTTTCATCCGGGATATATTTATTTTAATAAGGCCATCAATTTTTGGATATAGGATATTTTTAACCATTGCTTTTTAGACCTTTTCTTATACTCTTCAAGGAGTATTTTAGCATTTCATTGCTCTTGCCCTTTTTACATATGTTAAGAAACACAGTCTTTCAATTTTCATTTTCCATGGGCGCATATTTAATATTTCCAATATAAGCAGTACATGAGCTTTCAGTTTTAGCCAACATCTCAAGTGACTACGGGGAGTTCTGCACAATGCCAAACATCGGGACAATTGACCAGAATTATTTAGGCATACAATCCAACTTACCAAAGGCAAGTTCTGTCACCAACTTAGAGCCGAGACACGATATAAACAAGGAGGCTTGTCCAACAAAATTTTTAGCGGGGAATAAAGTCCTCCATGCCATAATTCAAGAAGTCAGTCGGGTTGAAAACTAAAATGGAAAGAAATGGATGGGTGAAGACAGTGGATGATGTAACCAATAGTAGCAAGCCAAAACAATGGTGGGAATGACTACCTCTATTCTCCCTTAGGAGGGTAAAACCAATGAGTATAGATTAAGAACTTCCAAGTCTAAGAAAGGACATCAATACATAGTACAAGATACAACCAAGTCCATATAATTATGACCGCCAGATCATGATACCACAACTTAATACATGTCACAAGAATCAGTATAAGAGCAATAATAACCATAACACAATATAAAATGCTGAGTCATAACCATGCAATAAAATTCATCTGAGACATCATCTGTCCAATGAGAAAGAACTAATATAACACTGGGCATCCATGACTGCTCTGAAATAACATAAATGGCTACATCGGTTCTCAAATCTGAGTGTCCTGAGACTCAGTCCTGACATGGGAGAGTACAATAGTCCACTAATACAAAAATGATCCATATAAACTACTCATCTCAGCATCTCATATGTAAGAGATCTGGCTGAAAAATGTACCATGTCTGAAAAATAGAATATGGTAGCCTGGCTACTATATATGTGATGACACAAGTCAAGAACACTCTCTATCGGAGAGCATTCCCACTGCATTTCCTTGCATCAAGCATATAGTGTAGCTAAGACTCTTGAACTTTCGTCATAAGACAAAGTCAAGAGCGCTCTCTATCGGAGGGTTTTAATTAATTTTTCTAATAAAATTTTGCAACTCACATTCTCCTTTTAATTAAATTACTTCGTTGACTTCCCTCACCTAGTATGCTCTGCCGACTTTCATAGTTGGGCTCATACTCAGAACGGTGAACGGACTTGCTAAGCTCGTAATAACAACATAATAAAAAATTTACCCCATAACCAACGCATCGACGTTGTAGGAAGCATTCAAAGTCAATTCTCAGTAAGGGCGCCAGAACTCCCCGTTGTCTTCGAGTTCCGGCTAGCTGGTCAATCCACCAAAAACAAGCCTTGGATACTGGACGGGCCGACATGTCTCGAACGGAATTACTTCGAACGCTTTCCTGGTTGGTCTTTTGATACTTTTTTCAAGCCGTAATAAACAAGACCATTAAAAACCTTTAAAACGTAGCAAGAGCAATCACATAACACATCCACTAGCATTATTTTCAAGACTTGTACTTTTGTTATATTTCAAGCATCGCAGAGCTTCGACTTCATAAGGCATTGGGTTATCATTTCATGTGTCATTATTAATCTGGACCATTTGTCCTTTGGTGTATAAAATCTTTATCTGTGAATGCAATTTTATTTTCATAAGTTCTTGATATATGGTTCATCTCTTAATCTAGGGCAGCAACGTGGATTTCCTTTGTCTTGTGTTCAAATTTTTATAATTGTAATCATCTTCATCATAAACAAACTCCTAAACAACACCCATCCGCATCATTTCCATAAAATTAACTTAAACACATTGAGCCTTAGAAACTCTTTGTTAGGGACTACCCTCCTTGGCTTCGTTAGGAGTTAGCCTAGACGGAGGAGCTAGGAGTAGGTGACAGTACTTGGTTATGTGCTTTCCCCCAAGGTCACACCTCTCCCAGTTTCTCAAGTGAGGAGACAACTTTCGAAATATTTCTGCTGCTAGTGTGCAATCGGCGGACAACATCTTTTGGCGTCGTTGCCGGGGACAAATCTTTTTGTTCCTGGACGACCTTTGTTTCTTTTAGGTTTTTACCTTTTCTCCCCTTTTTTGGTAGATTTTTAGTCCAATCACTCTCCGGAATTAGACTTGAATCCACCTGGCGACTCCACTGTCAGTTAACACCGCAAGGTATTCGACTAGAAGAAACTCTGACAGTTTGCTCAATTTCATCCCTGATCCTGAAAAGGTTTATAGGAGGAGACTGAACAAACTAGCTCCTCGTAGGATCTTTGTAGAACTTGGATTTGAGTTTGTTTCAGACATCCACCTTTTATTTCAAGAAAACTTAGAAAATTTTCAAAACAATCACTGTTTCCTTAACACAATGGGTGAGTTTTTTACTCAGATAGCAGGTCAACATCATGACATTCCCGAAAAGGCTATTGATAAGCTCATGACTTTTAATCGCACTAATACCTCTATCTCTGTTGAGCAACACTTCAGAAATTTCTCCAGACATTGTGGTTCTTATGTTAGGGGTGCTGACAAACATGAAGATGTTTACATGACGCTGTTTGCTCTATCTTTGGATGGCAAAACTGGAAATTGATATGACAATTTGCCAAACAATTCTTTCACTACCATAGCGGATTTCAAGACTGCTTTCCTGGGAAAATTTGGCAGTAAGAAGGATCCTAGACATCTAGTAGCAGCTTTGACTAGTATGAAGAAATTTGAAACAGAAACCATGGATGTGTTCAATATGTTATCCAACTTTTTGTACCATAAGTTGGGTTGCCTGAGGAGCTGCCGGTTGACAGACTTGTTCAAAGTCTGATTCCAGTGTATCAGTTGATTCGTCTGCTTGTCTAGCCAATATTGGCTAGTCACTTCTCTATTTGAATAATTTTGACCATGGCCCCATGGGGTTTGTAATAAAATGTGCTAGTAGGATATTTTTGAGTGGTTCGGTCTCCTGAGACGTAGAATCTCAAATAGGGTATTTCAGGGAGTTTTTTGCCTCTGACAATTATGCTCTGCCTTCAGCCAAGTATAAATGACGAGGTTTTCTCCTACTTCCTCCAAAGCTGGAATGCCCGATGTTGAATTTTGGGCCTTGGGGGGTTATTAGAGCCCAACTGAGTGTTATAAGCCTACTAGACATTATTTAGATAGATCATGGTCATGTCCTAAGTCATCTGGACACATAAAAAAATTTCGAAAAAATCTTTTTCGAACAGGGAAAAATATTTTTTAATTTTTTAATTTTTAATTACTTTTCGTAAGTTTTTTGGGTTAATTTTTCCATTAATTAAATAGAAAAAACCCGTTCGTGGTAAATAAGTCATCCGGACTCCGAATTCAGTGATTGAAGGCTCTAACCTTAAGCCAAAAATCATTCTTGATCAACCAGCCAGTCAGAACCAACTTTCAGATCATCAATCGGACACATAATGCATTTTTTCTCAAAAAAATCAGTTTTGAGAATAAAAATGTTTTTTTATTAAAAAAATGATTATTTTGGAGAAAATTAAAACTCTCCAAATTAATCCAAATTCAATGAAATAAAAGGCTAAATGACATCTCATGGAGCACTTATGATGATTGGAGTTATCATAACTCAGCTTCAGTCATCATTAAGAGAGCAATTAATTTATTATTAGTTAGCAGACATGTCATCTCCAGCTAAAGATGAGATGGAGAGCTCTCATTCGTCCGGTGATTTCATCGAGGTGAGGACTGAAGCTTACACCATCAATGGGCTTCCCAAACCTAGCACAGAATCTAGCCAGACCTAAAGAGGTGGTTTTACCAACATCCAGGAGCCTCCTTCACCCATTCACGCTCCTCCTCAGCAGTGATGCGCCTTCCACACGTGTGGGCTTGTTTGAGGGTTGATTTCAGTGTTTTCAGTTGGAGTGGGGGCGCCTTGCCTGGGTGGAGGCCTCCCCTCACTCCCGGTCCTCCGATTTAGGTTTGGTTTGCTGTTAGGTGGTTAGGATGGTTAGGTTATTTGGTTTGGTTTTAAGGTTTTAGCACTCTCTCATTGTATAAATAGAGGCTCTTTCACCTCTATCAAGGTGAATGATTGATGTAAAAAACCTCTGGTAAAATATTGTAATGCTTGTTGCTCTGATGCAACCTATTTTGTAATAAAGAAAGGCTTTGGAGGCTCATGCTGTGTGGATCCTGGGTGCATATGTTCCGGCTAATGAGGTGAAATTGTTTTAGTTTCTTTGCTTTTGATAATGTGTGGGTATTAATACATGCTTTAGAAGGCTTCTATAAAAACGTAGGAATAGGTATTTTTAGCTTTCAAGTTACCTATTTATTTCATTTACTTTCAAAATCCTCAAAGAGCATTGTTTTATTCAGCTGTATTTCATGCTTTTGAGATTTGATTAGTAAATAATAAATGTTTTAGCCCCCATGTTGCCAAGTGTATAAGATTGTGTTTGTAGATCACTTCATTGTACCAAGTAAGAGGTTGAGCTAAGTTGCATCTACTCTTCTTGGAGCAAAGCATATGTACCTAGCAGTTGCATGCCATTGGGATCCAAAGTGATTTCAGGGATTCAAGATCCAAGTGGTTTATCTTCTCCATTCACCCTAAAGTCAAATTTTCTCATTATTTTACTTTATGTTTGCAAGTAGTATCTTGATCTATAAAGTAAATCTTTTGCATCTACTTGCTTCCATTTCTAGATCTAGGAAGTGTTCTTTCTCTTAGATCTAGTTAATATTTGAAGCAGCACAAGGTTCCTATATTTTGCTCAAATGCTAGGTGTATTTTTGTAGTATATTCTATTGTTTAACCCATCATTTTGCAGGTAAATAGCTCTCTGGTTTTTTCTCTCTCTATGACAGGTTAAGCGGGAAAACTTGTAATAAATCAAAGAAATAAGCTGCTAAAAGCCTCCCATCGTTCCTCTTCTTAATCCCTCTTCTACCGGTTGCTTTGCTTTGTTTCTTTTACCTCTTTTTGATCGCTGCCCCGTTAGTACCTTTTTACCATCCATTTTTCGCCTTTTGGGACAGCCCTAGTGTGCCCTAGCTTTCTTCCCTTTTTTGCCTCTTTTTGCCCTAGTTTTTGGGCTTCCTTTAACCTTGTTCTTGGCCATTTCTTTTACTTTTTGTTCGCTGTCCCATTTTGCATTTTTTATAACAACGACTTATTTTCTCTTTCGCCCCGTTTTCTTCAATTTTGTTCATCCCTTAGCTTCTTAGTTGGCTGCCTTATTCTCTCCATTCTTTGGTTTTGATTCTTGCTTAGTTTGTTTGCCTTCCTTCTCTCATCTTCTATTGTTTCAGCTCTCTTTCCTTTGTTCTTTTTACTCTCTTCAAACTTCTTCTCTTTTCTCTTTTTCAAAGTTTAATAAAAGATCTCAAAAGTAAAAATACAAGGCACTCTCCTTTTTACAGGTTACAATATTTGTAGAGTTACTTTACCTTTATTTGAAAAGTCTTTTCAAGGATCAGGTTCCTTAAGGCACATTGTATAAAGTTTATTAAAAGATCTTTGTTTGAGTGGGGTTTTGAAGTCCCCACTCTCTTCCTCCCCCATTTGGGGAGGCTTGTGTTGTGTGTATGCTTTGATTAGTGCTAGTTTTCATCATTCATTACATCTCATGCTTAGATCACTAATTGTTAATTCATCACTTCTAAGATTGATTACTCAGTTTAATTGTTTATCTTTCTAAGTCAATCAACTACTTAAATATTTTGAATCTCACCATAAGCTATCCCTACAAGGAATGCCACGGATAAGATGATTATGGAATTTATTGAAGAACATATCCTCAGTAGGTTTGGGTGTCCTCAGAAAATAGTGACAGATAATGCAAAATGTTTTAAGTCTAAGGCAATGGAAGCATTTTGCGAAAAGAATGGTATCTTGTTGAAACATTCAACTCCTTACCATCCATAAGGTAATGGTTTAGCTGAGTCCTCAAATAAAAATATCATTCAGAGTATCAAAAAGTTGCTAAAGCATAATAAGAGATCATGGGATTCTATGCTGAACTATGCATTATGGGTTGATAGAATAACAGTCAAGCAGGCAATTGGAACTTCTCCTTTCCAATTAGTGTATGGTACAGATGCAGTTTTTCCTATTCAGTTGGGCATTCCAGTGATGAAGTTTTTTCAGAATTGTCAGGAAGAGCCTAATGATATGCAGAAAAGGATTTATGAGATGATAGAGTTGCAGCAGAATAGAGAAAGAGTGGAAGAAAAGGCACAGTTATACAGATTGAAGATAAAAGACAGATTTGACAGGAAAATAAAAAACAACACTTTCTCAATTGGTGACATGGTTCTAAGGTGGGATGCTAGGAAAGAGCAAAAAGAGAAACATGGCAAATTTGACAATCTCTAGTTTGGACCTTTCCTAGTGTCTAAGTTTTTGGAAAATAACACTTTTGTCCTACAGACTTTGGAGGGTGAGGAATTGTCAAGTCCAGTTAATGGACGATTCCTCAAGCATTTCTACAGTTTTTTAGGGGAATTTTAGTTTTTCATTGTATATACCAGTGTGAGTAAAACACAATAAGGACTCCATAGCCCAATGGAAATTTTGTAGATTAGCAGGTAGCAGAAAAGAAAGTACTGGTCTACAGGTTCTTGAAGCCTCACAAGGAGGACTTCATCCCATAGCAAGAGCCAGATGTTAGGTCATGGATTGTCTTCTTTAGCTTCATGTTTTGTTTGTGCTTTTGAAATTTGCTAATGTTTTTGCTTTTGGGAAATTTTGGTGTAAAGGTTAATTTTGAGTTTATGCTTTTAGGTTTTCATCATTTTTGGTTTTTTCTTAGCTTGCTTTTATAAAAGATTTGCGTGGAGTTCATTTTTGAAGGGTTTTATAAGGTGTATATTGATTAATGGTTTCATCAATGACACTGAGATCAAAGATTAATCATATAAACTGAGTTTTAAAGCTGGATTAGTGATCAAATGACATAAAATGTATGTTTGAACTTTCTTGTAGCGCAAGAGCGAAATTAATGCACTGGCGCGCTACAAGAAAGTTGCGAGTGCCCAAATGGTCATTTTTCACCCTGATTTTTTTAATGATTTCGTTCCTAAAGCAATTAATCACATCAATTAGCATGTTTGATACGTGTCTTGCCAGGCTAATCATGTAAACAGGTGTTTAGTTATAGTGTGAGGGAGATCATGGCAGTTGGATGCAAATGCATTGCAAATGATGACAGTGAGTGGAACGAGGCAAAATTTTCAGGGAATAGGTTCCCAAGCTAAAGATTATGAAGCTATTGAATGCTATGGTGGAGACATATTGCTGAAAATTCGGGAATTTGACAGTTGAAGGAAGAATTAGGGCTTCCCAGTAGTGACAGTTAGAAGCGATTTGGAGGGTTGAAGACAGCTGGAACGTGCAATTCGACACCTAACCGGTCAAGGGATCGTCTTCCAGTGCCTATCTCAAGCTTTAAGTGAGGTATCCCGCGTGACCTTTGACAGGGTTTGTTAAAATTGGGGTTTTTTATGATAAATCCCTATTATGTCAAAATTTTAAAGGAAGACATGAATTTACTTGCTCAATAAACTTTCAATGATGAGATATTAATCAAAATATCTAAATATGCATCGTTTGAGTTAGTAAAGTTCAGAGCAGCACTATTGAAGATTTCTGATTCTGTGATTAAGCCAAATTATTGAAACTTGGCACACAGCATTTCCTGAACTGGTGATAGGATAGACTGTGTAAAATTGAAGATAAACAGATTGTGAGAGTTCGAAGGAAAATTGACTGCCAAGACTGTGCAAATTTGAAGAAAAATAGACTGTGAGATTACTGACAGGTGCTGCAAACCATACAAAAGATGAAGAGGAGTGGAAAAACTAATAGGGCCGAGCCCACTGATCTCAATTGGATAGATAAATTTCCAGGATGTGCTGAGTTGTTTGAAAATGCTGGATGGTTGATATTTTTTAAGAAAATTGATGGATACAATGGTGAAGTCTCTCACAAGTTTGCTCAATGTTATGACAAAGATACTGTATCTTTTGATACTTTGAAATTCAAATTGACCACAGATTTGGTGGCTGAGGCAATAGGGGTTAAAAATGAAGGAGAACATTGGTTTAAGAAAGTGTCATTTACTTTCAATGCACAAAGGTATCTATTGCCTGGTATTGTTCCAGATTGGGGCAAGGGAGTGCCCATCCATAACTTCAGAGCTGAATGGGTAGAACCTATCAAGGTTTTACAAAGTTACATTACATGTGAAGGAAGGTATGCCTTTGTTTTCAAGTACCATTTCAGGTTCCTTCAACACCTTAGTAGTGAATCAAAGATGAACCTGCCTTTCTTCTTGTTAAAGAGCCTACAGAAAATGTCTAGCAGAATCAAAGAACACCAAGATCATACTAGACAGTCCATCTTTCACCATGGACTTATCAAACTTATTATCAACAATGTTTTGCAGAGGGAAGGAAAAACTTGGGAATATTTCATTTTTTGGTCAGGGTTTCAGAATAGTCAAGAATGATAGTCTACTAGAAAGCAAGCTAATAAAGGACAGACCTTGATCAGAAAATTAAGACAAAAAATAAAGGTTGAAAATGAAAATTGTGTCAAATTAGAGGAAGTTGCAGAACCTGCAAAAGAAGATTGTGAATCTAAGCAACATCTAGATGACAGTGAGAACAAAGATTTGCAGTTTATTAATAAGGAGACTCAGCCTGTTTAGAATGATGCACCAGCAGAGACATTCGTTGATGATAATATTGTACGTACAGAGAAGGTTTCAGGTGATGAAGAAGACACTAAAGTCCAAAAGCAAAGTCCAATTACAGTCTTGTCAAAGGATGAAACATACCTGCTGGAGGAGGATAAGCTTCCTGTCATTGATAAAACTAGGGTTGGCACTAAAAATGAATTTCACAGTCAGGAATATAGGATAGCAGTACCAAAGAAAAATAAGCTTAAAGTTTTGGAATTTGCCTCTTTCATCCATCGAGGCAAAACTTTAAAAATGGTAGAAGAACTTGCTCCTGGGTGGAGACCAAAGACTAGACCCAGAAACAAGCTCAGGCTAAACATGAAGAAATTACTAAACCCTAAATTGAATAAAGAGGGGGTAACTATGATTGATGACTCCTCCTCTGATGAAAAGCTGGATGTTGGTAAGGGTGACAGCAAAGGGAAAAAACTAATGAAATCAGAAGAAGAATCTAGCCTCACTGAGACCAAATTGTCTGATGTACTTTTAGAAATACGAGGCCAAATGTTAAAAGAGCAACAAAAAGATGAGATAGAGGTTTCTCACTCAGAAAACAAGCTGATGGTTGATGAAAATGTTCTTGGTGAAACTGAAACTAAAGAAAACCTAAGCTTTCATGAGACTCCTACAAAGTTGCTGCCAGAAGATGAAGAAATCTACAGGAGACTGAACATTCCATGGCTTCCCCATGAGATGCAAAGTTCAACAGGAAATAAAGCATTTGATTCAGAGAAAGAAAATTTACAGAGAACTATAAAGCAGTATAAACATAAAGTAGAACATATGCAGGAGACAAATGATGGTTTAGTTATGGCCAATAGAAGACTAAGAGAAGATCTAGATGAGGTGAATAGTCACTATTAGGAGCTAATTTCGGTCTCAAAAGAGGCATTGAAAAGAAAAAGAAATACAGAGTCACAATTTACAATGTTAAAGCAGACCATCAAAGAGCTACAGCAACAAAATGAAGACCTCACTAGAAAGATGGAAGAGATGGAAGCAGAGCAACTGAAGGCTAGGAGAAAGGCCCAAGCTTTAGAGGGGATAGCTTTGTTAGCAGAGGCAGCTAAAGATCTATGAGGCTTGTTAACAAAAGCAGTTATTTGTTATGTTTTGAAGAATATTTCATTTTTGTAATTATTATTTTGATAAAACCATTTCGATGAGTAGGCTGAAAAAGCAGTTAGGGTTTAGCCTTTAACTGAATTTTGAAAGATAGTATTAAGGTAGGTCACAAAGAGGATTAAGGGTTCGATTTTTTGGCTAGCTAGAGGAGGTCTCTTGACTTGTTGATAAGCTAAGTAATTGACTCTCATGTGTATTTGAAGAACTGATTATGAAATATATCAGTGTTCCAGCAAGTTTCCGGGACGCGGGGGTGTGGGAGCAGGGAAACGCACATTGGGGACGTGTAGAGACACCCCAAAATTTTGGGGTGTTTTGGAGGACGGGGGGGCGGGGAGGCGTCGGGGTCCCTAACATAGGGGGGTCGGTCTCTAAAATTATTAAAAAAAAGAAAAATAATAAAAATATGAACCCCAACATATAAACATATCAATTCTTCATCCCATCCCCATTTGCATACTAGCATGCTTATGTTCCCGAAGAGTTTAGTGTAATTTAATGTAATCGTTATAGCCAAGCATATCATATCGATGTTTGTTTCTTTTTATTTGTTTCTATTTCGTTTTAAAATGACCATTTAGTGTAAAAGCCTAAAATTTAAGATGAACCATTTCTTTTTTAAGTAAAAAAATTTAAAAAATCGAGGGCAGTCGAGGTCTGGCGGAGCCCCCCATTTTTCGGAGGGGGCGTGTGGGAGCTCCCCAATCCGGGAAACTCCTAGACCTGCATTTCCCCAAGTTTTGCAGAAAGGGGGGCGCTGGGAAACGTTTCCCATGGAGCCCCCGAGTCCCCGGGGCGTGGGAAGCGTAGGTGGCGAGCCCCTGACCCTGGGAGGCGCGTCCCTGTGGAACACTAAAATATATGCTCCATTTTACTCTTCAGTTTGTTCTCTGGCTTCATTTATAGCTTGTTTAGCTACTCAGTTGGTAATTTCATTGCTGGTTTAAAGTTTTTATGCTTGTAGTGCTTGCCATTTGTGGATGAACTTCAGTGATATTTTCTATTGGATATATGGTTATTATGTTGTGCATCTCAGTTTTTCTATGCTTGTGATTTAGTTCTTATTTGGGTTATGAATGCATTCCCTCTTGTCACCAAACTTCACAACCAGAAAACCTTAAAAAACCCTAAAAACCCAGTTTTGTTTTATTGAAATATTTGAGATTATGTTGGCTTGTTTTCTTGTATTCTGTAAACAATTTCTGGCATAAACACTCTCTATCGGAGAGTTTAAGCAACTAAGATCATCTTGTGCTTGTTTAATCAATTAATAATCCATAAGTAAGACTCTTGAACTTGCTGAAACACAAGTCAAGAGCACTCTCTATCGGAGAGCATTTTAGATTTGCATAATCCTTGCATTAGCTTCATATAGATTAGCTAAGTCTCTTGAACCACGGTCATAAGACGAGGTCAAGAGCGCTCTCCGTCGGAGAATTTTAATTAATTAACTTAATAAAATTCACAACTCACACCCCTTTAATTAATTAACCCCCTTCCCTCCTTGCCGGAGTATACTCTGACTGATCTTAGATCGGAATACCCAGAAACGACATTGGATCTCTAAACCCCACAAGAGGAACTTAACTAAAACTTTTTCCTATAACCAACACACCGACGTTGTTCGATAAATACGGAGGCATGTGGACAAATTCCAAGTGTAGGCGTCGGGCTACCCAATCTGGGCACTGGTAGTTAAGTTATTGAACACTTACCTTTGACCCCAGACAGGTCTGTCATGTCTTCGAACGGAGCCACTGAAGGTATTTCCGGTTAGGACATCCAGCTACCATAAGCGAAGATCACAAGTAAAAACTCTTAAAACTTACCAAGAGCACTTACAAAACCTAACATTCACTGGCATCTTTTGGGATTCACATCATATTTACTTTCGAAGCATCTCTGATAAGTTGACTCCATAGGCACTGGTCCTATCTTTTATGCACTGCTGATAATTTGGGCCATTTGTCCATTGAATGTTTTGATTATAAGCCATATCTGTGAATGCTTTATCTATTTTTTGAAGTTCTCAAATATTTGTCTATCTTTCAATTCCAGTGATAGCAACGTGGATTGCTTTGTCTTGTGTTCAATTCATTACATTAATTATTTAAATCACAATAACTCCTAAACAACACCCATCCGCATCCGAAACATCTTAAAAATAACTTAAACATTGAGCCATAGAAAACTCTTTGTTAGGGACTACCCCCTTTGCCTTTGTTAGGAGTTAGCCTAAACGGAGGATCTAGGAGTAGGTGACAGTACCTAGCTCTGTGCTTGCCCCAAGGTCACACCTCTCCCACTTTCTCAAGTGAGGAGATAGCTTTCAGAAGATTTCTGCTACTGGTGTGCAATCGGCGGACAACATCTTTTGGTGCCGTTGCCGAGGACAAATCTTTTTTGTTCCTGGACGACCTTTGCTTCTTTTAGTTTTTTATTTTGTTTTCCCCTTTTTTGGTAGATTTTTAGTGCAATCACTCTCTGAAATTAGACTTAAGTCCACTTGCCGACTCCACTGTTAGTTAACACCTCAAGGTATTCCACTAGAAGAAACTCTGTAGGTTTGTTCGATTTCATCCTTGACCCCGAAAAGGTCTATAGGAGGAGATTAAACAAACTATCTTCTCGTAGGATCCTTGCAGAACTTGGATCTGAGTCTGTTTCACACATCCATCTTTTATTTCCAGAAAACTTAGAAAATTTGCAAAATAATAACTGTTTCCTTAATCCAATGGGTGAGTTTTTTGCTCAACTTAACTTTGCTTAGATAGCAGGTCATCCTCATGATATCCCTGACAAGGCTATCGACAAGCTTACGACATATAATGGCACTGATGCCTCCCTCTCTGCTGAGCAGCATATCAAGAATTTTACCAGACACTGTGGTGCCCATGTCAGGGGTACTGATAGGCATGAAGATGTTTACATGACCTTGTTTTCCTTGTCTTTGGATGGCAAGGCTGGCAACTGGTACGATAATTTGCCGGACAATTCTTTCGCCACCTTAGCAGACTTCAAGGCTGCTTTCCTTGGAAAGTTTGGCAGCAGAAAGGAGCCTAGACATCTAGTAGCAGCTTTGACCAGCATAAAGAAGTCCGAAACTAAAACAATGGACAAATTCAACAACAGGTTCACTGAATTAGCAAATTCCATCCCTATCACCTATTCTCCTCCTGTAGCTTCTGTTCTGGACTATTATATCGAAGCATTAAGTGGCAAGATCCAATACCAGATTAGAGACAAGGAGCCGACCACATTGCTTCAAGCTTAGAATTTGACCATTAAAATTGATAAGAATATGCAGTCTTCAGGAGAGTCAAACATCCAGGGTTACTCTAGATCGTCAACTCCTCTGAAAACTGTGCACGAAAGAAAAAGAGCCATCAAACGAGGCATATGAAAAGAAGCTCATGGACTTAACAGAAAAAATGCAAGACATGGAAAGGAAGTACTTAGCGCAGATTAAGAAAGTTAAGAATAGGGTCATAACAGTTGAAAGAACGCAACCCCCGCCACCTCCTAGAGCTTTCCCTGCAAAACCAACATGGCAGAGGAAGAACCCCAACCATGAACAGAGGCCTCCTCATCAGTTAGAGGCTGTTAATATGGTTGAAACTTACACGCCATTTTGTAGGGCATGTGAAGACCTTCATAAAGAATCTTCTTGCTATTATGCATGCTATGTTCAGGAGCATGGTTTTCTAGAGGGTGGTGGTCCTAAAGCATTATCAAGCAAGCCTGAGTACATAAACTATGTAGATGACATGCATGATATTTTTGGAGAAAGTTGGAGAGAGGCAAAACAATATTCAAGAGAGCCTGAGTACATTAACGCAGTTGGACAGCTCCATCCTGTCACCACAGAAACCCGGTGTCAAGTCAAAGATTATAGTCAACAATTGGATAACCTCCCTGAAAACTTTGGTAATATTCCTACAAATGAGCATAATGATGATAGTTTGGAAGGTTTACTACCTTGTGACCTTTTTTTTGAAGAAGATGACTATGATCATGAGGAGGGATATAGCCAGGAATGTGATACAAGTGAGGAAGAATCCCTTTCTTCTGAGATGGATGACAACTATGAGACTTTAATTGAAAATCCAATCTTAGAAGTTTCATGTGATGAGAGTCTTCCATGCTCTCCACCGGATGACAAATATTTGGAAAGTTGTGTCCCATGTGATATCTTTGAAACCCAACTTTTTGAAGAAGATTGTTTTGAGCGGAATGAGGAGTGTAGTCAGGGACTTGATACCAGTGATGAAGCATCTCTCATATCCTACATAGATGGCGATAATGATTATTGGACTTTTATTGAAAATCCAATCTATGATACTTTTGAAAATATTTTTGAGAATCTCATTTATGATGTGTCTAGCGAGGGGAGTGTTTATTCTGTGACTTATGAAAGTTGTAAAGAAGAACAGTTAGAGTTCTCATATAATCAGTCAGAATTGTATCGGAGCATCTATGATAAGGACTTGAAAAAGCAGTGCGGTGAAGAATCAGATGGGATACAACTAGTTGAAGTTTTTTCTCAGCCATCGTCTTCACATTTGGAGTAGTTCTTGGCTTGCACACAGAGTTATCAGCAGATAAGCCTTTTTGATGAGTATGATGACTTGCCTCATCATACATATTTGTATATCAGCGCTATCCAGTGATGGATAGAAACAACTTGTGCGAGCACCTACCAGTTTGGGAAGAAGTTTGATGACATTATTCATGCCTATGATTACCCATCCAGCCCGCCCATTCTGGATCATCACGCAGGTTTGCATTTTCTGGAAATTGTGTCCTTACTTTGATTGGTAACCAAAGACAAGGCAAAACTTTTTTATATTAATAAAATGCTTAGGTGGCTACATTGGATTTATGATTACACTTAACCTTTTGTGTATCATGCTTAGAGTAGGAAAATAGGCTCCTTAAAGTGAGCGTTTACTTTAGCATTTTTCTTTATGTACTTAGAAATAAATAAATTTTTCAGTGAAGTTTTTTCTTTGAATAAAGCAACTTTTGGATCATTGGCTCTTTTTCATGAAACTTGTGCTACTAAGGTTTTCTTGTCGAGTTGAGATGTTTTTTACAGGATATAGAAACCAGAGATTTTGGGGTTCTCGTATGCTCTCCTTGCATAAGAGACTAGATCGAGCACACGTCCTGAAGTTGGAGCCAGATGTTATCCAACTTTTTGTACCATAACTTGGGTTGCCTAAGGAGCCGCCGGTTGATAGACTTGTTCAAAGTCTGATTCCAGTGTATCAGTTGATCCGTCTGCTTGTCTAGCCAATATCGGCTAGTCACTTTTTTATTTGAATAATTTTGACCATGGCCTCGCGGGGTTTGTAATAAAATGTGCTAGTAGGATATTTTTGAGTGGTTCAGTCACCTGAGACATAGAATCTCAAATAGGGTGTTCCAGGGAGTTTTTTGCCCCTGACAATTATGCTCTGCCTTCAGTCGAGTATAATTGACGAGGTTTTCTCCCGCTTCCTCCAAAACTGGAATGCCCGATGTTGAATTCTGGGCCTTGGGGGGTTATTAGAGCCTAACTGAGTGTTATAAGCCTACTAGCCATTATTTAGATAGATCATGGTCATGTCCTAAGTCATCTGGACACAAAAAAATTTCGAAAAAATCTTTTTCGAACGGGGAAAAAATATTTTTTAATTTTTTAATTTTTAATTACTTTTCCTAAGTTTTTTGGGTTAATTTTTCCATTAATTAAATGGAAAAAACCCGTTCGTGGTAAATAAGTCATCCGCACTCCGAATTCAGTGATTGAAGGCTCTAACCTTAAGCCAAAAATCATTCTTGATCAGCTAGCCAGTCATAACCAACTTTCAGATCAGCGATCAGACACAATGCTTTTTTTCTCAAAAAAGTCAGTTTTGAGGATAAAAATGTTTTTTATTAAAAAAATGATTATTTTGGAGAAAATTAAAACTCTCAAAATTAATCCAAATTCAGTGAAATAAAAGGCTAAATGACATCTCATGGAGCACTTATGATGATTGGAGTTATCATAACTCAGCTTCAGTCATCAATAAGAGAGCAATTAATTTATTATCAGTTAGCAGACATGTCATCTCCAGCTAAAGATGAGATGGAGAGCTCTCATTCGTCCGATGATTTGATCGAGGTGAGGACTGAAGCTTACACCATCAGTGGGCTTCCCAAACCTAGCACAGACTCTAGCCATACCTAAAGAGGTGCTTTTACCAACATCCAGGAGCCTCCTTCACCCATTCACGCCCCTCCTCAGCAGTGATGCGCCTTCCACACGTGTGGGCTTGTTTGAGGGTTGATTTCAGTGTTTTCAGTTGGAGTGGGGGCGCCTTGCCTGGGTGGAGGCTTCCCCTCACTCCTGGTCCTCCGATTTAGGTTTGGTTTGCTGTTAGGTGGTTAGGATGGTTAGGTTATTTGGTTTGGTTTTAAGGTTTTAGCACTCTCTCATTGTATAAATAGAGGCTCTTTCACCTTTATCAGGGTGGATGATTGATGTAAAGAACTTCTGGTAAAATATTGTAATGCTTGTTGCTCTGATGCAACCTATTTTGTAATAAAGAAAGGCTTTGGAGGCTCATGCTGTGTGGATCCTGGGTGCATATGTTCTGGCTAATGAGGTGAAATTGTTCTAGTTTCTTTGCTTTTGATAATGTGTGGGTATTAATACATGCTTTAGAAGGCTTCTATAAAAACGTAGGAATAGGTATTTTTATCTTTCAAGTTACCTATTTATTTCATTTACTTTCAAAAGCCTCAAAGAGCATTGTTTTATTCAGTTGTATTTCATGCTTTAGAGATTTAATTAGTAAATAATATATGTTTTAGCCCCCATGTTGCCAAGTGTATAAGATTGTGTTTGTAGATCACTTCATTGTACCAAGTAAGAGGTTGAGCTAAGTTGCATCTACTCTTCTTGAAGCAAAGCATATGTACCTAGCAGTTGCATGCCATTGGGATCCAAAGTGATTTCAGGGATTCAAGATCCAAGTGGTTTATCTTCTCCATTCACCCTAAAGTCAAATTTTCTCATTATTTTACTTTATGTTTGCAAGTAGTATCTTGATCTATAAAGTAAATCTTTTGCATCTACTTGCTTCCATTTCTAGATCTAGGAAGTGTTCTTACTCTTAGATCTAGTTAGTATTTGAAGCAGCACAAGGTTCCTATATTTTGCTCAAATGCTAGGTGTATTTTTGTAGTATATTCTATTGTTTAACCCATCATTTTGCAGGTAAATAGCTTGATGGTTTTTTCTCTCTCTATGACAGGTTAAGTGGGAAAACTTGTAATAAATAAAAAAAATAAGCTGCTAAAAACCTCCCATCGTTCCTCTTCTTAATCCCTCTTCTACTGGTTGCTTTGCTTTGTTTCTTTTACCTCTTTTTGATCGTTGCCCCGTTAGTACCTTTTTACCATCCCTTTTTCGCCTTTTGGGACAAACCTAGTGTGCCCTAGCTTTCTTCCTTTTTTTGCCTCTTTTTGCCCTAGTTTTTGGGCTTCCTTTAACCTTGTTCTTGGCCATTTCTTTTACTTTTTGTTCGCTGTCCCATTTTGCATTTTTTATGACAGCCACTTATTTCCTCTTTCGTTGCCCCGTTTTCTTCAATTTTGTTCATCCCTTAGCTTCTTAGTTGGCTGCCCTATTCTCCCATTTCTTTGGTTTTGATTCTTGCATAGTTTGTTTGCCTTCCTTCTCTCATATTCTATTGTTTTAGCTCTCTTTCCTTTGTTCTTTTTACTCTCTTCAAACTTCTTCCCTTTTCCCTTTTTCAAAGTTTAATAAAAAATCTCAAAAGTAAAAATACAAGGCACTCTCCTTTTTACAGGTTACAATATTTATAGAGTTACTTTACCTTTATTTGATAAGTCCTTTCAAGGATCAGGTTCCTTAAGACACATTGTATAAAGTTCAATAAAAGATCTTTGTTTGAGTGGGGTTTTTAAGTCCCCACTCTCTTCCTCCCCCATTTGGGGAGGCTTGTGTTGTGTGTATGCTTAGATTAGTGCTAGTTTTCATCATTCATTACATATCATGCTTAGATCACTAATTATTAATTCATCACTTCTAAGATTGATTACTCAGTTTAATTGTTTATCTTTCTAAGTTAATCAACTACTTAAATCTCTTGAATCTCACCATAAGGTTGATCAATAGTGCTCTCTATCGGAGAGTTTAAGCAACTAAGATCATCTTGTGCTTGTTTAATCAATTAATAATCCATAAGTAAGACTCTTGAACTTCCTGAAACACAAGTCAAGAGCACTCTCTATCGAAGAGCATTTTAGATTTGCATAATCTCTGCATTAGCTTCATATAGATTAGCTAAGGCTCTTGAACCACAGTCATAAGACGAGGTCAAGAGCATTCTCTGTCGGAGAGTTTTAATTAATTGACTTAATAAAATTTGCAACTCACACCCCTTTAATTAATTAACCCCCTTCCCTCCTTGCTAGAGTATGCTCTGACTGATCTTAGATCGGAATACCCAGAAACGACATTGGATCTCTAAACCCCACAAGAGGAACTTAATTAAAACTTTTTCCCATAACCAACGCACCGGCGTTGTTCAATAAATACCGAGGCATGTGGGCAAATTCCAAGTGTGGGCGCCGGGCTACCCAATCTGGGCACTGGTAGTTAAGTTATTGAACACTTACCTTTGACCCCAGACAGGTTTGTCATGTCTTCGAACGGAGCCACTGAAGGTATTTCTGGTTAGGACATCCAGCTACCATAAGCGAAGATCACAAGTAAAAACTCTTAAAACTTACCAAGAGCACTTACAAAACCTAACATTCACTGGCATCTTTTGGGATTCACATCATAATTTCTTTCGAAGCATCTCTGATAAGTTGACTCCATAGGCACTGGTCCTATCTTTTACGCACTGCTGATAATCTGGGTCATTTGTTCGTAGAATGTTTTGATTATAAGCCATATCTTTGAATGCTTTATTTATTTCGTGAAGTTCTCAAATATTTGTCTATCTTTCAATTCCGGTGATAGCAACGTGGATTGCTTTGTCTTGTGTTCAATTCATCACATTGATCATTTAAATCACAATAACTCCTAAACAACACCCATCTGCATCCGAAACATCTAAAAATTAACTTAAACATTGAGCCATAGAAAACTCTTTGTTAGGGACTACCCCCCTTGGCTTCGTTAGGAGTTAGCCTAAACGGAGGAGCTAAGAGTAGGTGACAGTACCTAGCTATGTACTTGCCCCCAAGGTCACACCTCTCCCACTTTCTCAAGTGAGGAGACAGCTTTCGGAAGATTTCTGCTGCTAGTGTGCAATCGGTGGACAACACAATAATAGGTTCATAGAGTTGTCAAATTCTATCCCTGCCACTTATGCTCCTCTTGCAGCTTCCATTTTGGATTATTACATAGAAGCATTAAGTGGCAAGATCCAGTAGCATATTAGAGACAAGGAGTCGATCACTTTATTTCAAGCTCAGAATTTGGCCTTTAAAATTGATAAGAATTTGCAGTCTTCAGGAGAGTCAAACATCCAGGGTTACTCTAGATCATCAACTCCTCTTAAAACTGTTGAACCTAAAGGGAAAGAGCCATAAAACGAAGCATATGAGAAGAAGCTCATGGACCCGACAAAGAAAATGCAAGACATGGAAAGGAAGCACTTAGCGCAGATTAAAGAGGTTGAGAATAGGGTCATAACTGTTGAAAGAACTCAACCTCCGCCACCTCCTAGAACTTTCCTTGCAAGACAAACATGGCAGAGAAAGAATCCCAACCATGAGCAAAGGCCTCCTCATCAGCTAAAGGCTACTAATATGGTTGAGCCTTACAAACCATTTTGTAGGGCATGCTGAGATTTTCATGAGGAATTTGACTGCCATTATGCATGTTATGTTCAAGAACATGGTTATCCCAAGGGTTGTGGTCCCAGCACATCTGCAAGTGAGCCTGAATTCATCCACAATGTAGGAGACATCTATAATAGTCATCAAGATAGTTGGAATCAAGCTAACCAATTTCATTAAGGGGTTGACTACTTAACTGAATATTATGGGGAAATGCCTTCAAACAGCAACAACATTCAGAATTTTAAAGGCATAACATAACAAAGAAGACTAAGGGAAGGACCATATACTCAAACTTCTTCTAAGGTAACAATTTCTGACATCCCTCCAGAAATAAATGATAAGTTAGATTTTGTTGCTCTAACTTTTGATTTAGGTAGTTGGTTGGCAAACTCCAAGGTTTCGATTCCCATTCTTGAGATATGTAAGATTCCTAGTCAAAAAGAGAAACTATTAAAAATGCTAGAGCCTCAAGCTGATAATGTTCCCCTGCCTACCTCAGAGATAGTTGCACCTGAAAGACCTACAGCTCCCAAGAAAGTAACTTTGTAAGTAAGTTAGATTTTGTTGCTCTAACTTTTGATTTAGGTAGTTGGTTGGCAAACTCCAAGGTTTCGATTCTCGTTCTTGACATATGTAAGATTCCTGGTCAAAAAGAGAAACTATTAAAAATGCTAGAGCCTCAAGCTGATAATGTTCCCCTGCCTACCTCAGAGATAGTTGCACCTGAAAGACCTACAGCTCCCAAGAAAGTAACTTTTGCCAATAGAGTAGAACAACTCTCCCCTAGTCAAGAAGATGTCCATGGATATCCCCCTGTAATCTTGCATACTAGGGACCCAAGAAAAGAAGATCACCCACCCTTGTACATGTCATTGATGATAGGTGATTTTCTCCTACACAACTGTATGCTAGATTCAGAGTCAGGATCCAATATTATGACTAAGAAGGGCATGCAGCAACTTGGCCTTAGAACCACTCGCCCCTACCAAAATGTATGTGCCATGGACTCTAGACCTATCAAAGTTGAAGGTATGATTGAAAGGGAGCATGTAAAATTAGCCCAAGTATCTAGACATCCATGTTACCATGGATATCCTCGTCATAGATGTGCCAAATAAATGGGGCATGCTATTATCTAGAAAATTTGGTGCCACTTTAGGAGGATCCATCCAAATGGACTGGACATACTCCATTGTGCCTGCATCAGAAGATTTGTTGGTTAAGTTACATACTGAGAAAGAACGAAGATATCATGTAGAAAGCCCGAGGAAACCATCAAATGAATATGTCAACTACTCAAGTGGACTAGGGATGTACCAAATCAACTCTACTTTCTTAGAGCCTATCCAAGAAGAAATAAAAAATGAAAAATTTAATGAATTATGGAGGATGAACTTTGATGGAGCTTACTCTAGAGCAGGAAAGGGGGTTGGGATAATCATTATTTCATCGGAGGGAAAAGTTTTTAACTTTGCTTTCAGATTAGAATTTGAGGCAACCAATAATGTGGCAGAGTACGAGGCACTTCTACTAGGCATCGAGATTGCCAAGGACATGGGGATCAAATTGCTTAGTATTAAGGGGGATTTTGACTTAATTGTCCAACAGGTTAAGGGTCAGTTTGCATGTAAATGTCAAAGATTAAAAAAGTATAGAAATGCAGTCTGGGATACAATGGACTTTTTTGATGCCCTTAATATAGAAGCAATCCCTACAGATCAGAATAGTGACGCCGACCAACTAGCGTTTGCAGCTTCAACACTTCAGCCGTCAGATGAGATGTTAGAGGGGGATTGTCTTTTAGAAATTAACTTCAGACCTTTTGTTTTTGATAATGTAGAACATTGGCAGCTTTTCAAAGATGATGAACAAATCTTGAGATTTATTCATAATGTGGATGAGTTCTCTAACTTTAGAGTAAATGATCAGGAGGAAAATAAAGAGTATTCTGGAGAAGGCGACCAATTTAATAACCCTATCCCACGTGGTCTAGTTGCTTTAGAGAAATTTTTTGATAGGTACGACAAAAGAAAGAGTAATGTTGAACAAATGAAATCTAATGAGTATATTGAGATCAACATTGGAATGGAAATAGAACCAAAAATGATAAAAATTGGAAAAGATACCTTTGAAAAAGAAATGAACAACCTTATAAACTTGGTCAAAGAGTATAGGGATGTTTTTGCCTTCACTTATGACGAGCTTAAAGCATATAGGGAAGATGTTTTCCAGCACACCATTCTCTTAAAACCTGAATGTCAAAAAGGCAAGCCTTTCCGTCAAAAACTTAGGCAAATAAATCCTAAGTTAGCACCTATTATAAAGAAGGAGTTAGAAAAAATGTTAGCAGCAGGAATTATAGCTCCTACGAGACATTCAACATGGTGCTCTAACTTAGTGGTAGTTATGTTGCCCACCTATTTCAACTAGGTGGCAACCTCATGTACATTGAAGATGTACATTCTGTGCAGTTGGTACCATGGAAAAATCCTAGGGATTTTTCACTTAGTAGGCAATTCTGCCCCTTTTGTACGCGGAATGTTCGCTCTTCTGCGTGGAATAATTAATGTAACTTTATTTGTCATCATGGGTCATTCCTCTAAGGATGGCACCATGGACTTTATTATCAGAGAAGTCCTCTTCACCGAGTGTTTTTTTTCCCCGTCCAGTTAATTTTGTTAATTAACAATTTTAATTGGTTGGGTTTTTCACTCACAAATCCTCCAAAGTGGTGAATTGGCGTTCTGATAATCAAGCCCATGAGGTGGTTAAGGTTTCAAGTTGTTGTCCATGACCATGCTAGCCATATCTTGTAGTCTTGCGGAATTTCATTAGGATTTTAATTTCTATTTTGATTTTTTCTTAATTAATTATCTTTACCATTTGGTGGTTAATTAATTAAGTTTCGATGTAATAATGTAATTTCTTGAACCTTGGCATTTTGTAATAGGGGCTATGAATGCAAATGAAAAAGCTATGACACCCCCTAAGCCGTTGGTTCAAGTCTCATGTCATTCTGACAAGGAGTTGGGAAGTTAGAGCAATTTTGGTTAAGACAAGGTTTTTTTTCCTACGAAATTAATTTAATTTCCAAGGGAGAAAAATTAAATTATTTGATTTTGAAGCAAAAAATCAAATAAGGCCATGGTAATTAAGTTTGGGAGGTGGCTAATCATAGTTAATTTTAATAAACCCCCCCATGGTCAAAGTAAATTTTTGAAGATTTCTCAAGTGGGGTGCCCTTCTTGTCTTTATAAAAGATAAAAAATAAAAGATTAAAAAATATAAAATAAAAAATTGAATAAAAGATTAATATATAAAAATAATAAAAATCAAAATTTGAGTTAAAGGAAGCCCCAGATAAAAAATAAAATAAAAAAAGGATTTAAAATAAAAGATAAAAATTAAAAATTAAAAATAAAAAAATTAAAGATCAAAAATTAAAAAATTAAAAAATTAAAAATTAAAAAAAAATTAAAAAATAAAAAGATAAAAATAAAAAGGATAAAAATTAAAAAATTAAAGATTAAAAATTAAAATTAAAATAAAAGATAAAAATAAAAATAAAAGAACAAAGAAAAATAAAAGATAAAAACAAAAAATAAAAGATTAAAAATGAAAGATAAAAGATAAAAAATTAAAATAATAAAAATTAAAATTTGAGTTAAAGGGGGCCCCACTTGAGTCATGGAAACCCTAGATCTAAGGGTTAAGCTTCATTGTGACATGGATCTATCTTTTTGACCATTGATTTGAAAAGGCACCCTTGCTTATGATTGGTGGATGGCTTGCAAAGTCCACAAACCTAGATCTAAGGGTGGAGGAGAGCTAGAGTTTAGATCTATGTTTTGGACCCTTGATTTAGGAGTGGGTTTGAGATCTTTTCAACTATAAAAGAGAGGCCCCTCCTCTCATTTTATCATTATTTTTTGGAGCAGGGTTATGCTGCCAAAATCCTCTCTTCTCTATTATTCTCTCTCAAAGCCCTAAGAGGCTCTTTTGTATCAAGCTTTGCCCCAGTTGGGCCATAATCAAGGAAATTCTTTGGAGGAACATTGTGCTATTGTTCTACATTCTTCATGGTCCATTGTTGAGGTAACTTGTATCTTGTATTTGGTTCTTGCATATTTGTATTAGTCTAGTTAGCTCTCCACAAAGTATTTTGTGGAGAGATTAGAGAGTAGAAGTATTTTTACCCTCTTTTGTGAATTGTTTAGCAAATTTCTTCAAAGTATTTTATAGAGATTGTTAGATATTCATCACTAGGCTTACATTTTCTTGCAGATCTAATATTTGTTTACAGGTTTTCTAAGCCAAGGACATCTCTCCAAGGGTTTCATCTTCAAATCTGCATTTTCGTCCATTTCTCTTTCTCTCTCCTAAAACTAGATTTTATTCATTGTATAGTGAATAAAACCCTTGTTTTAGGGCTTTCTTTCATTATAGATTAGTATAGAATTATAAATCCGCTGTTCATATATCATTTAGAGATCAAAAAATTCATTTTTTGGCCACTAAAACTTCATTTTTTCCAAAATTTCAAGTTCAGATTTTTCAATAATTTTTCTGGGTTTTATACTAATCTGTGCTAACTTTCTGTTTTAGTGTTTCTGCAGTAAATTCCAGCAAGTAAAGTTGCTGGTTTGTTGCAGGTTTATGCACAGAAGAGGGGGTTATGTTGCCCAAAATTGCCTAGAAAATCCCTTGAAAAGTTTTGGTCCAAAAGAGGCCAAAAAACCTCAATTTTTCCTCTCTTTTCTACAAGATTGTAAACCCCAAAAGAGAAGTTATCTTTGGGGTATGCTCTAAAGCTTTGAAAGCTGTTGTAAATTTGTATATGAGTAGTGTAGAGATAACCCAGAACACTAGTTGCTTAGATTTAATTTTTATGCAAGTTTTATTTCTGTTTACCCACCTTCCCTTAAAGGATTGAAGTGAGGTTAGGTTAATCATTTTTATTTCTATTTACCCACCATCTCTGTTACAGAGATTGTTGTGTGGTT
>LPNX010975792.1:116692-155966 GCA_001517045.1 Pseudotsuga menziesii | reverse complement strand
GCGGAAGTGTCGACCACATCGACCAAGCTTCCCCAGCAGGCAACCACCAGTCATCATCACACACCTTGGGGAGTGCGCCGTAGCACAGCCCTCCCATGACTCTAGGTTTCGGGGATAAAGGGTGGGTAAAGCCTCCACCCCCCCCTAATGGAACAAGGGACTATGTCTACTCGACATAACAATAGCGTTGACTTGTACTCGGTCTGTCATCGTATAACTGATCTGGGCGGTTGAGTTTCCTGGAACTCTACCCCACCCATGTCATAACATACATCATAATAAACAGCATAATAACCATACGAAAGTAAATAATGCATCACTCGCATACCATTTTATCTTCTGAAGTCCATGTCCCCGAGGCCCTCCCACCTCATAGGATCCAGCTATCACTTAGTCGTTTCAACCTGTAAGTCAGCCCTCGACATACAATATAGGATATCATGCATAATCCTCGATATGTATACATATATCTCATCATAACATGACAACAATAAACTCATTCATTCGCCATGCACCTGGCATAACATTCATTATTTCAACATATATCTGTAACGGTATCCATGTACCCATCATTCAGTAATTTCCATATATTTGACATAATTAACACATGATACATATCTAAACATGACTATCGACCATAATACTATCATCACACACACACACATATATATCGTCAAAATAATAGAACCATATGTCCATAGTGTCGTCAAACCGACGAGGTCTCACAATCAAACAAATACAACATATAAAAGTAGTTCAGGTAGAAATGTCAAAACGGGGTGTTACAAAGGCCGACTTCACTAGGATAGTCTAATAACCCTAGTGCCCCTCAACTGTGGGGACTTTGCCCCCCAATCACCAAAGGAGGGTTAACCTCTATGAATTTACATGACTTGATTACATTAATGATTCTCTCGATAGGAACATCGGGGTACAATGAAATACAATATATAAGATATACAAGTGAATACATTCTGAAGTTACAAATACATCAACACATTTTAAGAAATAAACCCAAGTGCATCTAGAGTAATCATCAATGAAAGTTAAGAAATATTTGAAACTAGAAAATGAAGTAGATGGAAGAGGACCACACAAGTCACTATGCACAAGCTCCAAGAGAACCAAGGCGTGCCAAGAGGCACGTTTGTCAAAACTATCTTGATGATGTTTTTCAAGTACACAACCAAAACAAACACCATCCCTGCAAGATACCATCGGAAGACCTATCACCATATTGTCTTTACATAGTTGTTGCAATGGGCAATAATTTAAGTGACCAAATATCTCATGTCAAAGTTTGTTCAAGTTATCGCAACGAGCAACAAAAAATGAAGGAAAAGGTGATGACCCAAAGTTATTAAATTTGTACAACCTGGTAATATCATCAATAATTCTGGTAGGTAGGACATGTTTAGGATTTTTAAAATCCTTGATTACAACTTGGTGAGGTGTAAACGTTACAGTTTTACTTTCACCAGAATGAGTGATTTGATAGACTGACAACAAATTGCAGGAAATTCTTGGAACACATAGTGCATCACTAAAATTACCATTATCTACTGGAATTGTTCCATATCATACAACACTTAAAGGTCTATCATCACCAACAAATATTTGTTTGGTGTTACATTCATGGATGGTAGAAAATATGACTTGATCCTTCACCATATGATAAGATGCTCCAAAATCAATGAGCCATTCATTTGAAGTAGAAGAAGAAGATGCAGTATAAGAGTAACTAGAAGCACAAAGTGCATGTCCATGAGAGGTAGATTCTGAAGACGAATCTAGGATGATGTGGTGCTTCTTCATTGTTGCCTCCAAGGCTGCCATCTTCTTGAAACACTTAGATTCATCGTGATTATCTTTCCCACAATAGTTGCAACGATGCTCAGTCTTCTTTCATTTTGGCTTGGATCCTATGTCATTTTTTAAAGAAGGAGCTGACTGAGAGGATTTAGGATCCTTGTTTGGCTTATTATTGTGAAAATTTTGTTTCTTGGGAGGCTTGGACTTTTGTTTTTGTTGGGACAATAAGGCTTTACTAGATGTATCTGCATTGCTAATTATTCCAAGCTGTATGAGCTTATCTTACTCTCTAATCAAGGAATCACAAAAGGATTCAAGACTAGGCTCTTGATAGCCAACTGCATTCAAGTATTCTTTTATGGAGAAAAATGTTGACACAAAAACAAAATATGCAGGTCCAAGCTTGGAAAGAATATGATAAATACATTGTTTGTCTTCTCTCTTAATTTTGCAGTCTGCACATAAGAGTTTAAGATTTTTGTATTTGGATAAAAAATCTTGAATGAAAAAAAATCACTTGGATTTAAAGAAATCAACTCATTCTCGAGTTGATGACCTCGAATTTCGTTGTGTTTACCAAACACAACTTCTAACTTTTCCCAAGCCTGATCAAGTTCATCAATTCAAGATAAGTGGAATCACAAATCAGTAGAGATTGACATCCCAATCAATCCACGAGCTTTATCACATCTATTTTCCCATTTTATTTTCTTATCATCATCAGTGGGTTCTGTTTCTTTCCCCAAGGTAATTCTAAAAAGTCCCCTACTTCGTAGAGCATCCTCTATACGATATTTCCATGAAAAATAGTTGGAACTAGTAAGTAGAATATCACAAGGGGCAGGCATACTGTAAAATAATGCCTAAAGAAACAGAAACCAACTGTCTGGATGCAAAGAACTCAAAAAGTCAGGCTGTTTAAAAAAAATGGCACTGAAAACTGATTCCGTATGATGAAGTTATACTTGATCAAATAAAATGTTGAAGATGTCCCCAATAATGACGTGACAACTAAAAAAAGAACCCCCCTTTTCCCAAGATGAACCTTTGAAAATCACTTTACAATAAAGTTATTTTAAGTGAATCACTTTTGTAAAATAAGTGATTTTCAATTTTACAATAATGTTACTTTAAATAGTGCGGCAAAAAACTAAAAGACTTAAGTGACTTGTTTTTTTTTAAAATTTAAGTGAGATGCACTTTTACAATAAAGTAACTTAAAATTAGGAATTTCATGCGCTTTTAAAAAAGTAACTTAATAAGACTTGAACTCAAGACCTTTTAAGGAATAAAGCAACTTTTAACCAAGTGAGCTAATATTAAAAGGTATGTAAAAGAAGGGAAAGATGAAGGTTTTTTTTTTACTCTTTTCTCTCGGTCTTCGTGCTTGCTTCTTTTCCTGTGAATCACACCATAAACCGAAACAAAAAAAATGTTTCCACTCTTTTGGGGTTAGATCTCGTTAGTTTTCCCGAAAAGTCTACGTTTTCTTTCTATTTCTGATTCATCGCGATCGCACAAGGTGCACGGCTAAGAGCATACACAACCGAGAAAAACCCTTTCCCTTTATGTTTCTGATTCGTCGTGATCGCATAAGGTGCACGACAAAGAGCATAAGCAGACAGGGAAGGCAACAATCTGAGACTAAATAAAAAACAATCTAATAATACAACTGATAAAATATGAGAGATAAACAAAACAATGTTCTAATAATAAAATGGATAAAATATGAGAGATTTAAAAAAAACGTCATTGTAACATTACACCTTCAGATATGGTGAAATCGGCGTATCTGAAGCAAACAAAAACCACTATCTGGTGAAAAATATTTCCTAATGAAAAATGCACTCCAGATGCAATGGAACACCTTTCATTGCTCATAAATGCATAGAAAATCCAAAACCAAAAACCCTCTCAAAGTTTCAGCAACACTGGTTCAAGATCTAGATCGTAACCGGAAGCGGCTCTTCATAAACGATCCGATACCATGTTCGGGTACACAGGGTACTCCCAAAATACCGAACACCTAGAGTAGCCACTCACACAAACATATCACAGATCAATACACCGATGTTTTGATGTGGTTAAAACCCTCGAGAGGGAAACACTCCACGACCCCAGCCAAATAACTACTTGAGGCAATTTATTATGCAAAAGAAAAAAAATTACAAATGAGCTTCTCATAATCGATCAACTAGCTAAGGACCCTCCATGCTCTTTAAATAGATATCATGGACCAATCGGGTGTTCAGCCATGGATCAATGGTATGTATGATCTAAGAGAAGATGAACCGTCAGATCACTCTATGTCTAGAACATATCGTGACCGTCGGATTAGATATTTACAAATGCATACTAATGCATACTAAAGAAACACACTTTTCCTAACGGATATATTAAACACGTTTATCTTAACCAACTCCTAAGTTTCTAAATATCCTAACACTCCCTAACACCAAGTCAATCCATCAGTCAATGGAAATCATCCATATAACTTTATACTGTCTAACCTTTTCATTGTCTTAACTACTGCCATTTCTTGTATTGTTGTTCTATATACTTGGGTGGACATAATTTTGTCCTGACATGTTCAATAAATTTTAACCATGCATCAATGGGGTGTGACCTTCTTCTTCTCATTTAGTCAAAATATTTTTCCACCAACAATGTACAGAAGTCAACATAATGCAATGGTGACTCTCTCATCCTAAAAAATTTGATTAACAGAGAAGTAGGGCTCTAATCATTGTATCCAGTTGTCTACATATTCTACATCAATATTTCCATCTTCCAAATTTGGTATGTCCAAGTTCATTTGTACCTTAAACAAGCTATCCCTGTCTAAGGAAGATATAATTGGTTGTTAATCGAAGTTTAGCTCACTGAACTAGTAATTAGAGAAAGGATCTTATTGAAATGATCATACATTTTAGTTCACTTGAGCAAGTGCTTACCCTATAAGTTGTTCATTTTCAATGCGAGGATTTTCACCTTCCATCTTCAGTATAAGGTTTCAAGTAGATAAATACTCAATGATTGAAGGTAGAGGAAATTTAAATAGCTAAGTATTAGAGCATGTCTAAATATGCATAAGTTTTCTTACTATGCGAGTAGTCTTTAAGCAGGGCTACAACTAACTAGAGAGCTCAAGTACCAATAATATGTGTCACCCATGGAGTTAACAAAAGGACAATAGATTTGACTAAATGAGTTAAGATCTGTTATGGTAGAAGCAAACAATACTTAGATTGAATAAGAAAACCAATGTAGATATTACCAAATAGAAATGATTGAGAGCAATATACAAAACTAATCGCATGATAATGCAAGTCAAGAATAGATTATAGAGAAAATCCAATGATGAAAACTCCATTTTTAATGAGCAATCATATGTGAGACGTTGGTCTCTTAAGTGCATAACCAAAACTGTATCAAGGTGTATTGAGTTGAAAGACTCATTTACATGAAAGGGTGTCAAAAGAAGGAACTGTGAGGAACCAATCGAGCCTTCTCTTTCATGATACGTCTTAGTGTAATCAAGAACAAGTAACCCTTTCATATTTGGGATTACATGAATATATACAAATCTACGGGACATTTGGGTGCCTACCCGCCGTGTTTTAGTTATAAAGAAGCAATTACAATTTGATTGAGGAGACCAAACATCTTCTTCCCATATGTCGGCTAGAATAAGATGAAGAGACATAGTTTCCTTGTTGATGGTGTCTTCTTGATGCCTTATGATTGTTTAGAATGTCATCATACATGTGTTAGAGTCATTGAATGTTGCATGTGGCATGTATGATGAATAAATATTGTCGAAGATTGTGTGGGTTGACTGAGTCGATTGATCAATTGGTACATGGAGTCAATTGAGTCAATGAATCAAATGATCCATAGGGTTGACTAAGTCAATGTGATGTATATCTGACCAACTGGTCGGCTGGGACTAGACACTAGTTGAGGGTTCCAATCGAGTCCTGGAATGGATCAAATATGTGCATCCAAACTATCATGTGGAATGGCTAAGGTGGCCCAATCCCTTACTCCAAAATGGTTTTCTAACCTATAAGGAACTAATACATGCCCTCCTTTTGATTTATTAATAGGTTTGTTTGAAAGTGGGAAAAGGATCATTGGTCCAAATTGGTCTAGTCCCATGGGATATTTGCAATGAGGTCTTATATTTACTATACATATGATACTACATATGTGGGCCTAGGGGTGCTATACCTTGTCATAGGCAATGGTGGCATCCCAAATCCTCCATCTTGTAATTTTTAAACATGTGGAGTGAAACAATGCATATTTATTCTTAAGAAAAACAAAAATTAAACAATGGCACACACATAGTACATACAGATTTACCCTAGAAACCCTTAATTGGGAAAACCAACAAAACTTAATGCAACAACTCTCACTTTATCATTGTATTTTCTTAACCATTCATAATACAATATTTAGGTATTCTATAACATCAAAAACCCTAATCCATTAACCTAGATTAGATTACAAACCAACATGCAAAGAATATAACACATACCAAACATTCTCCCACTTGTTGTTTTATTTGCAAAATAGTGGGCTACGCTCTGATAATATCACAATTCTAGGGCAGCAATACCCATAGATTCTCTACCCCAAATGAAATTATCAATAGTAATAGACTTTGTCACCAAATGTACAACATTCTTCAAGGTGTCAACCTTATCTAACAATACCTTCTTATCTTTAATCACATTTCTCACAAAGTGGTATTATGCATTAATATTCTTGATTTTAGAATGATAATCAAATTTATTTTCTATAAATATTGCGCTCTAACTGTCACAATCTAACCTTGCAAATTTATGTACAAACCGAATACCTAAACATAATCTCTACAACCATAAGAATTCCTACTTGTATGGGTGGTTGCGTATTCAACTTCTATAATTCAGAGTGTAACTATAACCTGTCTCTCTTACTCATCCAATTGATAGATCACCAAATAGGTTAAACACAAAACCACTTGTATATATTTTGCGATCAAGATCTCCATCCCATCTTGTATTAACAAAGCCCTGTACATCTATCACTATGTATAGTTTAGATCTTTCTTGGTAGAATATTGCATAATATGTGGTGTTGCAAAAATATATAGAGACCCTCTTTACATTTGTTAGATGCGCCTTTCATGGTTGACATATATCTGCTCAAAACTCCCATTACATGGGAAATGTCTAGTCTAGTACATACCATCACATACATCAAAATGCCAACAACACTAGCTTAAGGAACTTGTGATTTTTATTCTTCTTCTTCTTGTGGCTTAGGGGACTTATTTGTAGATAAATTTACACCTACAGGAGGAGGGACCTTCATTGGTTTACATTCCTATATTCTAAACCTCTACAATATTGTCTCAACATAATTTCCTTGATTCAACCAAAGTTTCATGTTTGCATGATCTCTTTCAATCTCCATCCCTAGTATGATGCTGGCAACACTGAGATCCTTCACGTTGAATTTGGAAGATAGATGAGATTTCACCTCCTCAATGACATTCATTTTGTTTCTGATCAACATGTCATCAACATACAACACTATATTAATGAAGTGGTCACAAACTTGCTTGGAATATACATAGTGATCAACCTTGCATCTCACAAAACCTAGTCTAATGATGTGTGTCAAATTTTTGGTACCAAATCCTAGGATATTGATTTATACCATAAAGGGACTTCTTTATCCTACAAACCAACTCTTTTCTTCCCTTTACTACAAAACCTTTTGTTTGTTTCATGTATATTTCTTATTTAAGATCCCCATGTTAGAATGTTATCTTCACGTCCATCCTCTACTTGAAGATCGAAAGCAACAACAATAGACATATGGATTATGACATAAGTTAAGTTAGTGATAAGAGATAATATTTCACCAAACTCAATTTCTTCTAGCTAGGAATATCTCTTTTCCACTAAGAAAGCTTTGTACTTCTCCACTTTACCTTCTGCATTCAACTTATTTTTAAACAACCATTAGCTAGGAACGATTTTTCTTCTAGTTGGAAACTTAACTAGACCCTAAGGTTCATTTTTATCCAAGGCTTCCATTTATTCAACCATGGACTTTTTCTATTCACAAAATCCATTGCATCCTTAAAACTTATAGGCTCATCATAAATAATAGATCAAGAAAAACAAGAATGACAATTAGGTGGGGGATACTTTTTTGGTTTCCTTCTTTCCAAAGATGATCTCCTCGTAACTAAAGTATATGTCCTAAAATTTGATGTCATAACATTGTCTTTACTCTAGAGATAGTAGGTGTTCTATCTTATTTATTTCCATCCTCATGAACAAATAAATTGCTACACCTAGCAATGATAGTGCTCCCCAACAACTTGTATAGAGATTTATTATGGACAACCTTCATCAAGGCCATTGATCCTTAAACAATTTTGCATTTTAATTTTCCAAACACAGACTACACGCTTAATGCTAGCACTAACATTGAACATGTCAAAAAGTTTTTAAATTACCATAAAAAAATTGCTCTTTTACCATTTTTATCAAAGCCTTAACTTCTTACATCAATTTTGGTCGAAGTCTCTCAACATTTCAAATGATCAATTTGGTGAAGTCTTGATTTTGCTATTCTCCTTGGTATTTTCATCATGTTTGAAATTACCAAATTTCCCTTGCTACATTGGAATCAAGTCAAATATTTAAAAAATGTGTACAAAAAGAAAGTAAATATGGAATTATGTTATTTTAAATAAACTATTTTATATTGTTTATTTCAAATAATATTTTTACTTTTGATCTAAAAGGTTTGGTATGTAAAATAATGGTTTTTTGTCTCATTCAATCCTCATGGCAAGCCCATTCAAAGTCATAAGTCAAGCTTTTTCTCACCGCATCAACTAAGTGTCAAAATTTGAAGCTCATCGAGTCTTATTATTAAGTGTATGTCCAAATCCAAATCCCAAGATTAGTTTCAAAGGCTTGTGGGAAAGCTTGTTAAACTTTATGGATTGTTGCATATAACAAATATTTAAATCTTTTTGTTGTCATATATGTGTGATAATTCTTTTAGTAACATAATTGTAAAAGAGACTCCATTGCTAACTGAAAGCTTGTGTTTCAAGCAACCAGGTGTCGAAAGCACCAAGGCTTTGTTATATATTAAATACTTGAGAATACACTGTTGTTAGGGAAAATCTACCTTATGGGTTAGAGGCCACCAACATACTGAGTGTTTTACTTACAGACAACTAGGTTTTCATAAGCATATATCATAGAAGGAGAGAAAGAGAATGTGTACCTTATCTTGACGATTGATCCTACCTTTATTTTTCTCCAATGCTCCTTTGCTCCCAATCTTTAGTACCCGCAACAAAGGTTTACCCTTACTCAAAGTATCTTCTACTTTTATAAAAGATGATATATGAACATATAATTTTTGCATTTAAATCAAATTTCAACTTAGATCCATATTCAAAACATTAGAAGCATACATCTAGACATTGATGGAAAGAAAAACATTATTTATTAACAGAGATATGGAAACATTACATAGCCTCGTGTCTGACCAAGCTCCTATGCAAACCAAGACCTAAGTCCTCTTGCTCCTCTCCTTAGTGGAATCCTCCAACCTAAATTTGCCTCCAAAGTTGGTCCCCTTCCCCTTTTTATAGTTGCTTGTGAGGAAGGAATTCGAGGCTTAGAATGGTTGAGGACGTTGGGGAAGTTGCCAAATCGAACCCAATTGCCCCTAGTTATATATATATATATATATAATATTCTTAATGGAATTCACGGGTTCATATGCAACATCTTATTAATGACTCGCGAGTTTCCTTAAGGAAACTCGCGAATTTCAACATTTTAAGGATAACACGTGGGTTGCATATGGAAAACCCACGAGTGGCACACGAGTTTATAAAATGAGACTCACAAATGCATGATGAGTTCAAGAGAAAAAAGGGTTAATGCTGAAGTGTGTAAGGTGTATGAAGGATCCAAATCGTCTATAGGGTTATGGCCACTTCAATCCTTAATGTCCTTTTGTGTAATGACATATTTGGTGTCATTAATCGTATGGAGAAGTTTTATTTCATCATGTATAATAGATGCCCCCTAATGTATGAGGTCAGAGGGTAAGGATGGAAGAAATACATTACAATATTTGTTTAGAGGACTTGGAATTGAAATTGCAGAAGAGTACCTGAAATAGACAAAATAAGGTCATTTATACAAAATCGTCACTAAGGATTCCATGTTCAATAATGAGGAACACTAGCTCCTTTACAAGATACACCATTTGATATGGGCTATAGGACCACTCATGATTTAAAAAGGTGGATCATATCCACATGAGTAACATGATAGATCTTCAATTGCTGGAAAAAGTGTCACCACACATGGCACAATCTTGCGCAACTTAGGTTATATAGGATGTAAACCCAAGGTCTTCATCCAAATCCATAGAAACCAGTACAAATCCAACCATGTGAGTATATTGATTGAAGTCGAATATGGGAGGATACCATCGGAATATAAGTTAAAAAATTATGCTGAAAACCAATGCAGAGGAGTCCATTAAGATGTGAAGTGGATCTTGAGGTACTAACTTGAAACTCTAGGTCTTTTTTTTGTAGCAGGTGCAAATCAGAAGCCATGTGTGAAGAGGAAGGAAATGGATCCTTCAAACGGTCACTAGAATAACTGGTAGATTGGATAAGCGAAGGTGGACACAAAATAATATCAGCGATGGAAATGATAGGGATCGAGGTGAACAACTAGAGTCTAGGGACCCTTAAACAATGATCATGACACAAAGATGACACAAGGTAGCTTTTAAACTTCAAGGGAAACAACTAGATCAATCAACACTGTAGGAGACATTAACAGATTCCTCATGTACCTAGGAAAAGTGAACAATGGAGGAGAAATAACTCAAAGTATTAATTTGAACTGGGAAGTGAAAAACTGAAACATTAGTGATGAGAGACTCAAACTAGTGCTTTGTACAAGGGACTTGGTGCCAGACCACTTACAAATGAGTGTTTCCTTCCATCCTTCTTTGTTAAGTTTTAACAAGTCCAAGAAAGTAAACTCAACTCTTTCTTCATTTTTGAGCAAGCTTAAAGGAAAGAGAGAATATTGCTTGATAAGACACTGATTTATGGATTTTATGATCCCGAATTAGTAGATGCTCATTGATGTTTTCATGGTTTTGAGAGTCTGAAAATTCCAAAGAAGACTCTAGGGGGGTACTTTTTCGTAAATTTAGTCTCCCGAGTCTGAAAAAGTATAAAACAATCCAAAGGAGAACTCTCTTAGCTTCCAAAGAACTAAGGTATACCTTTTTTGTACTTAGTCGACAAGGTCAAAAAAAGGGGCAAACTATCATCGAACCGACGCTCCTTCAAAAGCAAGCATATAGCCTTAGTTTAAAGAGTGTGAAGTAAGGAAAGATCACTCGAAACTTTCCATTTATTTATGAGAATGGGACAAGCAATAGTAAACTTGATGTTTTGTGCTGAATTTTAGTGAGCATGACAATGACATAAAGAACGCTCATAATCTTTTTCATATTTTAATCCAGAGCACGAAAAATAAAAAGTAAGGTCAAACGGTTCCTTCTTCACAAATTTAGTCCTCTAGGCCCGAAAAAGAGATAAACTTATACCTGAAGATACTCTTCTAGCCACAGTTAACTAGAGTATTCATTTTTCATAAGTAATACAGAGGGTTCAAAAAAGTGTTAAAATTTTATCAATATGGATGATCCTTCATTTCCTTTAACAAGTTTGAAAGAACAAGTAACTCTGTTATCTAGTCAGTTTTAAGGAGTCAGACTAGGGCTTGAAGATAACTCCATATGACAGGAGCCCTATGACAAAGGGTAGTCAATAAGAGAGAGAGTATGAGGTTGATTTTTGCATAAAAACAACTATGAAGAATCCCGTCACCTAGTAACATGGAACATTGGCACCATCATCAATAAATGTTCTAACTAGGGTTTCCCATGTCCGGAAGGCTCTAATCCACAGAAGAGCAATGATGTTTGAAGAATAATGGAAGGTTGCAGATCATAGTCCGTGAATAAAAAAGGATATCATAAGGTTCACAAAGGGATAAGGTATCAACACAGAATGTAGGGAGGACTGAATCCTATGCTATATGCAGGGATAATATGCTCCAAGTTCATTTATCAGCTACAAAACTAGGTAAAAAACAACCAACATTAGTCAAAATAATGAAAATTTGACCAAAATTAAGTGGGTAAAAAATTTAATTTTTTACTATAAATAGTGCATTTGGTTTGTTAAAAACAACTCATTTGGATTTTTACCTTCTATAGTGAAAATTATCCTTAAACTTCAAACGCTTCATACGATCCAACCAGTGGACGGAATCACGAACCGCGAGTTATGGGTAGACCACCTTCTCCTTAGATTTCATTTCATGACATTAATTTAAATTTTTTATGGAAATTTGGATCTTTTGGTGAGGTTTTAAGGGCACCACATGGAAACCACGGGTATCCCATTGCAAACTCACGAGTTCGAGAATTATTCATGGGTATTTAACAGGAAAGACGCAAATGGCACACGTTGTTATAATTAGACAATCATGTTTTGTGTGGATTGCATGTTTTACCTCCCTAATTCCCAAAAATTGATGTTTTGCAGGCACACTGGTATTGGAATGGAGGGAAAGATAGCATGAGGACATGGATATGGAAGCACTGGGAGATCCATTCACGTTAAATGCCCTTGGAATATGCAGTTTGTTGAAATTCTTTTGCACCACAAACATGCATGCTCAAGTTCGATTGTTGGAGTATTTAGTACAACTATGGGATCCTGAGTAAGATATGTTTTATCTCTAGGGTGAAACACTTAAAATAACTATCGAAGACATCTATTTTATTACCAAATTATCTCATAAAGGGGCACCATTGAGCTTGAGTGGCACCGAACGTGGGGGTGACCCACTTAGTGTGCAAGATTACGTGAACACATATTACCTTTCAGGTACACAAAAGTCAGGTACACTATTTCCAATTCCTTGAATAATGAGTTTCCCACTGAAATTTATTGTGAGCACTATCACCCAAGTGGCGGGTACATCTGCAATACACTTAGCCACATGGAACCACTTGCATCTAGTAATGGAATGTTTACAAAGTGTGGTTTTTGACTGGTGCACTGGGCTAGTCATAAACATGAGGAAGAAATGATCGAATTGCAAGTTGGGGAAGAATAACTTTTTTATGTATTTTAGCATTCTAGCATCTTTCTTCTTTGAGCAGGGGGGCACTTTGAGGCCCAAGGTGATACTTCCACCAGATTCTCCACGTGAGCCTAGACTCACACAGTGGGGTGATATGTTCCTTTGTTAGGGTGGGTTTGATGATGACTCCTATGCATGGTAAGGTAGGAAAGTGCCTTCCTTCGAGTAGTTCCCCTATGCAGGTCTAGATTTCCATGGTGATCCATAGTTGATTATTCCTCCATGAGGTGCATGGGGAGAGATGGGCGAGTTTAAATTTTCATGAAAAATTTGTTTATAAGTGTATATAACTTTGTATATTATGCGAGTCTAAGTAATATTGTACGATGCATATATTGGGCCTGTTCGGCCAGATGGTCACCCTAGGACCTACGGACGACCAACGGATGGAGATGATGGTGAAGCCATGATTTGAGTTGTGGAGGGAAATCTAGCTAGGCTTATGAGTGATGTTCCTACACTAAGGATGGAGAGGATCCCCATTGTTATGCAAAAGCATGTAGTGGGGGTGCCTCCTTCCTGGTTACGCCTCTTGTAGAGGGTATCTAGAGTTTTTTTATGTTACTAAGGGGTTGTGGCGGAGGTAGCCTAGGCTACAAAGTCTCCGTAATCTTTATTCATGAGGGACTTTTGGTCCTATTTTGTATTTTTATGTACTTATTACTGGATCTTCGGACTAGGATTCAATGTATATGGACATATTTTACTTATATATATAATAAAATTTTTACATGTGTTTCTATGTATCATTTTATGTGTTTTTTAAAATGTATGTGATAAATTCCAATCTAATATGTAATTAGTATATGCATCAGTAATTATATTTTGGTTCCTTGGAATGTGATTGTATGTAATATGCTCAAAATGTCTTTCAAGTAACCTGATTCGTAAAAACTGATGTAATAGAGTAGGATGTCTCACCTAATAAAATCCATTAAGCTGAGATACCACTAACTAGGAGTCAATTCTAACATCTAGATAGTTGATTCCATGCATAATAACATCCCTCAATAGCTCAATAACAACACTATATTTGACCACATTGTTAGTTGCAGGACCTAAACAAGCACCTCCCTAGGAAACTAGTTGTCCTGTGGGTGCATAAATGACCCAAGCGACTGAAGCCAGGTTGGAAGTGTGATAGCTTGCACCATCAACGAATCATATGAACCATTCCATAAACATCTGAAACAAAACCAGATCTACATAAGAAACACTAATCAAGTGATAACTATTTACAAAGTTACACAATTATAGTACAAGAAAAAACATAAGCACTAGATGTAGTAATTTTTCAGGTAGAGCTCGTTTCAAGGCTTAGGCAACTTGTTACCGTCGTAATCAATTAGTTCATAATCACCCTTATTTAATATATTAGACACAACATACGTACCTAACCACATCGATTTGAAGTTCCCTGTCCCCATGGGTTCCTTATCCTGGTCATACACCAAGACAAGTTCTCCTTTAGAAAAAACCCTAGGTTTGACAACTTTGTCGTATTGGTTTTTGACCCATGCATTGTGTGCTTCATTTGTTGTTAACACATCTCTTCATTGTTCATATAGGTGTTATAAATGAAGCAGACGTTCTTCTATGTTTGAAGTGTCAGGTAACATGTGTAGTGTAATCTTTAGGGACGATATTTTGCATTCAACCAAGATAACTTCTTCCACTCCATGAACGAGTTGGAAGGGAGAGAATAACATGGAAGTCTTGACTGTTGTTCGATATGCCCAAAGTCTAGGATACACCATAATATGCCAATTTTACCTACTTTCATTAATAGTCCGCTTTAGAAAGGTTTTTATTGTTTTAACAACAACTTCTACTTTCCCATTCGTCTGCGGGTAAAAGGAAGGTGAGTGGTATTATTTAAACCCTAACAAAGTAGTCAACTCAATCATCATTTTGTTTTGAAAGCGACTGCCATATTCCGTGACAAACTACTTTCAGATGGCGAATATAGCAATGATTTGGTTGAACATGAAATATGTCATCGTTCTACCCATTGAATTTGAAGGTAGGCATTTCCTCCACCCACTTAGTAAAGTAGTCCAGAGTGACAATGATGTATTTATGCCCCTAGTAGATACTGGGTTGTAGGTCATGAAATCTACCCCCCACTTGGGGAAGGATCCTACTACGATGATGGGATGTAGGGGAGCAGGATGTGACCGCATATTTCTAGTGTAAAGATGACATGGATGAAAACGTTTCATAGCTTCCACATAATCTTTAAAGATGGTGGGACAAAAATAACTGGCATGTAAAATTTTCTGGGTCGTTTCTAACCCAAATAAATGACCCCCACACGCTCCGTTCTGAGAATCTTTTAGGAAAAAATCTTCCTCCTCATGAGTAAGACAACGACGTAGGATAGAGTCTACCCCTCTTCTATACAAGGTGGCTGCGGTAATGAGGTAGTTTTTTGCATTTATTCGCAACTTTCGTCGCTCCTCTCATGAGAAGGTATATGGACATTTCAAAGTATGGAGATATATCATAATATATCCGTACTAGGGATAATCAATTGAAATTAGGAATATGTGTTCGTTAGGAAACAATTCTTCTTCCGTCGTTACAATTTAATTATTAGGGAATTCAGAGATAAGTTTCGTGAATACTAAATACATTTTTCGATTTAGCAGACTGGAAATCCAAATCAAACTCGTGGAGTATGACAATCCATTTGTTAAATTTTCCTTCGACAATTCGTCGAGATAGAACTCATTGAAATGGATTTACATATGTTTCCATAGTAGTTGTCTTGAGTAATATGTAGTGACACAACCTCTTAACATCATATACTATTTCCAATTCCAACTTCTTGATGTGTGAATATCTTAGTTCATGTCTTACCAAAGCCCGACTGAGATAATATATGACATGCTCTTGGAGCTTGTCATCTTCCTTAACCAGTACTACACCAACCGTAGAGTCCGATGCGTCCAAATACAATATGAAACCCTTTGTGTAAACTAGTGGACGCAACAACGGGGCTGATAGTAACGCTTTCTTTAATGCCTTGAAATACTGTTGAGCGACTTCATCCCATATAAATGGGGTGTCCTACTTAATCAAGTGCACGAAACCCTTTGTTATTTGGCATAATTCACTATGAACCATATAAGAAAGTTAGAATCACCCTGTAGACTTTGAAGCTGTTTGATGTTTTGAGGAGGAGGTAGATGGATAATTGCCTCAACTTTTAACAGATAGACCCTAATACCTTTATTGGAGACTATGAAACCTAACAACTGCCCTGAATCGACACAAAATATGCACTTATGGGGGTTTAAGTGGATCTTATAATGCTGACATCTTTCAAACACCAAATGAAGATGTTCTAGATGTTCTTTTCTTTTTTCTAAAATGAGCTGGAAGGTTATCCAAGTAAGGTTCGACAATATGATTTATGTCATGAAAAGCAAAATTCATAGAAATTTAGAAAGTGGCCCCAACATTCTTCAAGCCAAACGACGTCTTCTTATATGTGAAATTACCCCAGGGACAGATGAAGGAAGTCTTATGTTGGTCTTTGATTTTAATTTGGATTTTATTATATCCCAAGAAACCATCCATAAAATAAAAGACTTCATTACCAAGACATGTGTCAATTATTTGATCTACGAAAGGTGTGGGGTAGTTATCTTTAGGACACGCCTTGTTTAAATCCCTGAAATATGTGAAAACACATATAGTTCCTTGCTTCTTATCCACCGGTACTAGGTTGGATACACATTATGTTAAAGAGATGGGGTATGTGAAACCAACTTTTAATAGTTTTTCCACTTCAACCTTGACGACTGCCGCTTTCTATGGATTCACTGAGCGTAGCTTTTTTTGAATAGGTTTGAGATTATGGTATGTTCGTATTTCATGCTCTACTATAGATGGGTCGATTCCTGGAATATCCTCATAAGACTAGGAAAAGACATCACGGAATTCGTTAAACAAGGTTGTATAAGTGGCAATTTCTTTCAATGAAGAATTTGCTCTGATGTAGACATTTTCCACAACATTTGGTTTAGTGGAGATGTTGATGGGTATAGTTTTGGACATGTTAGCCATGTTTCCTTCAACGAACACTCCTTCCTCGGGCAAAGGATTTACGGGTTGATTAACACCTTCACTCAATCTCACATGGAACTCAAAGCTTTCAATTCTGCTCAGTTCTGGTAGGAAATAGGACTTGTGATGTAAGTCTTCACATATTTATCAAGTCCTATCATTCCCTCCAAAATGGATTCATCTGATGGTAAAACTATGTCTAATAAATATCGTGAATAGGTTGAGTTCACTACCCATCCAGGTACATAGGCTTCCTTTAGCTCCTCTAAGATGGAAGGAGTCAAAAGGGAATCAACAATAGCATCAACTGAAGCTTGGTAAGCTATTTCTGCCACTAATAAGGGAACATTAGGCTCAACTTGTGAAGGGATAACCCATGGATCGGTTCTATATACAACTATACAAACAATTTTCCCTACACTAGTTGTTCCTAGAAAATTAATAGGAGTGAGCAAATCAAAAGTGCTCATCAATGATGTATACATCCCAACTCCTAGGATTTCATTTTCCGGGCACGATTGATAGATAAAAGGAACATTAGACTTCGAGGTGTCTATACAAATATTCCGTGTATAATACAACTAATCAATAGTCACTATCTTCCCTTCATGGGGGAAAACAAGGACACAAAAGACAGACGACGAAATAACACACATGACATATGTCCAACTCCTACCCAAGAGTAAATTGTAGTCCAAAGGGGCATCAACAACCTCTTCTTCTACTGAAACTATTTTTCCTACCAATTCTATATCAAAAGAAGGTAGCATGCCATGGGGACAGAAAGCCCTTTCGTTGAAAGCGATGAGTAAGGTATTTTATGGGACCAACTCAGGGGATCCCAAATATTTCCAACACAAAAAAACCATCACGCATGTAGATGCACCTTCATCTATAACGATTCTTCCAATGGTTTTTCCGCAATGGACTAATTTTATTTGGAAGGCTACGTGATAAGGAAAGCGAGGCTTGACATCAAGCAAGTCAGAATTGGTTGTTAAGTTCATAGAATCAGTACTACCAATGGCTGCCAGAAGTGCATTACGCTGAGATGGACAACTTTGCAACACTTCCAAGGCAAACATAGCACAAATATTTTGGTCTAGATCCCCCACAATCGAATATTTGGGAGCAACCCTCGCATTAGGGTTATGGTATGTCTTCTTGAAGACACCTTTTGGTATCTTTGTCATAAGTACATTCGATTTTTCAATCGAAAGAGGGGTTGATTCCTCAGTAGGTTATTTGTCTTTCTACGAAGACTTGGATTCACAATTCTTGGCTCGGTTTTGTAACAAATTTTGGGATCAGACCATGTTAATGTAATATTGATCAACATGGGGAGTGTTCTGGGTGTCCCCGACATTCTTCAAATCACTTGAAGTTTCATTTTGTCCTTGTGGACTCAGGATCCTTAAGGATAGCAAGTTGCTTCTTTAGAAACTTCTGAGCTTATTCTATTAAAGGGAATTGATAAGTCAAATGATCTTCCTAACATAACTTGCAGGGAAACTTCACCTTTCTCTGTTCTTTCCTTCCCCGCTTAGCATTGTTTGTGGTATTTTGTTTGTTTTGATTCCCCTCCCCTTTCTTCCCTTTATTTTTCTTCCCACCGAACTGTTGAGTGTGCTTTTGGGTTGACTAGGTGTTATAAACTTCTGCATTATGAGGGGAAGGAGAAACATCCTTGGCTACTTCCACTGCAGACTGCTTCACTGAAAGTTCATGTATTTTTTTTTGCTGGTAATTCCACAATGAGTGATTCAACTGAACCTATGATGCCATCAACATGCGGTCCAGGTTTTGTTTTTGCAAAGTCAATATTGGACCTTGGCGCATTTGGTATAATTTTGTAAGGAATCCCAGACTGAGCGTAGATCAGATCAAGCTGTTGGGATCTAAGAATGGCCTCTTATTTGGTTGTTACTCTTGAAGTTGAAACGTCTTTGAAATATACGGCAACATGGATTTCAAGAACCATTCGAACATAAATTCAGGAGGAATGTTATCTTTGATCAACATCTTTCTTCTTCTCCACTCGTGAATGTGGTTAGAGATGTGAGTAGATTTGTTCTACCAAAAATTCAACAAAATATATGTACCAACATCATACCATACTGGAAGGGATTTTGATAGGGACTAGTGGACAAGACGAATCATGACACACAAGGTCATTCATCAGCTTTGAGAGACCTGACAGGTTCAAAGTTTCTAGAAAAGGAAGTCGAGGTCAAGCCAGAGTTTGGTATTGGGGAACCTGGTGTGAGGAAATTCCTACATCGATGCTCCGATAAGGTTGGATATAATTGTCTCTAGCCGTCGGCTTTGAAGAAGTGACAATGTTATGAAAATGATTCCATACAAAAGCTAAGGGGTTACTGATTGAGGTGTGTTATACTGATTTTTCTTGTTTCCGACTGAGACAGGTGTCATTGATATTGGAGCTATTGACCTTCCACCAAATAGTGAAAAATTAGAGCATCAAATTGGTGCGGTCGAGACTTGACTTGAATTTTGAAAACTGAACTCTGAGAAAGGAATTGGGCTTCCATAAGACACAACTTCCAAATTAGGTGTGGGGCCTATATAAGGCGAGGATGGAGGAATGTGTCCTCCATAGCAGGGATACCCTTGGACGAAAGGAGTGGAGCCACCGGGATTGTTTTGAAAATTATGGAATAGGGGAGAGGATGTAAAAAGCATACAGGGTACGCCAGTAACCAACACATTAGTTGGGTTGGTAATAGATATTGTGACCACTGAAGATCTGATCGCTCTAGTATTCACAGATAAAGGTATAAGTGAAGTAAAATTTAAAGACACTGTTTGACATTTACACACTCATGTGCGAAGGAGATACTCCGCCGATTGAAATGGATGAAGTAGGGGTATAAATATCCCTAGATCCTTCTCCAATATTTGAAATAGAAAAACTTAACAGGACACCAAGACAAGGTTGACTGAAAGTCCTAACTTGGACAAGTACTGGATCTCACAAATAAGTAAGAGGTGAATTATAGTTCCTTGCAAACTCTTTAGCCTGCAAGTCTTCAATTTCTACTAATGGATGATCAAGTTGACTGTACCTTAGTTCATGTTCCCATGGAATTGCACTAATACCAACCGGTTCAAATGAACCACTTATGTTGATTCTACGCCTTCTAGGTGGAGGTGGAGGATCCACAACTGTAAGTGGAGGAAGGATTTGCAACCTTCGTAACCTATGAGGATGTTGATCCTCCACGACTAAATATTACACACACCTAAGAGTCAGATTATATCACAGGAAAGCAAAACAACATACCACTAAAAAGACCCAGGTATCATAATCAAGGGGATAAATATGTCTTCCAAAGGAACGTCTAGGATGATGAGGGTCCAAAACAAACCAGTGAAGAACTAAAGAGCATATACCTGGGGTCCCGATACAAATTTTCTAGGTGCAAGCAGTTGAATCACCAAACACCCTCCCAAATTATTGCATGGGGTTTCCTCCCATTTTTTCCCTAGGTACATTGGAAATATCCTTCCACCGTCACCTGTGTAAAAACCCTAGGTCAAGATAATATGGTTACTATATCTACATGAAAGTTTAGACAGAACAGTCATTGGTTTGACTAATGTGCATGGGCAAGGTAACAAGCCTGAAATTCAAGCAACATTAGCACCACATAGAGGCAAAAGGTGGTACTGAATAAACCCCTATACACATAGGAATCATGGTTTATGATCCACTGAGCATTGGAGGGGTATCTCCATAACTCAAGATTCACACAACCTCGTTCTTGACTCTTGTGATAAAGGAGCTTTTCGGTTTTCCGTCCCGTGGAAGTGGGTTTCCTAAGAAACATGCCACTATATATGAATTTAAAAAGTTTCAGATAGTTATAGATAGTCCTAATCTGAAACACTAGCCTAATATAGTTGGTGATGTCCCTAAAAATAAAAGTGTTGCTAATTACTTTTAAATATTAACGTTCTTTTTAAGGCTTCCTTTTACTCAGGGTGATGACCGTGCAACTTATGATGTTTTTGGACTTGACCAGAAAGAAAAAGTATGATGTAAAGTGATTTAAAATAGCATTGCTATTTAGTTTCTCTTTTCCTTTTTTCAAAAAAAATAATGAAACTTTAACTATTGAACTTTGGAAAGCAAATGAGAGAAAATTTTATTTTCCTTTTGAAAAATTAAAAGCAATGTACAATGTGCCTACTTAAGACTAAACATGCACCTAAAATGATTTGTTTTTATATTTTTTCAAAAATGAAGATGAAAAATGCAACTCATGCACATATCTAAGCTAGAGTTATGAACATATGTATCAGCAAGGCTTTGAAAATCAGACTACACCAACATAAAATTTTAAAGTCTTTGCAAAGCGTGACGATGCCCTACTTGGAATGAACTACACAAGTTTCAAAAATGGAGTTGTTCAAAAGCTTGGGAGAAGTAACAACATATTAAGCACTTAAGCAACCTGACAATAAGAAGAAGCAAGCCTTAATAGACATTAAAAGCTCTGAAACTACTCATACTCCAACCAAAAATGCCAAGGGGGATACCTAAAAGCCTTAAACACACACTCAACCTAACTTACAGAAATCAAGGTTTACAAAATCAAACCAATAAAGACTTGCAACACGTCACAGAACAATGAACCTTTAGGATGAAGCCCCAGAAGCAGTCAGACATCAAAAGCAAAATCAGAGAAAGCAAACCCTAAGCTTCTAGACATCTATCTATTGGAAAACATGATTATGTATTGACTGTGCAACTCAAGGGTGTACTTCAGGAAACCCGTGAATTCTCTAGGAAAACACGACTATAAGTATAGGAAATCCGCGAATGCCTCGAAACTTTTTCAAAAAGAAGAAAAAAGGGAGCTAGCACAACAAGGGTTCAAACAAGACCGACTGAAACAGACTATTGCAAACCTTAAACAAGACTAGGAAAGACAAAAAACTGGAAAAAGACTTCAAATTAAGGAACCCCAAAACAAAATAGACTCCCTAGTGGAGTTGCCAATTCTGTTGTCAGGTAAAATCTACCTTATGGATGGGGGTTAGAGGACACCAACTTACTGAGTGTTTTAGTTGCATACAACTAGGGTTTCACAAGCATATATCAGAGAATGAGAGAAAGAGAATGTGTACCTTGTTCATGACAATTGATCCTATCTTTCTTCTTTTCCAACGCTCCTTTGCTCCCAATATTTAGTACTTGCAACAAAGATTTTCCCTTCCTTAATGTATCATCTACTGTTACGCAAGATTATATATGAAGATATAATGATTACATTTAAATTGAATTACAACCTAGATCCATTTTCAAAACATTAGAAACATACATCTAGACATTGATGGAAGGAAAAAAAATCTTTATTAACAGAGGTCTGGAAACATTACATAGCTTCTTTTCTGACCAAGCTCCTCTGCAAACCAAGACTTGAGTCCTATTTCTCCTCTCCTTAGTGGAATCCTCTAGCATAACTTTGCCTCCAAAGTTGGTCCGCTTTCCTCATCCCCTTTCCCTCTTTTTATAGTTGCTTGTGAGGAAGGAATTCAAGGCTTAGGATGGTTCGTGAAGTTGGGGAAGTTTCCAAACTGAGCCCAACTGCCCCTAGTTAATCATATTTTTATTTTTTAACTATTCTTAATGGAATTTGCGGGTTCATATGAAACATATCGTGAATGAATTTTGGGTTTCCTTAAGGAAACTCACGAATTTCAACATTTTGAAGATACCACGCAGGTTGCATATGGAAAACCCGTGACTGGCGTGCAAGTTGCTAAAAGGAGACTCACGAATGCATGATGAGTTCAAGAGAAAAAAGGGTTAGTGATAGACTAAGTAAGGTGTATCAAGGATCCAAATCATATATAGGGTTGTGGCTATGTCAATCCTTATTGTCCTTTTGTGTAACGCCATATTTGATGTCATTACTCAGACAAAGAAGTGCCATTTCACAGTATAACATACACAAATTCTAGTTGTAAAGGAATGAGATCAAGTACTAATTGAGGGTGTCATTGTGGATGAGAAAGAGCGCTAAGGATCAACTGGTTACAACATTTTTTTTTTTATGCCAATGAAGGTGCCATTGAGAAAATATCCAAATTTGTCAGGAATACACAACAACAAGTACCCAACATTAAAACCTCCTAAAGGAACCCTTGTTTTCCTCATATACATTATGCACCAAAAAATCAAATGTTAAGGAATGCTAGGATGGGATTCCAGGTATCCAACGGAGTACTGTGAATTGTTCTTCCAGATTTTAGGATAATTGAAAATGACCACGAATCCAAATGTTGGGGTTTCGAGCCAAGATTTTAAGTCCAAATGAGCACTTACTAACTATCGAACCATTCCAATTTTATGATGTACCCAAATCATACATCTCTCAATCTCTTGAGCACTTGAATGTCAAGGATCACTGGGTTCCAAGCCTCCAGTTTGAATAGTGTAATGTATGCATTTCAATTGAAGTTGTTTATTATCTAATAATTGCTGAGATTGGTATGAGATTGGATGTTTTGTGTTGTGGATACTATTTTAAAAAATAGGAAAAAACACAATACCCCCATTTTGACCCTTAGAATGCATTGGATTTATATGTAAATATTGTGTATATGTGATGTATGAATCCTAGTGTGGAGTTCAAGGCCAAGGCTCTACTAGTGAATGCTCAACTTTTAAAATGGAAAGTATTTTATATTTTGTTATCCATCTGCTAGTAAGCCATGGGAAATTGTAAAGGCATGTAAATATTTTCAATGCAAATAGAATAGCAAGAGTTATCTATGGAAACAAATAAAATTAGGGGGTTGTGTGTATCCACTAGGGAGAGGTGTGGGGTTGAACCTTGTGTTGCCAAATTCCATATTGAGAACCCATCTTGACTAGCTATGCTGACATTTATGTTTGTTGCAACTTGGTAGCTAAGAAACCAACTCATGAAATTAATGGAGTATGGGAAAAACCCATAAATTCGTATGGCTAAGTATGGGCATGGTTCACTTGACCCATAAGTCATTCTTCCTCATGGCAATTCATTTTTCCATCATCCCATGTCCATTGTTGAACAACTAGACATCAATTGCTATGCATTTCTAGCTATGGAAAAACTATAAATCATGACTTGGAAAGATCCACATTTTGAAGTGCCAAAAACACCTAGAAATTTGTGTGAGAAGTAAAACTAATGGGGAATACATAGACATAAACCCTAGGGAAAAATGGAGAGTGCAAGAAGCCCGAAAATCGAAGACCTAGATTTGGAATCCCGAGAGTGGAATTTCATGATTGACAGTCACATGGCCATAATTTTGAAAAAATCCAAGAGTGGATTAAAACAATAGTGAGATTAAAGGTCGAAATTGCTTGATAAACCTAGCGAAGGAAAGAATATATAAAGGTTTAGCAGTTTGTACCTTTGTATGCCCACCCTAAAGAGCATTGGAAGGAAGGGACACCAGAGGGACTGTGTAGGAGAGAAGGGAACCTTACTTATGTTGGGTGTGGTAGGTATTGTGCTTATAGTTGTGAGTGAGGCTTAGTAAGTCTCTCCTTAGTGGATGCATAGCCCGAATTGGGGGTGGTATCTCAACTGAAAGAATATAGGAAGAACAGAGGCCTACGGTTGGGTGGAACATTATTCTTCCATAGCTAGTAGCTCGAGCAATTTCAACTAAAATATAGGTGTTTACTATTGTCTTTTATTATGTCAATTTTATGTATTATGAATGATTGTTTGTTTATGTCAAATTGAATAAATTAGTCCAATTGAATTGTCAAATTGAATGCATGTGAATAGCCCGAGAATGAGTTATTTCTATGTATTATTTGGTTGTTATGCCTATGATGGACATGCTGGTAATTGCATGATGTGTGTGCATTAATAAGGCTTAATTTGGTTGTGTTTATATTCATGCATATGGACACACAACTAGTTGTTAATGAATTTCATACTATGGCATTCAGGGAGGAATTTAGCACCTCGCACATTGTCCATGTTTCCCTCTGTGGGTTGGATTGATGGGAGGGGAAGTGACAGAGTGGTATCAAAGAGAATGGTTGCAACACCGGAACTGTTTGGGCCAAAATCTACACTTACAAGGAGAAAAAAAATGCACAGGGAGTGCTGATAGATGTTTGGTAAAATTGTGGGTTAAACAATGACAAAAAATCAAAATCTTTAGATGTTGTAGAGGTGCACATCATTGTATAGAGCTTATCGAGAGATTTCCAGTGAAGTTTGTTTCATAAAAAATGGACTTCGGGTGTGAAATATATCGTCATGACAAGTTAGTAGTAACATGGGCATCCTGCCAACTTCCAACTTCCGACATCATAATCAGAAGGGAGGAAGTTTCATTGATTGTTATTAGTTGTATAGTGCCGAGGTGCCAACATCAAAATCGACAGGTTATTCATGGAAGGATCGTTGTATTGGTGTAGATGTTGAAGTGTCGACATTAATGTGCCAACGACGAAAGTAGGGGATCAAGACTACATAAGTAGAGTAGTGGCGGAGTTCCGACGTATGGAAGGTAGTATTTGGAGTCAGTAAGTTGAGGTAGCCTAGTTTAGAAGCCACTTTTCACTTCCAAGTTCTGACTTTTGACTCTCGACATACAAAATATAGTAGTCGGAGTTGGGAGGTCGAGAAGGCTTTGTGGAGGAGTTTTTTTTCACCTTCAATTTATGAATCCTGACATAAGTAAGATAGTAGTCAGAGTCGAAAAGTCATAAATGGATTTCTATATATCAATTGTGCATTCTGATTTTTGATTTCCAATTGGAAAGGTCAGAAATGCTTGGAAAACTTAGGATTGACACGTCAAGGTATGGAAAAAAGTATAAATCCTGAAATTTATTTTTCCCCTAACAGGAGCATTTTAACTCAAAATTTATAAGAACTGAGGCATTCAGATATCATTAATGAAGCTCACAGAAATGCCAGTGAGAAGACTGACCCCATCCTGCTCTGATTTGACCAAAATTTTAAATTAGTGAATTTTACAAATCGATGTCTCGAGGCCCGATGGGAGCTCGATTTGGGATGAAATGTTTATGGCATGGCTATGGAATAGGCACATAGTTAAATATGGAATCTTAGAGCCAAATTCCAAAATGTGTGGAACCAGGGTGTGAAAGAAGGCCAAAAAGCACTATCCCGAAGCACTTTTGGGGGATTTTGAAAAGATTGGAGGTAAACGTGACCCTAGATGTCGAATTCAAGAATAATTTTGAGCTTGACATTTTACCTACTCATTAAAGACAAATTCTGCTAGACAAAGTTCTTCCAAAAATGCTTGGTTTTGAAGATAGCCAATTTTGGTGAAAATTTGAAATTTGGGGAAAAAATAAGTTATACAACTTAACCAGAACCCGACATTGTTCTTGTTTTTTGGGGGTCAATTTTAATGGTTGTTTTACCTCAATTTTAGAAAGTGTGTATACATGTAGCACTGATTTTCATTTTGAGGCATTCTTTTGCGATTTTGAAATTTCTTGGTGATAAGGAAACTATAATTTTTTATTTTGAACCCTTTTTTTGCAATTTTGAAATTTCTAGGTGATAAGTAAACTACAATTTTTATTTACAAATGCATTTTTTCAACTTTTACTAAAAATATATACATTTANTATATATATATATATATATTTGATAAGTTTTAATTTATTTTTTCTTAATTAATCTTTTTTATAGGAAAAATTGTAAAAAAAACAAAAAAAACATTATTTATGATTTTTTTTAAGATTAAAAAAAAATGACAAGCAAAAAAATCTAAAACAAAAAAACTGTAAAAACAAAATTAAAAAACAAAATAAAATAAAAAACTGAAAAAATTATAACTAATTTTAAATTTTAAAACTTAAATTCAAAATTTTAAAAATCAAAATTAAAGAAAAACAAAATAAAACACAAATTATAAAAAAAAACCTAACCCTCTCTTGGTGCTCTCTTGGTCCTCTTACCTCTCACATCCATGAGGCTAAGGTTGTATATATAAGCCAAAGAGGGCCCAAAGGGGTTGAGATATTTTGGGAAGAAGGTGAGGGACGATTGCTAGAGGATAGGGGTACCAATGCCACTTATTCCAAGCAGTTGGGATAAGACTCAATGAGTAATTTCAACTAGAAGGTTCTTGAAATATTATATTTTTTCCTTTTTGACAGTGCTGACGCTTGTTGTGCATGAACATGTTGTGCCGATGCTCTTTGTATTTATGAAATAAGTGTCACTGGAGCACCTTATCAATAGGAAAAAGGTGTCGATCCATTCTTACGCTCTATGCTAGGAAGCAAGGTGCGTCCGATCTCCTAGAGTTGAGAAAAAATCTCCTCCAAAAGATGGTTTGGACAAATCAGTTCAGGGGATTGAGAATAGAGACAAGTTTTGGGTGTAACAAAATTCTCCCCAAACTATGAAGCTAGAGGGATGTGACAGGTGAAATACTTTGCTAGATATGATATGAGGTCAGAGGGAAAAAAGTGGCGAGTGAAGACTTGGTATAAGACATGTCACAAATTATCTGACTCAAATCATGGTTGCGAACCAATAGAATAGAGATCCACGTATAATGACTAAGTCATGGCTACCAATAATACACTGTAGATCCATGTTCAATAGGACACAAATTGGGACATAAGTACATAATATACACTGTTGATCCATGTCATCCTGACTCAAAACTGAGCATAGCCACTAAACATACAATGTGGATCCATGCAACGACTCAAGAAATACTCCATCACAACCTGAGGATATGAACACATTCAAGTGAATACCTAACCACTTAGGGTCTTCATTACAATCCTAAATAGTATGATTCTATCCATGTGAATAGATGTCCTCATGTTGAACATGATAGAAACCACTTGATTACCAGCCATTGACGTATACCATTAACAAGTGTGAGGTAAATCATCATTAATGTCAATGATTCCCAAGGTACCCTAGTACATCCCTTCAAAAGTGAATGAATGAGTTGATGTTGAACAATGCACAAAATATTCCAATCAGAGGCCAATGATGAATGCCAACTGTCGAAAGTGAGGAAACCTACCATTGAGGCATGTAGGATTGAAGGTACTTTATGGTTTCTAAGACTAATTCCTGGATGATGTGTTGGCGTCGATGGGAATAGACTCGTCGAAGGAGGGCCATGATGTTTCCCCCATCATCGACATGAAACTTGGAACAAAAGTGGTTTCAAAGTGATCTTTGATAATGGAAAAACCATAAGACCGACTCATATATGACCGAATTGAAGGAAGGTAAGGAAACTACACAGGTAGATTGTGGTAAAGTCTCCCTTTGAACATTGAACACCATGACAAGTGACTTGGAAGCATTGACTGGATTGAGGCAGAGACCAAACATAATGTAAAGGTAGGACGATGCATTCTTTTAATTGAATCAAAGGAGTTAAATGAATCATGAAAGTGGATTATATCGATGACAAGATGAATACCCAACTATTTGTATGAAAATGAATAAAGGTGCCATGTTCAAAGGTGGACTATGAGCTACCATTATTACAAATTAAAGACATTCCCCATTCACTGAATTTCCCCATCACGATGGATGAGTACCTCTTTGTTATTTAACGAGATTGAAAATGGTAACAAACGCTCGATATAGCTCAAAAAATGGTGAGTCTATTCTCGTATGTTTTATGAACCTAAGAAAGGAGAGGTTCATTCCCAGAAAAGGGTCCTAAAACTCTTAATTTTACGAGTTCGAAGAAGGTAAACTCTGTCATTGTTTCATGTTTAGAGAGTCTGAAATGACTAAGAAGACTCCATAATGGATTTTTTCGTAAATTGAGTCCCCGAGGTCCAAAAAGTATAAACCGATACCTAGGAGAAATCTTCTAGTCGTGATGAACTAGAGTATATCTTTTTCGTAAACGAGTCTAAATGGTCCAAAAAAGAGGTAAAGCATCACCGGATAGACAACCTTTCAGATACTTTTACAAGCATGAAAGAATCAAGTTTGCTTGGCAATCTTTTCATGTTTAAGGAGCCTAAAATGAGCTTAAAGATGACTCCACAAGGTTTTCCTTTTTTGCTATCCATTTTAACGAGTTCGAAAAAGCGATAAAAGCACACTCGATATATTTTCACTGAATTTTTAACGAGAACGACGAGGGTATAAAAGGTGCTTAGAAATTTTTTTCAACTTGAACTAGAGCCTGAAAAAAGTAAAAAAGAAGCTCGATCACAACAAAAAATGCCCAATAAAGCCCTGAAATATTAAAAAACAACATTAGGACACTTTCGCAATAAAAAGTATAGGCGAAACATAGCAAAAACCAACAATATTTAAATATTTCACTAATGATTTCTAATTAAAAGTGAAAAAATAGTATAAAATAGTGAAATAGTCAAAATTACGTATCGTTGTGTTTTTACCATAGGAATATGGTGAAAATTGTGTTTGAGAGAGGAATTTGTGATGAAGTTTTTGGGAGCTATAGGAATCCATTCAACGAACCGTCATAAGTAGGTAAGATCTATCATCCTCCCCTTCCCTTTCGTGGTTGAAATTTCACTTTTTATCATAGTTTTTGCAGTATTAGGAGAGTTGTTTCAAGGAGAAGGGCGCGCCCTAGGTGACACTCTTATCCCTTTTGGGAGGTGCGTCGACATAGTCTCCAAAAGGGGAAAGAGCATCAAGGGCATTCTTTCCTCTAGGAGAGGCTGTGTCGTCACTCTATTCCCTTGGGGAAATTGTGTCGGTGGCCGTGTCTCTAAAAAAAAAAAGATTTAGCATAAAATCTAAGTTTTTATTTCAATGAATGGATTCTAATAGTTTCCATGCGGATGTCCCATAGGTGTCTGACTCAAAAAATGGTGATTTGGAAGGAGTGCAGGCACATACTAGATGATTCCCAAGCGAAAAATGACCCAATGAATGCGAGGGAATTAAGGGAGTGTGGACTCCTTAAGTACTTCAGGTTTCAAGGCATGAGAGCCAATGTTCATCTGCTAGATCATTTTATATGGATGTGGGACCCCGATACAACATTTCCAAGTTGGGACCCACATTCTGACGATTGATGTTGAGGACATCTACTTTCTTACTGGACTATCCCAGAGAGGAAGTCCAGTATCACTCACAGGTCCTAGAGGAGGGGACATGTATATTGAAAACACATGACTCTGCCAAGTGGTAACATGATGTATAGAGTATGAAACCTTCCTGGTGCCAGAATATTGGAAGGAGAAGTGTGATAATATTTGAATGGAATCCTCGATAAACTTTGACAATAACTCTAACTATCCTAAGGTAGTGAAATTCCTTGTCGCATAAGTAGCGACCTGCACGAATGGTGTAACGACTGACCCGTTGTATCCAACATGGAATCAATGAAATTGAATTCTCTATGAAGATGTGGAGTACCAATGGCTAGATGGTAAGACCCTATGCACCTTTAATTAGCTTTGCAGTGACAACCTCTTACGAATTGATTCAATTTGCAGCAGACTCTGATAAAGAATATGCGGAGATCTCTATGAGAGAAATGAATAAATGAAATACATAAGATTTCTTTCACATCACAATATATGAATTAAATCCATTGTTCCTTATGGAAGTACAAAAAAGCGTACTTCTAGATGTAAGAAAAAAATTCGTAAAAATGTTTGGAAGGGAAAAGTATATCGGGACACAATAAAAGCTTTTTCTTTAGCTAAGCCTATCTCCACCGGTCATTCAATTTTTTTTATTGCATAGCCAATGATAATTCCTCTGGATCGTCCAAATCAAAGACATCAATTGATTTGGATGACCTGTTGCACAACACGAGCGAATTTACGACACCACCCTTAAGGACCCTGGAGAACGGTGAAGCAAAATAAATCAGCTTATTCGGGTACACCCAAGGGTGTTCGTAGAAAGGGACATGGTCATTAATTAGTTCCACTACAGTACTGGGCCTATAGTATGTTTCCCTAAGACCTATCTTATTATTATATATGTTACTATACCTAAAATTGAGAATGCGAGCTTTTTATAATTTGTTTTAACGTATATATTACTGCCTTTCTATATCTAGATAATAATAATACCCCTATAAACAATAACTATGTCCAACATCATACATCGGTCCATAAAACCTATAAAAAATAGATATCAATAAGACCTAATATGGCCAACACATCCCTAATAGTGAGGTTAGTTATATTTAGGTTTTATATTATTAGGGTTCCATACCAACTTAGCCTCCCTTTATATTAAAACGGTTAGAGTGAAACATAATGATGTGAGATGACCCCAACAAGACCTAGTGGAAGTGAACCACATGAGGTGAGCTCGAATAAGTAAAGTAAGAGTATCAAAAAAGACCCAACCTACTACAACCTCATTGATGAGTATTGTGTAGTCAAAACAAGGTCCCAAGGGGGGAAGATTCTGATAAAACATATTGTAGATCAACCATTGAGGACTGCAACCTTCACCATAAAGAAGGTAGCAGGTAATAGAGCTGTTCATCAGACTACTCGGGCACATATGTTGTATGTGTTGGAATGCATGGCTCCAACCGTCTTCAACTGGAGTGAGGGGATATTAGTAAGCCTAAAAAACCAGCTCATGAAGTGTTGACGAGGTGAGATGAATAAGTTTGGCTACAGGGAGGTAGTAGTATCATTCTTCCTGGAGAGGGTACCTTTGTTACGTCCTCAGGTTCCTCTCAACAAGTTAGAGCCCGAGGATCCACGGATGTTGAGGTGGTTCAAGGCCATGGCCCATCATGGAGGTGGTGGAGAGCCCACCGTGAGTTATGGTTTAGGCTTCTTCTGTTGGATGTGAGGCCAACTTGGTAGAGGACTACGCGTATGCGGGGACTAACTTTAGGGGTGACCCTAATATTCCATTACCTTAGGATTACCAATGGGACGATTGAGGTAAGAAATATATTATTTCATTATGTTTTTTGTTTTATATTTATCTCATTTTTTTTCATTTTGGTGATACTAAGACATAACATATTATTTTGTAGACATTGGTCCATCCCGACTTATAGGAGATTCACCTATTGAGAGGCGAGCGATGGTTAGAGACATAACCATCAGGAATGTAGAGGCATAAGAGGAGATTCAAGATATTTAAGACAACACCCATAGGCTGACTGATAGTGTTCTTGGCATTTCTATTGACGAACTTTCCAGGCGTTATCAACACCATACCGTAGGAGTATCTGGTCATTTTGGGAGGCTACTCTGCAGAGTGGCTCATGCTATCATGGGTTATCATGAGCATGGGGATTAGTCCGGAGTGACTCCTATTTTTGTATATATAATGAAATCTTTGAAGCTTCAGATTTTGACCTCTCGATTTATAGAAACTTGATGGTTTCATATTTTGGGTACACTAAAAGCTTATGGCTTCAGTTTTCATCTCAACATCAATTATATGTATATGAAGAACAAATTTTTATAGAAATGTGTGTGTATATGATGTGAATGAATGGATAGTTATATGTGTTTATGTGATGTTTTTACATGTAATCAAAACTTAAAATGAACATCAAACATGATCCAGGTACCAATCCAAAACATAATTCACTAATGAATAAGCCACTACGTTCAAATGTATTGTAATGTGATGGTAGGAAACACGCTCAAAATACCTCTCTAAGAGTGGAACCCTACAAAACATATGAAGAAGTAAGGGGTTACAAATGGTATAGGCCCAGTTCAATTGATGTACAACTAATTCCAAATCTAAATAAACCCTAATATGACTCACATCTCTTGTTAAAGCTTCAGTTAACAACCCAATCACTGCATGGTATTCTACAAGATTGTTCATAGTGGGACCCAAACAAGTTCATCATGAGCTTACCAAATCACTGGTAGGGGAATACAGTACCCAAGATGCCGATGCAAGATTCAAGGTATAACAGCTAGCAACATCCGCAAAGCCAGAGTAAGTGGTCATCTGTTCATTTAAACACAACACTAAATAAGTAGGATTACCTAATACAAATCCTACATTCACAACAAAATCACAATCCAAACTACACACAACACACTCTATAAACAATATGTACAAGATGTGTATGCTAGATAACCTAGGCACAGTACCTCTTGAGGTAAATCCTGTTTCGGGGCTCACCTGAAGGTATTCCATCATAGTCTATCAACTCATAATCTCATTTCTCTAAGACCCGACTGACAATGTAGGGCCCATTCCACATGGATTCCAATTTTCGACCTCCCAATTTATCGTGTTTCTGGTCATATGTCAGGACCAGGTTCCCTTCATTGAAGAGGCAAGGTTGAATGAATCGGTCGTACTGAGCTTTAATTCGCCATTTATGTACCTCATTTGATAAAATGGAATCTCGACAAGTCTCATCGAGATTTTTCAAGTACATGAACCATTCTTCCTCTAGAGTGGTGTTGGGTAGTAGTTCTATGACAAGTTTTAGAGAAGGAATCTCACATTCGATCAGGGGAGTAGCCTACAACCCATACACCAATTGAAATGGTGTGAAGCTGGTAGATGTCTTAATGGTAGTCATATAATCCCATAATGTGGAAAATAATTGTAAATTCCAACTGGAGTTATCTTGTCCTACCATCTGTTGAAGCATAATTTTCAACACTTTTTTTATGGATTTAACCTGACATTGGCCTACGGGTTGTAGGGTGTGGAGTTATCTTGGAAAAAACCTAGTTTGGCACTTAGTTCTGACATCATCCGGTTTTGAAAATGTGAACCATGATCAGTCACAATGGCTTGCAGGACTCCGAACCTAGCGATTATCTGATTGAAAAGAAATAGGGTGGCCTTTTTTCCATATTCTACATATGTAGGCATATCCTCAGCCCATTTTGTAAAGTAGTCCATGACTACGATGATGTAACCAGTCCCCCCTAGCTGAGGTATGCTTACAATGCATGAAATCAATGCCCCATTTCATGAAAGGGATAAAAGTGATGATGATATGTAACAGAGCTAGGTGGGTGCTCTTTTTGGATTGAAAAAGCTGGTAGGGTGGGAATTTTTTCATGGCCTCCATACAATCTTTAGATATTGAGGGCCAAAAGTAACCAACACATAATTTTTTTTGGGCAGTATCCATCCCAGAAAGTTGAACACCAGAAGATCTAGAGCGATAGTTATTCAAATCTATTTTAGCCTCTTCGTGAGTTAAGCAATGCCACAAAATTGCATCAATGACACTATGGTACAATGTAATGTTGATGATAAAATAATACTAGGCATGATGATGAATACGATGATGTTCGTCTCAGATTTCATTTGATTGAAAGCGTTGAGTCTGGAGATAAATAATCAAATCTCCATACTAGGGGTCAGACGTACTAATGAGGAACATGGATTCATCGGGTAATGAATCTAAGGGCTATGTATCCTCAGTTATACAGGAAAGGTCACAGATAAGTTCTGTGAAGACAAGGGACTTCTTTGAGTTGGATTTTGCAAATTCTAACTCGAATTCCTAGAGAATGACAATCCAGCGAGATTATTTTCCCACAAGTACATGAAAAGTTAAGATATAATACATGGGGTTAGAATCGGCGTACACAGTAGTTGTGCAGAGTAATATGTATTGACAGAATTTGTGGACTGTGATGACTGTGGCCAAAGCCAACTTCTCAACACATGAATAATGTGCTTCAGATTCAAGAAGACTCTTAATTAGGTAATAAATCACATGTTCCTGGTAGTGTTCATTTGTTTGAACTAGTACCATGCTGATGGTAGTTAACGATGCAGCCTGTAACATGCTTGTAAACCTGGTCAGGTCCTTGCTGTGCGCAGTATAAAAATTATTCTATTAAATCATTGAATCACATCTATTAGGTTGAACTCATTGATTACTTCACCATATAATTCTTTAAAGATTCAGAGACTACAAAACACCATCACACAACTGCTAACTTACATAAGCAAATATCACTAAATACTATAATAAGACACAAGCGTTATATTGGTCGCATGACAATCCTTGAATGAAACGAAAATTACATATTAACCCTATCCATTAGCTATGGATAACACACTCCATATCAAGATACCATATTTTGTACTTGATCTCCTATGCACAATCATCATAGGTGAAGTATGAGTCCCTTGAGTCAATTGAGGATCAAACAACAAGGTTAGATTACTTTAGATTATAAAGAAACTAATTTTTATAAAATATGTACATATACAAACTGATTTCACAATACTTGTCATCCGATGATTAGTCTACCATTTGAACATATTCTCTGTAGCCACCACCTAAAAAACATGTTATATAATAGCACTATAAAAAAATTATAATTCTAACAATGTAAGCTACATAATAAGCTGTAGACTCGATAAAGTATTTTCCATAAACAAGGTTAACCATTACAGATACTATTCTAATCTAAAAAGGACTTTTGCGACTATTAGCTTGACTTCGAATTTCCTCCCAACCATTGACTATATGTGGCGTACGTATTTCGCTTAGAGTCACCCCCGATCTGAGCGACGAATCCACCAAGGCAGGTTAATGAGAATCACTTCCATATTTAAATAGAGGACTTGGGTTATAATCATTATGTCCCTACCCCAAATCAAACTAGTAATAATGTTAACCATTAAAACCTTTAATAAACCAGTCGTATAGTAAGAAAATCCCCGGGATTCAAATTTTAATATTTTAGAAAATGTAGATGATTAAAATGCCTCAATTGCAAACAAGGATTTTTAAAATGCATACAAAGATATTTCCCCATCTAAACTTCAGATAGTGATTTACAAGTATACCATATCTAACATTGCGGACAAATACATGCAAAGATCTTTTCCTAGATTTAATTTGTCGATTAGCATCCATACGAGATCTAACCTTACAGAGTCTTTCCAGATTAAAAACACAACTAATATTTAATATATATCCAAATCTCAAATCACAATCCTTCCTTATCAAAACGTAGATTGTAATCAATACATTTACATATCAAAAGGCCGATAGTAAACAACATGTATTCAAATCTCAAATTGCAAAGACATACTAGTAAACAAGTATTGGGATCAGGCCAGATCAGATCTTTCTAATATGATATTCGGCAACACACAAGCCAGATAAAAAAAATACACAAAATCGAAAGGAAGAGCATAAGTTGAGATCATATATGCTATCCCTCAACTCATAATCCCTATTGAAACTTAAAACAAAAACACAACATAGGTTGTAAGCAAAGACAAGTTAAATCCCATACCAGAGGTCCAAAACATGGATAATTTTACACAAGCACAAACATAGGTTGTAAGCGCTAACAGGTTAAGTATCAGATAGTTATAAATCCATACCACATATCTTAACATGGATAAATTTACACACACACAAACAAAGGTTGTAAGCGTTGATAGGTTAGGTATCAGATAGTTATAAATCCATACCACATATCCAAACATGGATAAATTTTCACACAGACAGATAGAGGTTGTAAGCGTTGACATGGTAGGTATCGGATATTTATAAATCCATACCATAGATCCAAACATGGATAAATTTACACACACACAAACATAGGTTGTAAGCATTGACAAGTTCGGTATCAGATAGTTATAAATCCATACCACAGATCCAAACATGGATAATTTTACACACACAGAAATAGAGGTTGTAAGCGTTGAATGGTTAGGTATCAAATCGTTATAAATCCATACCACATATCCAAACATGGATAAATTTTCACACATGCAAATAGAGATTGCAAGCGCTGACATGTTAGGTATCAGATAGTTATAAATCCATACCACAGATCCAAACATGTATAAATTTTGTTAGATTTTTATCATTTAAGAAATATGATCTTAGGATCTTATCTGAGAGAATAACATGCACAACAATAATCACCAGAGACAAGAGACAGAAATATTTTTCTCAGGGAAACCATAAAGGAGAAAACCCCGCAACTTCCTCAGAGATAGAATGAGCACCAATGGTAGCAGTAAAACCCAAAGACATAAAAGATGATCTCCAACAATTGTTCTCTCTCTCACTTGTGTAAGCACTTCCTCTCTCGCTCATGCACCTCAATTGAGTGAGTGTGTGTGACAAATAGAGAGTTTCACTCTCTATTTATACTAGTTTCTGACTTTTACAATTACTTACTAGGGCTGGCATATTTAGGAGAGTCTAATAACCCTAGTGCCCCTCAACTGTGAGGACTTTTCCCTCCGATCAACAAGGAGGGTTAACCTTAACTCAATTGTGGGGACTATTTCCATGACTTACAACGATGGGTTAACCTCAATGACTTTACATGACTTTATTATATTAATGACTCTCCCAATAGGAACATCGAGGTATAATGAAATACATATGATTCTCCCGAGAGGAACATCGGGGGTACAATATAAGATATACAAGTGAATACTCCCTCTTAACTAGGAAGGTATTCTCTTGACACAATTCATCAGCACAAGTCTTCTTCTTTGGATTGAGTTTGGATCATCATCAAAGCTAGATCATCATTGGATCATCATCAAATCTAGATCATCACTAGATCATCATCGAAACTGGATCATCACTAGAGCATCATCAAAGTTGGAGCATCATTGGATCATCATCATCACTGCTTCCTCTATCTCGATCAACTAGTGCTATCTCTCAATTCTACTCATCACAGGAAGTTTTATAGAGCCAACCCTTTTTCATGCTGGTTGTAGGCCTAGCCTCCATGTAGGTGTTCATCTTATTCATCACTTATATTTGACCCAGTCAGAAAGGCCCGCCCAACACTTACATCTAACCATGGGAGGAACACATTCACTACCATGTCAGAAAGGCACTCCCAACACTCACATTTGACCATGGTAGGAACCCATCCACCACCATGTCAGAAAGGCCCAACACTCACATCTGACCATGGGAGGCCCAGCTTGCCACCATGTCAAAAACGCTCATCCAACACTTATATCTGACCCAGTCAGAAAGGCCCAACACTCACATCTGACCATGGGAGGCCCAGCTTGTCACCATGTCAGAAAGGCTCAACACTTATATCCCCCCATGGGAGGCCCAGCTTGCCACCATGTCGAAAAGGATCAGCACTTATATATGACCATGGGAGGCCCAGCCTTCCACCATGTCGAAAAGGCTCAGCACTTATATTTGACCCATTCAGAAAGGCTCTACACTTACATCTGACCCAGTCAGAAAGGCTTTGCACTTACATCTGACCATGGGAGGACCCGCCTACCACCATGTCAGAAAGGCTCCTGCACTTATATATGACCATAGAAGGAACCAATCCTACCATGTCAGAAAGGATCTTGGACTCATCACCTCCCCTTGGAGGGAACCTCGATATGGAGAACACCAAGATTCTCCCTGAAGTACTCTAACTTCACTCTAGCCATTTATAGCATAGAATCACATCAGGGCTGATTACGTCCAAGGATAACCTGCGAGCTTCGCCAGGATCGATTACATTTGAGGACAACCTATAGGACCGTTTTACATTTGAGCCACCTATGAGATTCACCAGAATTTTATGCTCATACAACCTATCTCATCAGCTATGCTATAACTCCCTCTTTCGAGAAATCTCGATCTGGATCACATGCTGGAGCTTCACTGCTCCTCTCTGCATCATAGAAAAATGCAAGTTAGATCAATCAAATCAAATAGTAGTTTTCAAAAGAAACATACTACCTCCCAAATATTCGAGCAAGTGGCAACATATTTTTCCTGGGCTGTACTCAGTGCCACGTAGTAATGCTTCCTGCTACACCAAGAGATCACACTTGATCTCATACTGAAGCAACACCCCAAAGTTCTCTTCCTATCAATGGCACTACCTGCCCAATCTGGATCCTCATAACCTTCTAGGTTAATCTTTTGATTCGCCTCATACTTGAGCCCATAATCAATTGTACCCTTCATGTACTTCAGAATATGCTTTGCAGCAATGAAGTGGACATGTCTCAATGTGTTCACAACAAAGCAAATATCTAGTCTTGTATTCATCAGCTACATCAAGAAACAAATCACCCGATGATACATCGTGGCATTGTTAGTTTTTCATCACATTTAAGCTAGCATTATGATCTTAGGATCTTTTCAGT